>KK499774.1:1774564-1865549 GCA_000688715.1 Glossina pallidipes
AGTCACCTCAAAATTTCATACCGGTCCAAAATATATATACTTTTTATGTTTGCTGAAAATTCCCTTTTTGGGTTACATACATTATGAAACGAAACACCACTTACAGTGGTGGGTACCAAAATTATAAAATTCTTAGGAAGCAAATTAAGTTTGTAAAATTTTGATTGGGTCATACGGTGTTTCGGGTCTCCTCCAATATGCAGTCTTTTGTGTAATTTTTGGTATATTTTTATCGAAACAAATGAATAATTGTAGTAGGCGAAGTAGTCTAGGGTATCTAATCGTCAGCCTTGCCCGACTATAATGTCCTTACTTGTTTAATTTTCACTCAACCTCGAATTCATGTTAAGTCCATTTGCATTGTTATCAACGGGACAGCTTCATTGTGAAAAAGTTTAGGAGCGGATTAAATTTATAGACCCATTGCATTTGTGAAGTGAATACTGACTTTAATGATGTAAAGGGGATTATTTATAGCTGCGGTTTCGCTCAGGGCTGTCCAGCGACCCGTTCCAAGAAATTTATTCGTTGAATTAACGGAACCTTCGTATTTTGGCGTTACTTCGTGGTGAAAGAAAAAAACCAACACGTATTTAGTGGGCACCCTTGTTTTATTTTTACCGAGGAAATATAATCCGTGTGCGACTGTTTTGCGAAAATGAAACTGTGTATTATCTGTTAATTAATTTATTGGTTCAGCAGACAGTTCACCACGTCCCTAAGGGTGTAAGGTTCCTAAGGTGTGCTGATTTTCTTTGGGTAAGTTCTTCTAGGCATGTTTGACAACGCTCACGTACGTGCTGAGCTATTCCGTAGCAGCCAGATATAGTCCCCCTCATTTTTAGTTATTTGTCCGATGACTACGTACACCCCATCGTGGTTTTTTAGCCCTAACTTGTGCGCTTACCACAAATACGCGGACAATGTCGCTTTTAAGAAATTCTGGTGCCTTCGGGACGGGAGTTTATAAGATAATGATGTAAGCGTACACTTCTATCTTGAGGACCTCGTTCCGAAAATAACGAACTACTAGGTTCTGCAAGGCCGGGGCATCCTTTCGGGCCGAAGATCTACAAGATAATGATGCAAGCGTACACTGTTATCTTACGGATCTCGTTCCGCACGGACAGGGCGACAACTAGTACTATTTTGACTTACCTGCTCGTTCAACTGCTGCTGAATACCTAAAAGAAAGATTGCTGTTTGCGCGCTGCTTTTATAGCTGTTGGCTGCCATATCAATGCGTTGATATCTAGAGCTTTCACCACGAGGTGTGTTTTTTAGGGGAGTAATTTACTGAAAGCTATATTCGTACTTATATATAAAGCTGTAAAACGGAGTCATAGAGCGTTGCATTACAATTTTGCGTGAAAATAACAGGCCTAAATGTACAGGTTAGTTAGTTTTTATTTACACTTACATAACAACTATTTTAACGCTAACGCTCGAAGAAGGTAAGGAAGTCTGCTTCCTTGCAATAAATATAAATTGCTTATTGACTGTTGAAGTCCGGGCAATTGTTAGTCGGTTATAACAAATATTCAAACTTAAGGGATTGTTCTTGTTTTTCGGCGATAGAATGCCTGCGCCTTTTACATAGCCATAAAAAGTAAAAAGCCGGGTAGGAACAATTTCATATATCTTGGAAAGACCAAACCAATAACTTAATGCTTTGCTCTACATAGTCCCCTTTCACTGCACTTCTTAAATGTTGAGATGAAAGCGTTCTCAAGCACTTTACTTCTTTTATCTTCATAAAGCAGACTCTTCAATTTACATTTGCCGGTTCTTTGTTTTGAAATAACGGTTCTGATAAAAACATCCGTTTTATATGCACGCCTCTCTCTATATTTTTACCCATCACCGAATGATGAGAGGTGTGTTCATTTTGCCACAATCTTTGCCACGTCCAGTAGGAAGTCTCAGGGACACTAGAAAGTATATATATTCTTGATCAGCGTCAAATTTTGAAGCATATTAAGCTTACTCCCCTGTGACTTATCTCTTATAAATATTCTCCTGGCCACATAAATGGAGCTATCGACAGAAACATTGGAAGTTCTTGCGTGCTGGTTGGTCTTGAAAATGGCCCGTCTACAGTACCACGTAAACTGGGAACACCCCAGTTTTTCGAAACGAGTAAAACTTTTGGTTTTCACTTACTACCGATAAATACAAATATTTGAACTTATATTCCGTGGGCGATGCTGTAAAAAAATAGGAAAAATTGATCATGCCAGCCCAATATTATAATGCATTAAAATTATTCTTTTTTTATTACCTTTATAACGCCCAAAAAGCATACAACTCCATAGAGGGCACAAATTCCGGCCAGTTTGAAATTCGAATGCACCTAGGCATGCCCGTCTGTCCATCTACCCCATGTAGTATTTGTGGTGAACATTCTTACATTTGCAGAAATGGAGTTATCACCTACAAATTTGCGAATGAATTTGAAAATGACCCAAACTGGTTAAAGGACGCGCCTACAACGACCACGCGGCTATGCAACAAAAAAGTTAAACATATTTCTTTCCATGTTTTATGCTTGTTACTCATAAGCAAAAACAGATCCAAACAACAATTTTCAAGTTATATTTTAAAAATAGAAGAAATCACCCAAGCCCAACCCAATATTAAAGAATACGCAGAAGTAGTTCTTTTACTTTTTTTGGTCCCTTTTATGATAGCAATGATCGTATAAAAATTCGATCGCGACTGAAAATAATTTTCTTACTTATTTAAATTGTCCTTACTTTTATTACAACAGAAAATGATGTTTATGTTTAAGTTCGCATAAAATCTTTAATAAGTTAATTTGCACAACACTACTAACTAAAGTTTTATTATATATGTAAAATTAAATTAAATTTGAAAGCGAAAATGAAAAAACTCTCAACTCGAAATAGATTACATATTATAGGTCGCGGAAAATGAAAACTTAACTTCTATTCAAAAAAAGGAAAAAATTTAAAAGTACAATAAATCAAAAAAGTCTGTGTCTACAGTAGTCTGTAAATAATCTACTTTTTACTTTACTTGACTTTATTAAATCACTTACTTTATTTAATCATAATCATAATTAAGGATATTATTGAATGATTTACATATATATGCACGACATTTGAAAATTACATATACATATACTTTTAACCAGATAAATCACCGTGATCGAACAGTGATTGGTCATATAGTTCAGCATGGACCCGTCGACCGCCAAAGAACCGACCATTTAACGCTTCTTTACCCCGAAGAGCTTCGGAAGATGAAGAAAATTCTACAAAGATTTTGACAATGATTTCCGCTTCATCGTCGTCTTCGTTTTCAGTTTGCTTTTCATTAAATATTATTACTCGGCTAACAGTCCCGAATTTGGTGCACTCCTCTTGAATTTCCTCTTGCAACGTTTCGTCAACATCTTTAGGCCCAACCATATTACGTAATATTATAACGTGCGATTCCTGTGGCCTCATCAAACGTTGCATGACGAATTGCCTGGCGCTTTGTCCTTTAATTGACATGCTTTCTTGCTGCTGTAATGTCTGCGTTTCACCTTCTTCTAATAATTTCTTTTGCAATTCCTCTTGTTGCTTTTCGTGAGCTTTCTTGATTTGTTCGGCTTGTGCTACTGCTACTGTAGTTGCAACTAACGGTTTAGTTGCGACATTGTTATTATTGGGTACTGCGATCGTTGCTGGCCGTCCGGTTATTGTAGCATTGGTTAAGACGTCCGTAGTGCATGTGTTAATTTTACTAAGTAATGGAATAGAAGCTGCGGTATTAACAGCAGTTCCAAGTATTGCTTTCGAGACTGATAATGCTGAAGTAGTATTAACTGTTTGAAGTGTTGAAGCAGTCAATAGATTGGACGCGATGCTAGGAGTCTGAAACATACCAGCCTGAATGAACGCGGCCGTAGCTGCTGCTGGTAGTGTAATGTTCGGATGTAAAGCAGTGGTGGCGGCTGTTAATGGCAAGGCCGCCACCTTCGTAGTTGCTAGTGGAAAGATACCTAAAGTTGGAGTTGTCGCTGATAAACCTAAAACTGCGCTACTAGCCACGGCGTCTAAGGCTTGAATTTTTGCAGTAGCTGTAGCAGCCGCCACAGCTGCAGCAGTTGGCATTGTTGAATTTGTAGTTGGGGAAGCGAGCGCATTTGGTGGAGTTATCGAGCGACCAACTCTGAAAATATAGTTTAAATTAAATCAAAATTAATCATTTCATTCAGAGGGTCTCGAGGAAATTACCTTAGCTTTTGGCCGCCTAAATCAAAGCGATTCATGCTGGCAATAGCCTCATCCATAGCTTGTTTATTAACGTACTCAATGAAACCGTATCCCTTGTGAGTATGAGGAGAAGTGCCGGGTGCTAGTTTGCAATATAAAATTGGCCCAAAAGCTTCGAAGACACTTTTGATATCATCCTCCGATAGATCCGGATGTATAGATGCAACGTAGATACTATTGAAACTTTTCGCTTCTTCCTGAATCTCATCAATGACTTGTTGTGCTTGCGGCATATTACACGGACGGCCGACTTTAATATTGCGGCCACCCATCAACGCTCCATTCATTTGCTCTAATGCTAATTGAGCGCCTTCAGGAATCTCAAATTCGACAAAAGCAAATCCTTTATGTTTTTGGGTTATGGGATCCCAAGACATATTAATCGATTTAATTGGTCCAAATGGAAGAAATTCTGCTCTAATTGTGTCTTCTTTCAACTCAAATGAAATGCTACCTACGTAAACTCTGCAATTAAAAAAAAATATTTTTGATAACAATTACGTGATAAAGTATTTTTATATATTTTACTAAATATCAGACATCACCAGTAATAGATAAAAGCTCATCAGCCGTGATTTCGCAAACTCCAATATTATATTTTGTCGTATAAAATGGACAGGTATAACATTTCGTCCCCACTCGCGCAAATATTAGAGTGGGATTCCCTGAGGAGTACGGTAATCAGACTGTTACCATATCGCATCTTTGTACCCTACCAGCACAGACTGTCAGTATATACTAATTCTTTTAAAAATTACTAATTTATATTAAAAATTATTTTAAATTTTTTAATTTGTATTTCCATACCACTACTGTAGGATGCGGGTACATTCATTTTGTTTCTTTTTCATCATGTATGTAATAACCAAAAGGAATCTTCAAAGACCCTCTAGAGTATATATGTTCTTAACCAATGTGATATTCGGAGTTGATTTAGCCATTTCTGACCGTCCATGTGTCTTTGCGGTGTTTGTTTTTGGCACTCTCCCGGTCGTAAAAATGAAGATGTCGATTTCAAATTTAGTAAAAACATTGGAAGTTTTTGCACGTAGGCTGGTATTAAAAATGGATCAAATTGGTTAGAGCAGACGCTCGCAGTGAAGCATACACTGAACGCAACTCCGTTTTTCTTAACAAAAATTTATTGGTTCTCGCTTATTACTCCGAAATTATAAAAGTTAGAATGATGAAATTGTCCAAGTTCACTTTACGGAACAGTCTACACAGTCTAAACAAGACAGAGTGTTTAAAACTATTGCGAGTGGAAAATTTTATTTTTAAAGTTAACAACAATACTAAAAAGAATTATAAATGAAAACGCGCGGTATAATCCCGTGAATTAAATCCTTTCCAAAACCCATATATAATTGAGGGCGACATTTTGGGGGGAAAATGTGAAACACATGGTCGTCTACAAAGTTCAATGTTGTATGAATCTAAAATAATTGCCCTAATGGCAGAGACACTTGCTTAATGCCTTTACTCTTACACTAGATTCCCATTTACGTACCTGCACATTAATGCCAAAGCCTGTTGCCTTTGTACTTGAGTACGTTGTGAAGCCAATTGCTGCAATAGAAATATTTTTGTAAATGATATAAGAAATTTTATCAACGAAAAATTGTAATCGAAACGAACATCCCTTTCGTCTTGGAATTCACTTTTTAAAAAATTATTAAGAAAACCCTCCAAGATATAAACCGTTTTAAATGTTTAACGTGGATATCCGGCTTGAAAAGTTAATTCTTTGATACCAAACGCTATATGCAGCGAATTTCTCGTCGCGCAGAATACACAAGTTAGGTAGTCCCTTAACACTTACATGTACGAAATTGATTGTTTTCGTCTATAAAGGAACTGTAGAGTAAATTAGTAGTCAAACTTGATGTGTCTGCCTGCTGGTATCCTACTACAGCAAAGCAAGGTGTCCTATCCTTTATTCTCGTAAAATATTTACAAAATATGGTTAAAAGAGCGCTGGCTCTTGCGCCTGCAGATATTCTGAGGTATTTAAAGGTGTTCTGAGGTTAAAAGGTTAACCATACAATTAATGGAACACAAACGAAAAAATAGAAATTGAAGTTTTAACTTAAACATAATCATCAAGCGCCTCGTTGACAGAAAGCTCGCCTTCAACCTCATCCGCTCTCTCATTACCGGGCAAGAATCCGTAACAATTTAACGTTAGCTTTGCCTGCTGGGGCTAATACCTGATCGAAAATACATTTGCGAAAAATATTTGTCAAAAATATCTGTACGACAATAAGGAAAAACAACATTACACACGAATATAGTGAATGTAGCCCTAAACGCGTATTCGTACCACACTTAATCGTAAATTAAGCGGAGAAGTCAACAAAAATCCTCATTTAACGTCAATATCTATCTGTCAGTGTCAAAAGGTTCTAATTACTTCTCTCAAAGCAAATGTACCCAATTATTTCGAGATATAAAGTAATGGTGAAAAGCATTTATTGTCATACTAAATAAAAATTACCTGTTGTTGATGAGCGAGTGTTTGTTTCATAAGAACCATCTTTATGCTTTGCTCCATCGCATACTTTTTCGCCTTACTAACTAATTCATGCTGCTCCGAAGTGAGTTTTGGTAAAGCACCGCCCAGCAACCCTAACAATGCTGATCTGGTGCCCGGTCCAAATTTCACATCACCACTCTGTTTAAGATCATATATTGGCTGCGAAATGTAGGGAACTTTTGATTCAAAGGATTTTCCTACAAACAAAAACATATTTCTTTAGTAATTCTTTGCTTTTTGTTTTACTTAGACTACGTCTAGCTTTTTGCTTAAATTTTAGATATCTTCCAATTTCTAACTGTCAATTCGAAAACTTCTCACTTAGGTCCCGAAAGGCCGCTTCGAAATTTTACTGAATGTCAAAATCGATATCCCTTCAACAATGCAGATAGATTACTTAACTGTTTTTTTTTTTTTTTTCAGTAGTGTGACACGGAGTTGAAGTTTCTTACAAGAACTATATTTGATTGTTATTATAGACAACTAATAGTGAAGATATATACCCCTAGGTAAAAATTATAGCATAGAACTAGACTTTCTATTGTATTATATATACACCGCAACTCTGGGAAGGAGATCCACATTAGGTCTTAGATGTGTTACGACTTTGAGACCTCGGTGAAAACGCTGATATAAAGGACTACGGCCATAATGCAAACGGTTTCGAGGGAAGAAAGCTCAATAAATTTATGCTTTCATTTAACCGTAACCTACACATGTGTTTTTGTAACGAACCCTACGCATCCTGCCACGACGTATCTCTCCATTTCTTATGAGAATTATAAGATAATAATAATTAAAATGTTATTAGTTTTACACCTTAAGTTTATTTTTCCACAAACATACTACATGTAAACATAAAATATTGTACACATGTCACTATACTTTTACATTTCGAATTATATAGGAATAAAAAACCGGTCAAAAGTTAACAAACAGTTTATTTGTTCATGCAAATTTTGTACAAACTTCAGTTCAGTTCATACTGCGGCTACTGTTCCGAAATATTATGCACACTTTCTCAGCACATCTCTGTCCAAAATTTTAGGCAGATTAGATCCTTCCCATTCAAAATAAGTGATTCCTTTCCGACTATCCGCGTGCGACGCGCTTTGTGATACGATTTATTATAAAAACGAAAATTATTAATTTACTTCAACTTTATAAACATTTCTTTCATTTCTTTCTGTTATTAGTTTAAAGTAAACAAAAAAAATGTGAAAACGCAATATGAAATAATCAAAGAATTTAAGTTGAAAGTTCACTTGAGACTCCAAAGCCCATCGCATACGGATTAGCGTTAAAAGGACAGGTATTTTTGCTGAAAAGTTACGGACCTGAATATGAATAGGGCAGCGCTTGTCCACAAAAGTTGGGCAATATGTTCGTGCATGCGTTGTGGATCGCCCACCAAATTAGATCCGTTTTGAAGACATTATTAGACAATTGTTTGAGTGAGTTGTTACGAGTATTGTTGTGAAAATGGAGAAAATTGCTTAAGGGGATCTTATTAAGTATTTGGTTTTGAAAGCCAATACGCCTACGCAGGTTAAAGATGTGCGGTACCTCGTATATGAAGGCAATGCGCAATCATTTACAATAATAAAATTTTGTATAACTGAATTGGAATATGAGTTCATCAACTAAGGGCCAAAATATGCAACCCTTGAAAAAACGGTCTAGTTTACCAAATGATGCTAAGCACATATTTAAGGTTTAAACTTGGAAAGATAGCAAAGGGTATCGCCATATGCAAAAAATATGTTTGTCATAATTTGAATCAGATTTGAGCATGACAAAGGTTACCGCACGTTGGAAGTAGCGTTTGATCGCAGCGGAGCGACGTCAGCAATTCGTCACTGATTTGGAATGCGTGCGAAGTTATATGAAATAAAGTTTTCCAAATTTCAAAAGAACGATTCAGTGAAAACGTGGATGAATTGATAAAGTCAAAGGCATTAGTATCATTGCACCGATTTTATCATTTTAGAAGGAAACCACTTTCGGGGATAAAATTGAATTTTGTGAAACAAATAATCTTTCTTAGTTCGTTCCGAGAATTATTCACCAACGCCACCAATTTTATTGAGAGTGTTTTCTAATTCGCTTTGTACCAAGTGATTTAAATGAGATTTTGCAGAATTTACTTGTTTTAAGAACCTTCTCGAGCTTAGCATAAGAGTATTTCTAGGAAGCAAATGGTGACTTTCTAATGACGCTGTTGATGTTGTTAAGGTTTGTAGACTTTTGCAAGTTTGTAGGTTTTTATTAACTATGAACTCATTTTAGTGCCCTTTGCAAACACGAAATGTTTGTGCCAAAGTTCGAATTGATTTATTGTCATAAATGATTTTAAGGTGATCATAATTTTTGTTATAGTCTCCTATGGCAATGTTTTACAAAGTTATCAATTTTCATTTTGGTTCACAAAACTGATGACATATTGATTCTAAAACGATCCACCGTCGTGGGTTCGAATCTCAGGTGCGATAAAGTTTTTAATAAAGCCGATAGCGTTAGATTCTTGTACTTTAAGACCTTAGTCTTAGAATTTATTTCTCAGACTAGATTAATAAAAATAATAATAATATTCTAAACCGAACACAAAATAAGTTCAACATTCTGCAGATATAAGCAATATTATACACATCACATCACGTATATCTCAAATCACAATTTTATATCATTTTACACTATTGTGTCGGTTATTGCACCAACCAAGAACTGTATTTGCATACCACGCCTTACCAAAGTTTCACTTTTTGGTAATTTTAAACAACACGTTGTGCGAACTTAATTGATCTCCGAATTTGATATTTTAGATTGATTTTGTCAAGCAAAAATATGTATAAACCAAGCGAAAACATACTACACCACTTCGCTTAACAAGATCATTCACGACTTTTCAAAGTGTTTTAATGGCGGAGGTGACCGAAAAAGTAAGTTGATACGAATCATTCTCAATAGCAAGCATCCTGGGCCAATACATGTCGATTTACCAAATTTCAGCAGAACTGCAACCTGTAGAATAAACACAAGAACAGAAAAGCGGACAGACGGAAAGTGATTCTAAATCGATCGGCATAATAAAAGCTGGTTTTATCCCAAGTCCTTCTGGACATTACATACATCCGCACGAACTTAATATACCCTCGTGTCACAAGTTTTTCATATATTTTGTTCTGTTCATGCTTCTTCCAACTATTGCGAGAATTTTGGATTCCGTTAAGCATGGTGCAGTTGTGTAGGGTCTGATAAGAAAGACGGAATGAAAATTTTACAATCACTATGGACTTTCAAACTTGACATGGCAATACGAAATTTTTTATGCTCCTAAATAAATTTAACGATAGGAATAATTTGAGATCAAACGAAACAAAGAGGCGAGCCGGTCTTCGCGCTGAATAGGGCTATATACATAACAAACTGTATGGAATCTCGATATATATTTCTTGACATTTACAACATTTGGCAACTGCACTACACTTTCTACGCTAGTTGTAATGATACCGTTAATATTCTCTGCCGAAATTTTTTGATTCGTATATAAATCCAGCATGGGTCTTGAAACAAAATTTAAAATTTCAGACGTCGATTATCGATTTTAACTTAACATTCAATCTAAAACATATATAACAGAAAGGCAACAGGCACATAAATGAAACGTCAAAAAGGAAATAAAGAGATAAAAAAGTTAAAAAAACGTTCGTAGTAAAAAAATACCTGAATACCTTTGCGCATATTACTTAAGAATATAAAGCCACAACATCTTTTCAACGGTAAGTTTGGAGAGATGAAAACTATACCGATTCCCAATCAGAACAACTCGTAGTAAGAGAAAAATGTATTGTTTCTCAGAATTTTCGTTATTTTTAAGAATCTTTTCCAAAACCTAAAAACAACCTGAATCCAAATTTCTAAAAAGTTTATATATAAACTCCTCTACATTCATCAGTTTATCACCCGCTACTGAAGTACATACAATGCACACAGTTTAATAAGCCTACTTATATTTTATGTATATTTCAAATTTCAGGCCACAAACAAAGGCGATTAATTCAAAAGTAGGAAAATTATAAGGTGAACGAAATCGTTGCTGCTCAGAAAAACCACATGGATGTATGTTTACGTCAGTGATTATTTACACGACGGTTGAATGGCCGGAACTTTACTCATTTTTAGCCCTCATTTGTGCAAGTGATTAAGAGAGCTGGTATGTCCATTTACCACTTTTCCCTAATAGAGGAAAGTCCGTGAACAGACATGTATAACTGATACTAATCATTAATATGTACATACATACAATTTGTGGAGATTTTGATGCGGATTTTTGGGTCTAACATAAATGGAATTATGCAAATTGTACAAATTATTCGGTATTGGCACAATACATCTACAAAAGCTTACGCAACAAAAGGAAGTTAAGAAATTCGTTTTGGAATTAAAGCAAACTGTCTACGTTAACCACAGCACGTTTTGAATAAAATGGTTCGTAGTTCCGTTGAATTTTCTCTCAAGATTTGTAAAAATTTTAAATTTTATTAGAAGTAGGAAGATACAGTCCTGGGTAAATACAGCTTTAAAAAAAATTTTCGCGGACATATTCGCGGTTTTAAGATTTTTTATATTTTCTCTTTTAGAAAATATGATTTACATTGGGTTAAAAATTTGGATTAGATGGAAGAAAACATTGTCTTCTTCTTAAGAACAACCAAACAAAATACATAACGTAGAAATTATATATAAAGCATGAAAATGTGTACGTCTATAGATTGAGTTGTTCCTCGAAAGTTACACTTTTCGAAATTTTATTTATTGGGCTGCTCTGTTCGCAATTGTACACACTCGAAAGCCTTGCAGATGAAAAATAGCAGTATGACGTGTGTTGATTTCAAGACGAATCATACAACCCAATTTAATAACCGCACACGGTCACGATGACAGCACGTTCTACAAGCCGTTTATAATAATTTCTTAAATGAAAATGCTCGACATTTCGGGCAAAAAAAAAAAAAAAATTAAAATGTAAATCATATTTTCGGACGTGGGGAATAAGTTTTAATTGTTTCACATTTTACCCATTTCCCAAATCTACCGCCCATATATGATTGTACATAGGGATATATGCTCGTTTTCGTTTTGCCTGACAACAATTTTTCTCTAACAAATAGGATTTTCTCAGCAGATGGGAAGAATTGAACTAAAACAATTTTATGCAGAAAGACCTTCATTCAACCTTCCATTGCAATTATCAACCAATGGAAATAGAAAAGAAAGAGAAAAAGAAAAAAGCGATCCGCTGAAACGATATAAAAAAGAAAAAGAGTAACGATAGTTAATAAACATGAACTATGTTATGTACATAAATTAATTTTTATATAGATATAAAAATGTGTTCTAAGAAGTGATAACTTAATTCATTACCTAAGTTCCATCTGTGTGTGATAAATAGCAGCTTTTCCCCATTTAGGTTCGGGCAAAAACCCTGCCGGAAAGGGGTATTTTCTTTTAATTTTATTTTTAATGTGCTATAATGTTTATAGTTAAAACAAAATAAAATAAAATAAAAAAGAACGGAATAAGATCCTAAAAAGCAAAAGAGGACAAGAAATTATTAAACATAAATAAAAAAAAAAATAAAAGTATTATTTAACACACACATCAACGTTTTCTCTGTTCTTTTCGCTTATAGGAGTGGACTAGCATTGATTATACTTCAAGGCCCATTTGATGTGGAATATTTTACTTTATACATTCTTGAGCAATCATTTCAGGACCTCCGTTTGGCTATTGCAATGTTTGCAAATTGTTAGGTATACCTCGGTAGTCGTTTTATTCTTCTATTTTTTGTTAAAGAAAAAAAAAAAAAAAAAGTACAAAAAAATACAAAAAGAAATAAGAAAAAGAAAATAAAGAGAGAAAAATCAATTTTTAGCCTCAATCAGTTATAACTATTTATGTTCAAGAACAACACACCACCAGATTCATGACAATATCCTATCCTTGATATTTGCCTATCATGCCTTCATATATATTTGCTCAATAAAAAAATATATATATACATCAGCAATAGATACCAAAACAATAATGTAAGAGGTTGTATCGAATAACATTCGTCTGCAAACGCGATATGTTCTCCAAAACGATGCTTGTAATATAAAGTCTAGCTTTGCTAGCGCTAATGTCGTGTAGTATTTAGCTTTTTCTTAGATGCAAGCAATAGTCGTGAAATAAATCAATCGCAGACGGCACTCTAATCTTCTTAAGAAAGTATCTTCCAAAATAATGTTTTCTACTGTGTTGCTCAGCTGTGAGGTATACTAAACCTTCTTTTTAGTTCGAATACATTGAGGTCAACGTAGACTTATAGGCTACAAGAATGCAAAGATTTTGAAAATAAGAAATTTTCGAATTATTCGTGAGCCGTTGCATTTTAATACTTATTAATCGGTCAACAGAATTCTTAATCTGGAATATTGTTCTGGGGATGTTCAGTTATAATCAGTATTCACGTGGTCCTCTCACTCACGCCATTGGCCGAATGGACATCTCGACATCCTCTCCGATGGAATTCTTGTTATGGTTAGCACATTCCTGCCAACCCTGCCACGATAATGTGGCCGTACACACAGTCAAAAAAGTTCAGCCTTGCTTTGCACAGCATGAGATGGTCATCAAACACCTCCACGAGCCTGCACAATCGTCGGGCCTCAACATAATTGAACCGTTGTGGGGAATTTTGGAACAGAGAACGAGGAGCCGATTTTCACCTCCAATAGGGGACAACATTCCGCTGGACACTATTCAGACACTCTACGAATCTGTTCCGCGAAGAACTGCAACTGTGTTACAAGCAAATGGTGGCTCGACACTTTATTATTATTGTGTTCATATTATGTTGTCTATGGCCTTTAGATACTAGAGCGTCCTAAAAGTTTTTTACTTCTTTATTGACGCGAAATCAATAGACGACATATCCCATCTTAATTAAATGATCATGTAGCGTTGTCCTGTGAATATGAGTGGCATCCACTACCTCGCGCACACTATATCGCGGATTTTTGGTGAGCACACTCTTGATGAGATCCGCACCGGACTTTGCTGGGCGGCCACTGCAGTCTTCACCTTTCAAATCAAAATTGCACCTTTAAATTTCTTAAACCATTTGCGGATGGTTCTAATAGCCGCACTACCACTCCCACAAATGGCGCGATTCTGGTCTGCATTTTCTTTTGTACCACTAGCTTTTTTTAGAGCAATAAAGCATAATATACCGCAAAGGCATCTTTTGACTATCACATTGATCGGCAAAGTCAGAAATTTTAAAAGAGACTTTGTCACCAACAAAACGTACTTTGAAAGAGCTGTGAGACAACTAAAATTGATGCTATAAACGAACAATTGATAAGTCTGCATATTTACAAATATAGCTGGCACGAGGGCGTACGTGGCGGGACGGGGAAAGAACTTATGGGACACCACTATACATAGCTATTGATTTGTGTATCTTGCCAAATATTTATACTTTTCTATGCTATAATTGGAACGATCAGAATGTTAGAACTTGGTCTCTATATTTTCAGTTAACGGCCATAAACAAGTTTTATATAGACGTTATTCGTCCTTTACAAAGATCATAGCCGGCAAAAAACATATCTCACAAGTGCTAATATAAAACTATTTACTGAAACCATTTAAGATTTCAGTACAAACAGTGACATCTTCCACAACTCGGCACGGATCTTTCAGACTTAATTTAAAATATCAGTATAAAAAATTTTCTAGTTAACTCGTTGACCTAAACGACGTTTATAGACGTCCGTTCCGCGTGCTTGTAGATGCAAACGACGTCTATAGCAGTTCTGCATTCTTCTTCTTAGTAATGTAAAGATGTGAAAAAGGTGTGTGTTTGTACTGATTTTAAGGTGAGCGTCAACGCGTTAACTCACGCTTACTTTAAGCCTTTATATATCAATATACAAAGGGGAGTATCAAAGCCCCAAGTAGATATAACTTGCTTGCTTAATAAATGTTATAACGGATATGGAAAATTCTTGCACTTTGTAAAGTTTTTAGAACGTGCTATTGAGCTTTGCCAACAGGCCAACGAAACACGTACATTCCTCGATGATGGGTATAAAAAGAAAGCCAAAGTATAATGGAAATTAGGTGTAATTTGCTTGTAAATAAACAATAAGCACCAGAAAGTCCGCTCCACACGCTAGAATCTGCATAATTGTTAAGTCCACGCAGAAAAATTGTTTTGTCGTAAAAGCTAATTGTGAGAAAAGTTTTGCTTTCCATAGCATTAGGATGCAAATATTCTTAGTTGACATTTCAATAAAATTGATTTGATTTGTTTCTTCTCCTCCATTTTTCTGATCAATTTAAATTTAGTTAGTTAAAGTCGCCGTGTCTAGCAGCGAAATTCGATATTGAAATTTCAAATGTGATTCTATTTTTTTGAAGGCTTATTTCAAATGTATTTTTGAGATAATTGTTGCTTGTCACAAAGATCGCGCGGCACAATTTGTCGCGTAAATAAAAACATACTCATGTTTTCAAAATCATTAAAATTGAAGGATTTACCCAAATCAGGAAAATGTAGATAAGAATTGTAATGATCAATCCAATTTTATAGGCTGAGTAGTTGTTTTTGATAACAGCTTTGCAACTTACTGACTGAAAGAATTGCTCCACATATTTTAACATAAGATGACAACGTATCTAGAATTTGCGGTGTTTTTAACTTACATTAGATCTGAGATAAACCTATTGGAAAAACTTCAATACCTTTGAGATTCATTTTCAATATCAAAGCACTAAACAAGTTTAACAAGTTTCAGCAGAAAATTGCTTATCGCAATTTCATTGGAGAGACCAATTGAACCCGAATAAGTCAAAACCCCACGATAGAGAAGAATATGGCCCGAATTCATTCCTGGATTTACTAGCTTGATTCTTTTAAATATTAGAATAATGCTACGGAAGACAGCGAGAGACCCTAAATGAGAACTATTCAATTAAAAAATGCTTAATAAACATATAGGCCGTTTGTTGTGATAAGGTGAAAAGCAAAACACTTTTCTCTTTGCGCCAACATATAAACTTGATCAGTATCGTCTTTAAATATTCAATAAGTCTAAATGAAAGACAGTCTTTCATTCCAAACAAAATCATTGCCAAATAAAGAATGCATTGTTCTTAATATAAAACTAACTTATTTCAGCATAAACATTATGATTATTGTTGAGGAAAAATAAAAAAAATAAATTATGCAATTCCCATTAATAACACTTGAAACATGTTTCTATTGAGAGAGACTCATAAATAATGGCACGATTCCCGCGAAAAATATAATATGATGTAAACAAAAATCAAGCTTATAAGTCTTTTAGCTGCAGTCGAAAGCAATGTCGCATCACAGCGCTACTGAATGCTGGCGCTGACATTTCGGTATCTTTGCAATCAACATGAAAGGATAGCATTATCATATAACAACATACATCCGTACATCCGTCCTGCGCCTTATCCATGAAAATTAAAAGAGAAAACTGTAACTCTACAAATAAGCTCTTGATTGGTGGCCACAAATTAAACATTGAAATGGTCGGATAAAAAAGCAAAACTTCGCTACTTAAACCCAATTGTAGATATTGTACCAAGCAGCAAGATTATCTAGAAATTTCCAATCAGACAATTAACGCGAAATTAACTACTAAAATTCGAAATTTTTTTATATCATTTTTCTCAATGTTTTTATTTTTTACATTAGAAGCAATTTGACCTCGGAACGTTATATTGGAAATAGCCGAGAAGGTGGCCCAATCCATTTTCAATAGCGTTCGTCCTTGGACCAAAATATATCAGTTTACAAAAGTTCATCAAAACTTCGTAAAAATTGTGACCTGTAGGTTGAACACAAATTTACATAGACAGACATCAAATGGACAGACGGACAAAAAAGCATTTAAAGAGAATAAAGCTACTGCTTATTATTCTCTTTTGTTTGCAATAAGAATGGTTTCTAATTTTTGTACCTTATATATGGCTTCTTTACTGTATTAGTGCGAAAAGTAAGAAGTAATGAGGAAGCATATATTTGTTGTATGCCTTTAATAAATGACAGCCAAGTCAAACATTAAACCTTTGTCATAAAGAAGAACCACAACACTATTTATCTATTCATAGTTTTCTGTTTCTAGTTTAAAATTACCCGCCAAAATGCATGCATTTTCAACGTTCTTTGTCAATAATACGGACAATCTCTATTAAAAATAGTCAACCAAATGGATAAGCTCTGTTAAAATTATATTTGCTTATGTTCATTTAAAAAAAAGAAAATACCATGTTTTGAGAGTAGAGAGAGAAATCTAGAGCTACCCATCAAAATGCTATATTCCAAAAACCCTTATTGTTTCGTAACAAAGTAAAATGAACATACCATAATAAAAGGATACCGATTTGGTGCGAGAAGACCTTGGCGAGAAAGAAGATTATACCCTTGCCGCAGGCCAAAATAAAAGGATCTGGAACAAATTACATAAGGTGGTTGTTTCGGATGTTCTACTACAGGTGCTGGATGCTAGACCCAAAGGGACTAGATTCAAATGTATTAAAGAATTCTTACCTAAAGAGAAACCTCATAAAGACATCTTCTTTATATTAAATAAAGTAGATTTGGTGTCAACATGGGTAACGCAACGTTGGGTGGCTATTTTAAATACTAAATATCCAATAAGAGCTTTTCGTGCCCCAAAACTTCATATAAATAGAAAACAAACAGTGTTGGTTTTTTTGGTGAGAATGCTGAATCATTCGAAAAACTCGACATTACTATTCTAGATGTCCAACTCTTCGACATATTTGAATATTGCTGTTATTAAATCGAAATTTAAAGTAAATTCGCCAAAACAGCCTCGCATTAGAGAAAAGTTATTTTAGCTACAAAATGTGCAGAAATGGAGAATATCTTTCAACTTGACAGTCCGACAACCAGAAAAAATATAGCTTCTAACGCAGCCAAAATAGGAATAAAATTGGGATATCCAAAGCATAAGTTTGATATATATCGATATACATACATACATTAAAATTTTTTTGAAAATCGTTACATACTTATATATTTACCTCCGCTTTCCGATCGCATTTTCTTAGGCGGTGAAACGGAATCAACGGAACCGGCGTCTTCTGTTTTTGATGATCGATTTCTTTCGTTTGATCCCTAAAAAAAAAGATTGGTTGTAATGCTTAAAAAAACTACAACTGCATTGGATCTTTTAAGTTTTAAGCACCCAAACATTGAAATAACAAAACAAAAACAGTGTGTATACGTATTTACCATATTATCTTTATTTTATATATGCAATAAAACCAAGAGAGTAATTATTTTGAATTATGTCTGAAAATTCACAAATTTTATTTTACTGCAAGCACTTCTCCAGCCACTGTTGCTACGTCAAAAGTTTTTGTCTTTATTAAGAATTTAATTACCTCGACAAGATATAAGGAGTGTTAAATGTGGGCATGCAAATACCCACATGAAAAGAGAAAAAGTTAGACAACAGAAGCGTACTCAGAAAATTAAGAATTTAAAATCGAACATCAGAAACAAGATCTAGAATTTGTACACTAGTATAACAAGTCTTGCACTTGCATTCTTAGATGATTTATATAGTTTGCCTAGTGGGGACATGTTTTTAAGCCAATCCCGTCCAATTGTACATTACTTGTTGTTAGAGGTTTGTAAATTAGAGTTTTTTGCCTGCGAATGTGATTGCGATCACGTTCAAACTATGAAATCCATAACCAAGAACATCTATGTTAAGTTTTACATTTTATGCAAATTTTCTCAATAAACAAGAGGAAGCAAAGGGAATCCTTTCCAGGGAGGAAGCCGTTTAAATTAAATGTTAAGGCGTTTAGCGCAATGTTTAAAGGATAGGCGGAGGAAAATATTGACCAAAGCCGACACTTTTTTTTGTTTTTATTTAGTGAAAAGTACAAATCGATTTAAAATTGCGATGTGAAAGGAAAAAATCGGTACTTCTCTATAGCTAACTTGACTTTTTAATAGAATATTCATATGAATTTCTCACAACTCTCTCTCTTTCTCTAACTGTCTTTTAG
Source organism: Glossina pallidipes (assembly GCA_000688715.1). Taxonomy (NCBI): domain Eukaryota; kingdom Metazoa; phylum Arthropoda; class Insecta; order Diptera; family Glossinidae; genus Glossina; species Glossina pallidipes. The sequence goes on from KK499774.1 coordinate 1,793,516, forward strand.
CTACGAGCGTTTATTTACTTAAAATGGACTATCCACATAATAGAAATAGAAAAATTTTGCGATTTACGATAAAACTGGCTGAGGGTTATCTCATTTTCGTGCAGAATTCTCAGTCTTTCCTTGCGGTCTTTATGCCTGCTATGTTGCCGAAAATTTCTAACTCCTTTCATACATGGCAACATTGTCGTTGTACAAAAACAGTTCTTATAGATATCTAAATAGGTTTTTGTTTGAAAAAATCTAAAATTTTTTATTAGGAAACTGTTTAAAATTAAAGGAACGATACTTTTTCATAAATAAGAATTATGCCTGAGGAAAGCAAAGCAAAGAAATTGGCTGCTGCTAGAAGGAAGGTAAAATACGTAGGTCTTAAAGGAATGACACGTCATTCAAGTCTAGTTCTTACTAGAATCTATTGTTTTGATTTCGTATAATATTAACACTTCTTTCAGTTGAAGGAATATCAACAACGCGGCTCAAGCACACCCACGGTTTCTTCGCTAATAAACGAGTCAATACCTAATAGTAATATATCCAGTAATATATCAGAGAGATCTCTTTCAGAGTCACAATTAAATGGCAGTAATGCAACCCCTCCAAGCAATATAGAATCAGAAGCGGGAGACTTAGCAAATACCGATGTGATTAGTTACTTTTCCAGCCATGAAAGTTTAGTAGCGGCGCAACCTGAAAACTTGACAAATAATAACTTGACCTCGTCACCTGTAAAAGAAGAAATCGTCCAAGACCACACAACTTCCACTATAAATGCAATTCAAATCCTAATAAGTGAGAAGGCTCAGTTGACTAGTGAGTTAAATAAATATAGAACATTGTCTAAAGAAAAAGATTTAGAGCTAGAGGAGCTAAAAGTGCAGCACTCCAATGGAAACAAGCGTTTAGAAGAATTACAAAGCATTTTAAAAGCACAGCAGAAAAATGTCGAACAACAACGGTTCCATAATGCTGAATTACAGCATGAATTGGCCCAAACACGAGGAATAAGTGAAGATCAAATCACACATTTGAACGAATTAAAGACACAACTGGAAATCAAAGACAAAAATTTAGGAGATTTAAACAGTGAATACAGAGCGAAGTGTAGTGAATTGGAATTGGCGCAACTTCGCATACGTCAACTTTCAGATGAGAACAACATCAACAAAGATAATCGAGTGGAAACTTTAACACAAACGCAGTTCATGTATGAGCAGCAGATACGGGATTTGCAGGCCATGGTGCAGCAATTGACCCAAGACAAAGAACAGGCCAATACGCAGTATCAGACTTACGTGCAGCAATTGAACTCTCAAGTGCAGCAACTGAATGAACGTAATGGAGAATTAACGGATGAGACGACGAAGCAAGCTGAACGCGAGCGCCAACTAGTGGAGCATGTTCAGCAATTGGAAAAGGAAATACAAAAGAACCTAAGCCGACAGGATGAGTTTAAGAGAAAAAATCAAAAAGTAAGTAGAATTAACGACACTTGCGTTCTCAAAAGTACTGGTAATATTTTACAGGAATCTGACACTGAGCAGCAATTGAAACAACTAGAAGAACGTGTTAGTGATTACGAATTTGAGCGTCATGAATTTCAATTAAAGATTAAATCCCAGGAAGATCGGTTGGAGGCACTACAACGAGATTTGGAGCAAAAGCAGGAAGAAGTATATGCATTGCAAGGACATCTTGACCAAATGGAATCTGACCAGCCAGACAAAAAAAAATTGCTGGCTACTATGGAATCAGATAAGGTCGCAGCATCTAGAGCTTTAATGCAGAATGCTGATTTAAAGAAACAATTAGATGAGTTGGAAAGGCGTTTTGTGCAGTTGACAAACGATAAAGCAGAACTAATGAATCGCTTAGATTCTGAACAATATAACAATCGAGAAATGCAGACGACTTATAAAGCCATGCAAGATCGCTTACAAAACATTGACGAACGTTTCAAGTTCAAAGATGAGGAAATGATACGTTTATCTCACGAAAATGAGGAACTAAGAAGACAGAATGAAATCCTACAACGAATGGAAAAGCGGAAACTTAGGGAGGACGAGAAATCAAATGCGGAGGATAGCTCGGACATTTTGGAAAAACAACCCGAAATTCAATATGAATATCACGACGAACACGTTCATAAAGATATGGGCTTGAATAAAGAAGCCTATTACCATCATCACGCGCATCAACATCACCATCAGTTTGAGAATCCTTCCGAGCATGGTTCTTGTCAAGAAATTACTGAAGAGTGCATAGTGGATTTTAAAGAATCTGTGGAAGAGCCCGCGATTTCGCCTGCTCCATCGTCATCGCATTTGGCTACCGAAGAAGCTGTAGAAAAGTTACAACAGCGTTTCACCAAACTGATGAGTCAAGTGGCCGATTTAACTGAGGAAAAACAACGCTTAGAACATATAGTATTGCAATTACAAGGTGAAACTGAAACAATTGGCGAATATATAGCCCTTTATCAAACACAACGGCGTATGCTGAAGCAAAGGGAATATGAGAGAGCTGCCCAAACTCAATTGTTACAAGCTGAACGTCAACAAATGCATGAACGTCTGGCTTTATTGAATAATTTGGTCAGCAGATTGGGCGTAGAATTACCGAAACAAAAGTCAACCCAGCAAGCTGAACCTCACGAAACCTTGGAAAAGAGTGTTGATTCTGCCATTAAATCTGCAGTAGAACCGCAGCCATGTATTAAGAACTTAACTTCCCCAGAATCTCAAGAGATTCTAACGAAAATTCACAACATTATAACAGAAATTGAGGAAAATACCAAAGAGTTGCCTTCGATCAAGCACACAGTTGACCATTTCAATTGTTGCATGGGAAAATTTGAAGTAGTTTAAATAGTAAATTTTACATTACAAGCAAAAATAAACATAATAAAAATTACAACGTTGCTGAGTAAAACTATGCAGGCGAAGGAATGTTATGTTCGTTTTGTAATGAGTACAACTAAATTATATTTTCTTAACTACAAATATGACGGTGGACTTGATTAGAATACGGCACAGTCGCTTTATCAAGTTTTCACTTATTTCTTTCATTTGCGATCGATCATCTCTTAGCGGTCTGAAATTTTTGTACCTAAAATCTGGAGAATGATCTATGAGGAGAGGTTGGGGAAAAACCTGGATCGAATATGGATAAGTGACTAAATTCCGTACGAATCTTTCGACCTTCTATGAACATGAAACTACTACGTATTTCCGGTTGACAATCCAAACACATACAAGTACCCAAAACTAATTTCTACGTACAACTTGTCCAGAAATGCGAATTAGGATACCTATCTTGGAAGTGAATGAATCGCGCACTTTATGGCGTGTACGCACTTCCGTAAAAGAAACATAGCACTCTTTGCCTGCTTTCATGCCAATAAGATCTTTGATAAAATTTAAAACCGACTGACAAAGATAGGGGTAAACCCTGCAGAAAAACATTCGGCTCACAAGTTAAAATCTACTTGTAGCATATGTATATCATATACCGATAATATTTCTCAAATAGCAAAACATAAGTACCACTACTACTACTGTATTACCTGGCACGGTTTTCCACACTACCCTAGAGGTGCCATAATAGGCGCGTTGCCAATTGTTTTGAATAGCTGGCTCCCCTTTTAGGCCTACACCATTATAAACTTAACCTAAAACCCCTGCTGGTGTGCTGATATCTGTAAAAGAAAAATATTGTGGTTAGTGAATTTTGTATATAAAGATGACCATAAACTTACCATTCGCCAATAGAAGTATTGCATTCTGCTGAAGCGATGCGCGGAGACGTATGCTTTTTTTGTTTTTTAATCTAAAATAAAACGAAAAGAAATGAATAAATTATAATAATAATAAATTAAGATAAATGCAAACTTACCTTTGGCATACAGCGAATCTTCAGCGATATGAGGCGATGAGTGGAGAGTTGCAATTCATCTTTTTCTTATCTAAAGTAGAAGTAACAAATAACTAATATATAAATATGCCTGTATAATATTATAATTACCTCTAGTCTGCTGCGTTTCCCGCACGATTTTCCTTTTCCGAACCTTAATTAAATGATGGACCTGTGTATGGTGGTGGTCTGTGTTAGATATTGAAATATGTCTTAATATACTTACCTTGACGTCCAAGCGCTCCCTGAAGTTTCTTATGGGAAACAGATGGCTCTTGCAAGGAATCTTAACTTTTTGCAATAATTTTGTGTTTAACATTTTCGATAAAAAATTCTTGTTAGAGTTCGCCTGAGGACTTATTTCGCGCTTATATATTTCAATTCATTAAATATATTATAATAAATAAAATAAATTACACTTTGAGAAACCCAATTAGATTGCGTAAAAAATACGTTACGTCTTTACTCAATGCATAATTCGGGGAATCCCTCTCATTTATGAATGTAATCGGCATAGTCTAACTGAATTGTGAAAAATCGAACGCGAGGTTAATTTGTGAGGAGTGGGAATGAAAACAAGAAAAATTCATTTAAAAAATCCATACAAAAAGTTTATTGAATATTGAAAATTGTGTTAAAACAAAACAATTCGTGTATAGTGGAGAACGTTTTTTTTTTAACTCTTGTTAAGTCAAATTTCGTCTAAAAGGAAAATTAAATGTTCTTTGCTTAATTCCTAATTTTGCTGTTTTTATTAGTTTAAAACTCATTTAAGCACAAGATAGTCTAAATTAAACTTAAGTCAAATTTTGGACCGAAAGCATTTGAATATTTATAAGACGAATTGGCTCAGGAAATGCTTCCGCTTATTGTATGCTTTAAGACCTAATGCCTAACAAATAATCAAAATTCACCGCAAGTAGAGAAGAAAGACAAACAGAAACATTTCTGAAAGTAAGCTTAGTTTAGCGGAACTAGAATTGATTTTGGAGGAGATATCTAAATATTTGAGAAATTATTCGCTAGATGCCTTTGTGTGCACAACTACGTTAATGATATTCACAAGTGGCTAGCTGTACACATCGCGCAAGGATAAGTGTATTGTCTACTGACGAAGAGAAGACATGAGTTGTCTGAAAGACACATTCAAAACTAAAAACGACACTTTCGATATTTACTATTGCTATATGAAAGAAAGAATTTCCTTCATCAAATTGTTATTAGCGCTGAAGGGTGGATATATTTCGAGAATTCCCAAAGCAAAAGAATCGTTGCTTTTAACCAAATCTTCTCGGAAAACAGACAATTGTCCGCGTTTACTGGGACCAAAAGGAAACTCATGTACTGTTAGCTACTGGGAGCTCACGAAACTGTCAATGAACATCGCTAACGATAGCACTTGATCAATTTGATCACCAACATGGAGAAGTCGTCAAGAGTGTGACGAGTGGTCTGCTTGCAGTCTTATCTACGAAGCAGATTAAACAAACAGATCTGTTAGTCATTTAGGGGGCAGAGAAGTTTGTAATGTGAATCGATGCCTGATACTGCTTTGCTATCTGCTTCAAGTGCATTACCATAGCGCATAGTGCCGGTAACGCCAAAGCATTATACAATAAAACTATAAGTCCCGCGGGTGTTAGATTGCCTAGTCACAATTGCATTATTCATTTTTGGCGACATCATTATTTTTGTTAAAACTACACGACGAATACATACCAAAGTTTTATATAAATTCTATTATTCTTCTATCTATATCTATCTTTATTTCGTTGTTCCATCAAGCATGTCGAAGTTAACCATTTTTGACCAGGTCTTCGCCGTCCTTATAATCTGTCCAACTATAGAGAAGGGAAAGATTAAATTAAATAATTGTTCAGCCCGCATATCACTCTGCCAGTCAGTAGCGTAAACAGCACGTATCCAAGTAAATTTATTCGGTGAATACTGCCGCTACGTTCCACCATATGTTGCATCATAGATGCGTAGAATATGTCGCACGCATGGTGGAACGCCTCGTGGACGTCTTGTGTTGGAAAAGCCGGTTTAAGGTTTTTGGAGCAGAGGGTCAAGTTGTCTCTCTTGTCCTTCGCAACTTTTCGACCGCTCACCTCTTGGCAGATCTCATCTTCTTCCACTGATAAGTCACGCAGGCACTCCTGGCATCCTAGCTGCTCACAGATGTATCGCGCGATTGCGTATCCTGTGAGCAGTCGCAAGTAGCTTTCTTCCTTGTTGCTGATCTGATTTGGGATCAGATCGCCGAATACCTCCCCATCGAGGCCGGATGGTGGTGGGTGTAAGGTCTTCTTCGGCCTGAGCTTCAATTTGATAATTCATGTAGTCATCATCGGTTCTGAAACCGCCTGCCCATTTTGCCACCTGCAGTTTTTTAGTCTATCCATCAGCTCCATAATTTCCACTGATGGCCTAGTCCTTTTCCTGGCACCGTGGACTAAGTTGTGGAAAAATCGTGCTAGCAAGTGCTGGCTTACCCTATATGACGCGCTAGTTATGTCAGGGTAAGCCTTCAGCAGCTCGTCCATAAGTGCGGTAAAATATGCAATCGTCAGACGGAAGTCCACCGATACAATATCCGGCGCTAAATTCGTCTCGAAATAATTTTTCACATCTTCCAGTTCAGCTTTGAGCTCCATCGATGTGCTGCTCTTGGTGGAGCTCCGACGGAAGACGTTCACAAACTTGGTTATCATGATGATTAAGTCGCACGTACTCTGCGCTTTGCCGCCATCTCGCTGCCATCTATTGCAGCTTGTAATGTTGCGCCCTGTATATATATATCGTTTCATACCTGAACACCACTGACAATCAGCCATCCCACGCTATATGATGGAATGCACCCTCTCCGGCCCCAGAATGCAGAGCTGGGCGCTTTCATTTGTGCCAGCATTGCATTTACCGTCAGGTCGTACGTGTCTCCGTACTTATTAACCGTGTATCTATTAGCTTTCGCTTGTAATATGGAGGGGTCATAGTAATTAAGCGTACGCGATGTGTGCTGCCGGCTGCCTATACGTTTGTAAAACCGGACACAAACGCGTTCTTAAATCATAAGTTTCCCCATATATATATAAAAATTAGTTCCAGCTTTACTTAACCGTCAGGAAAGCTGTCTCGCGACGAATATTCAGATAAGATGTATTCATCTTCGTTACGACAAATGACGCTAGACTTAGACTGCAGCTGGAGTTACCGTGGTCTTTTGAATGAAAATGAACAAAAAGAATACGAAATGAACATTTGTCATAGTTTGAGAATTAAGGTGCTGTCTTTGTTTGAAAAATTGACCTCCGTTAAAGTGCGAGAAACTGACATCCGTTTCCGTTAAAGATAAAAGACTTAGAGCAAAATCGCAAAACATAAAGCGTAACAAGTAGAAATGCGCAATAAGAATCTAATGTTTCAGAAAATGAATTCGCCAAAAAAACATTACATACTACGATTGCTATGGTTGAATTTACTCATGGCGCTTACAACAAAAGATAAATTCCGGCAACGATATAAAGTTCTAAACAAAAATGAAAAATATTGATCTCTTTTAAAATTCTGTGATACCAATGACTTATGCTTGGTACTGCACTCAGTAACCTTAATGAGAGTACATAAATTTAAACGATGTTTCTCCTTTAGCTCTTTGTTCTTTTCTCGAGGCGACTACTAGGGCATCCTTAAACAGTAATAATATTTCGCTGAACTGTTGTGGAGCCTTCTCACATTTAACACCTGAGATGTAGCATCTATCATATTTCAATATTACTGCAAAGCTACTGCAAGCATAGAGGAAGCACAGGTGAAGCAATTGCAATTGGCATTTTCTATTGTTAAACGAACTGCAACTGGCATTTTCTATTTTTAAAAGAACGTTATTTCCTTATATATAAAGTTTATCTATATAAAGCATAAGTGATTATATATTCATTTTTACGCTACAATCATAAAGCAGAACCCCTTTACCATGTTATGTTTACATAACTTTTAAACACATTCTGATTTAAAAAAATTAATTTTTATTATTAAAATAGAAACAAAGGTAAAGTAATTTCATTTTCTAAAAATTTGTTTTTGGTCCTTACAATATTCATGGCATCGAGATTTGCACATAAATGTGTAGAAATTGTTTAAGTTAAAACTGAAGCAACATTGGTATTGTATTTTATGATTTCTTTCTACTTCGCTTTTTTAGTACAACATTTTCGTTGCGTAATTTGCTGTTTCTAAGAGGTTCAGCAAGATTCGTAGGCTTGCATTTGCGACTTGGTCGTAGCCTCACAATTCCACTTTCGTTCGTGCCATTTTCTTCGGGATCGGTCACTGTTTGATTGTATGAATTTTCAATGCGCCGTGCACAAGGTGTGCTATTTGTAAGCTCATTCTCGTTAAATTTAATAGAAGTTACTTTTTAAGGAAAATGAAATAAAAACAAATTACGTGACATCAATATAAAACAATTCGCTATACTTACAACTCTCGTAAAATGCGGTCTGGCAAGGCAATTTTAAAGAATCACTTTCCTTATTAAGCCTGCAATTGCAATTCCTTGGTTCTTGTATACTTTCGTTCTCTAAAGGATTTCGTTCTCTGCTAACGACTGCAAAACCATCTTTAAAGCTAAAAGACTCTGCACTCTTGCTGTCTGTGGTCTTCATAATTAATGAGTTGTCTTGGAAATCTTCTAAAGAAAGCGTTAATCTTTTTGGTTTGCCAAGAGTACTCTTTAACTGTTTTAACGTCATCTGGGAACTGCTTTCTTCTCTCGGAGTGGTGTCGAGAGAATTTTCCTTATCGCTTGTGTTACTACTCTCCTTCAGCAAACTTTCATCACATTCACATACTTCGTTTTCTTCCTCTTCAAATATGGTATAACTTGAAGTTTTCGTCTCTTTATCTTCGCACTCCCTTTTTTCATCAATGTCCTCCATTTCTTGATCAATCTCTTCATCTGAATTTTCACCACCATCACTATTATGTCCGCTTATTATGGGAGAAGCACTACGTATGAGTTCTTCATGATGAAAAAGAGCACTGGAACGTCTTAATTCTGCTGCCATTTCAGACGAGTGTCGGTTTTCCAATATGGTTGAATTATTAGTGATCTCCGCAAGAACATCTTTTTGAAATGCGGGTGTTTTTAAATATTGTACAATTTCCGAATCTGATGTCCCAACGTCCTGCAAGAGCTGTATAGCCAGATATCTACATCGGCTCTTTAAGATGAGCCCTTCTTCATTATTAGTCAATAGCTGTCGCCTTAAACTACAAATTTCTTTCTGAAGGTCGCTAATTGTTATGCGCATCTTTTGCACTGTTTCGACAAGCTCCCTATTTATCACCTTATAATTCTCCATATTCTCCATAAATTCAAACAATTACACGAAAACAATAAATAAGCTATGCTTTCAGAAGTCAACGCTTTTCTAGAGTTGCCATTTCATACAAGAAAAAAAAGTGTTATATTAATCCTGAAAAAGGTTGCGATCAATTAAAATAATAATGTATTATTAACTAAGTTTATGAAAATATAATTTAAATCATCAAACGACACAGTAGCGTCTTTTTGTATATACAAGAAAAAATTATATATAAGCGCAAATATTGCATGCATATGAAAATATTAACCGTGGAAAAGAATAGCTTCATACTTTTGTTACCCAAAATCGTTTTCTGCACAATAGTCCCTTGTATCTCATGTATAGTCTGTGAAAAAGCAAAATTTTTTAAAATCGAGTTACTATTTTCGCTCTAGTATTTTGATTAACCCCATGTTGATAGATGTGTTTTTAGATACTAGGTAATATTATATTTTTGATAGAGTTTTTTTACCTGGCAGTGCCTTAAGAACAACAAAAAAATTTTTTTCACTACTTTTTGTTTCGTTGTTAAAAGCAGGTGTTTAATCGCGCAAATAATTTTTAGTTATATTAATTTTTATTTTTCAACAAAATATTCCAATTAGTAATTTGTGCCTCATCGTCTTTTCTAATATTGTTCGAAATGAATGCGTGTTCATTATAAACTAAATATATTTGCAAATATTGAAGAAGACGGCTAAACGTACATAAGTGAAGGCAACGAAATCATCAAAAGAAGTTCTAAAACAAGCGAATAAAAAAAATTTTATATATAATCAAAAATTTAATAAATTTTTTTCTACAAATTTTATTAAAAATATGAAAACTAAATTTTAACTGCGCAGTGAGAAATTTTGTATAATTAAAAACGTTGTGAGCAGAGTTTTTTCTAAACATAACGAGGCGTGTTTGTTGAGTATTTTTTTTTTCACAGCAACTCCTCTATGTTTTGAGATACAATGAGAAAATGTAACTCCATAGTCTAATAAAAGCGAACATTTTAAAATTTATACTTTCCCAAGATAAATAAATGTTTAAATCTAAATAAATTTGATTAACGTTCTGTTTTGGAAAGTTAGCCCCAAATTACAAATAATAATTGTTGCTAGTGAAATATAAAAGGAAAAGAAGGAACACAACGAATTTGGAAAACATTTACAGTAACCACATCATCATCAGTTTAGAATAGCAAGGTAAGATTATACTTAATTAGAGCTTATATTTTGATTAAATCCTATGAATTCCTAACGGAATGAGTGCAGCAGCAAATAATGAGGATTTTGTATTTGAAATAATAAGCAATAAATTTGAGAGTAATACTGGAAGCACTTTGTTCAGGCCAATGTCCATATTTTCCTTGTCTCAGGTCAATTGTTGGTGCTACTGAGACAATACGAGTTCACCTTAGCGGGTGATTGTCAAACCTACCTTAAGAAGAGTGTGAATTTTTCATTTGAGGTCAAATAAACCTTCCATTTAATATAAGATATCCATAAAACTATTAAAGCGCTTTTCCACTCGCTCTCTCTGAGTGGTTGTGATAAGAACAGACGACAATTGCAAAATAATTAAAGACATTTTATTTTTTTAAAAATTTTTAATACTGAATTTGAATGTTACAAATTGCATAGCCGATTCTGAATTGAAAAAACGTTTTTTAATATGCATTGCTTCCTTCTTTTTATCAACAAAATAAACGCATACACGAATGCTTGTTTCAATTTTGTTATAACAAAAATGTTACTTCGAACAGTATGTGTATAAGGGAACATGTTATGAGTGAACGGTTAGTTGCATTTTAATCTTATTTAAAATACATTGACTCTAAAATGTTTTGACCCACATAGAGTCTGTTTATTTAACACAGCATGTGGTAGACAAAGAAGAGAACATACCTATTTAATACCACACACAAAGGGTGCTAAAAATGCATATTCGTTTATATTTATGTTTACACGCTAGACAATATCGTCTTTGTGCATAAAACTAACTAGTAGTACTCGAACAAAAAAAGAAAAAAAAATATTTCTTAAAAATTGAAAGGAAAAAATATCCTATATAACGTAAAAGTTCTATTCAGTTATTTGATATTTTACCAAAGACATCAAGTCATTCCATGACAAACTCAATTTGCTACAGTTGGTCATAAGCATCATTTTAAGTATTGTCTCTGCGGGATTTTTTAGTTTGCAAAATAATGAAAACGTGAAGGTGATAATGATGCTTTTACTTGCAGAAATTATTCTCTTGTGTCTAACTAAAAATTTTCTCATTGCTTAACGAATTCAAATTTTATTGAATTATTTAGATTTATCGTCGTCCATTTGCAATTTATTGATACGCATCAGATATCAATTAATATGTATTGTAAGTGAACGTGAATTAAATGCAAAAAAACGTCGCTTATTCATCAAAATTGAATTCCCTGCCTTCTAACGCAACTATGCTAGTTGTCCGTGAACATCTTGAACTTCGTCTCCTTCAACGAATTTCTTTCGTTGCTTTCATCGAACATCGACTAGAATGGCGCCGATTAATTGCTACATATCTGGCTATTTAAATTGCTTCATATCATCTTTGTATGCCGGTAGACTTCAATTAAAGTATAGGGTTTTTAGTTCTGATCACAATCAAACCTTGTGACAAGAAATTCAGTAGCTTTAAAACCTCACCACAATTGTAGCAATACAAGGCAAAGTGGGTAAAAAAAGTTGCTTATTATTTAGTTATGTTCGCTTTGGAAGATTTTTTGATACCAATCGTTTCAAACCAGTGCATAGATAGTTAATGTAGATGAGAACATATGTACGAAAATATACTGTAAGATAAACCCGTCTTTCATTATTTTACGTTATTTGTTCAATACCTTTTGAAATTAAGTTCGTATCGCTGAATTGTTATTTTCAAGATAGTATAGATTTTATTTACAATGTTTAGGAGATCTATTTACAAATTATTTACAGGAAGTTGTGTTCACAATGCTTTAATTATCGTTCTACTCTTGTCCGTTTGAATATTGCAATTCCATTTTCTTGACTCGACTTCCACGACTATTCTGTTTATATACGCTCTTGAAAGCAAGTTATCTTTACCTAAATTCATCACGACATTTTAATCCGTTTTCCCGCCACATTTTCTGTCAATTGTTAATTTTTTCGCCAGCCGCCAGCTGTAGGCCTCAGGTAAGGCGCCAGGAATGTGTACTTGGTTTTCCTCTTTCTTTAGAATTCGTTTTCTTAGAAAATCGAATTTTCATGAAAACTCAAATATACGTTCGTCCTATAGCGGGCGTTTTTGTAAAGACATTGCGTCGACTTTTTACTAAATTAGTAGATAACCGCCTTAGATTTTTATTTAGGAACCGAACTTCCAAGTAATATCCGCAGATGTATCTTCTTCCCTATACTTAGACTCAAGCTTGATCGGAAGCCATTATATAAAAATACATACAGCAAATGTCAATTTTTTGTTCTATATGTATATATAAACATATGTAGATATTTACAATACGGAGCGTCGCAAGTATCAAATTGTTTCGGGTCATAATCAAAACACCTTCATGTTCTTTTTTTCTTTCAACAAAAAGTAAGTAAAAAGCAGTTAACAACATCGTTATCGAGAAAAAGGGACGTAGAGGAAAACTGGTAGCGTTTGAGGATCGATTGCAGATCTTATTGAACAAAGATTTTATGTCAATCTTAGAAGAACTTCCTCAACAAGCTATTTTATTAGATCGCAAATACAGGGGAATGCTTCAAAACCAGTAATGGGAAAGAAATTGAAATTAAAGACCCGACAGGATTTTTTATCCGCGAACAATTCCTCAAAGTGTTTTTGCGCTGAATTGTGATTGGTTTCTTTACAGTGAACGCAAATACCCATTATTCGAAGCTCATGATTTTTATTTCTTGGTTTCAATCGTAGGCATCTTATTAAGGAGTGTTAAAACCAACTGAAACAACTTTATAGCAAATCCCTGTCCGCTAAGCCGTCTTTCGAGGGGCAGGCGGCTGGGGCATGAGAGTAGACATTCAGAAGTGATTTCCCAGCAGAACTACGTATTGAAATAGCTGTCGAAACCTATTTGGAGATAATCATATTGACCGCCTTACGTCACTGACCATGTTCTTTTAAAATTTGACCTTCCGATTATCGCTTGTTCCTGGTCATGGTAGCATTTTTGTGAAGGAACGAATGCAAAAATAATTTGTCGATTCTTGGGTTACTCGGCTAGAGATCAGGGGCCGGTCGATCGAGAGTAAACTGGAGTCGATTATTGACTCGCTGTAACGAGTAGTGAGCTTACAGCTGTCGACAAAGTATTCGGTTTTCTTTCTTTCGAATAAGATACCTTTTGACCATAAATTGCTCGAGTTTATTCCGGCGCCACAGCCTCCTACGCGATATTTGTAACCCGCGAGAACGAAGTGTAGTAGAAGTAGTAACTGTCTTACTGGCTCTCGGATTACAGTCAAGCTGTAGACAAGCTTTTAAGCTCGTAATTACAATTTTAAGGAGCATACGTTTTATTGGATTTATATGGACAGTAATCGCCAATGATTGGTATAAAATTTTATTTGGCTTTAAAATTACTCAGATTTTCGGTAATTAATCAGATATTCGTTAAAGCCGCTTTTAATGTATAAAATATGTTTACATATTTAATTTGTAAACATTTGTGTACATTGCTTTATAAAAAACTAGAAACTAAACCAAAAATTAAATTTTATTCTTTTTATATGTTTTTTGAAGTCTCAGGGGAAAGCGGATTATATTTTAAATATATTTTGGTTAGTAAACCACAAAAATTAAAGTTTTAAAGGTTTAATTTTTTTTTGTACGTAGCGTATACAGTAATTTGTTAGTCGAAGGGCGCAAATATTTCGAGCTGTAGGAAAAGTTATGTCGAAAGCATGAACTTCCAAAAATATTTGTGAGGCAGCTTGCAGCATTTGAGTGATAAACGAATTGTCTTCAGAGATAGGATAGTACGTGGCACTTTATGGCCAGATAGATTATATTTGAGTTAAAATTTACTTGTAGATGACGGACGAGTGGTTACAGCGAGATTCTGATGGTAATACGATATAAGAAGAAATCAACGAGTCATTCATTATTCAAGTTTTAAGTGGATAAGACGTTCAGCACTGGAAGGATTAGGTCGGCCCTCAGCGGTTTTGCATTGGCCTGCGGATTGAATTCGAGGAATCTACGAGATTTTTCACCTTCAGCTTTTGTCTTCTAATCCATTGCCGTAACTACAAAAACAGATAACTTTGGAATTCAACTACAAGTTTAATATTGTTTTTCATTACAATTCAAATATCGCCCTGGCTTGTGCTGATTGTTGCACAAGTGTCAAGGGGAAATGTTCGTTGAAGCCTATCTTAGATATTTCCAAGATTACAATGTCTGAGCTGGATTTATGAATTTACAACATAATTAAGTTTAACACATCGCTTTTCTTTATAAACAACAAAAACCAGAAATCAAAACTTTTTGCTGATTGGCCATATGGCTCTTCAAAGTATGACTTTTAGAGTGAGTCCCGTTTTAATGATTTCAGTTTTTATACTCTATACCACTTGTGGTATATGAGTATTTTCAATTTGTGCGAATGTGTGCAGACCGATCTCTCATAATACCGTTCGAGTCAGGAGGCGCAAGTAAGCTTGTCTACCCCTCTGGCCACTTTGACCTCTCGTGTTCAACTTTTTGGTCGGAATTTTTGAAAAATTTTGATGAAATTTGACGATCACTATTGAAAATGATTAAGATCGGACCACTTCTTCAACCACTTCTCCTATAAGGCCTTATTTTGGAAAGTCTTTATATGAATAACTGTAGGCCATAGGGTTTTTACTTGTTTTTGTACAGATATTGCATGAGTGTCATATTGATTCTCTGAGTGGTAGTTTTCGTTGGTAGCATAATAATCATCATAGTAAATATTTATTTAAATATCCATTATGGGTATAGCGCTGTCTGTCTCCTTGAATAAAATAACTAAAAGCTATCTTGTTAATATAATGTTTCGTTTTAATCATGTAAATCTACTTTTTTATAGTTTACAGCAAATCCAATTTATTTATAAGCGAACAACCGAATGATAGGAAGCTGCTGTCAAGTGTTAATGACACTAGTTCCAAACATTAATACAAAAAATACACCTATTTATACTCTACACCACACGTGGTATAGGGTGTATTAAGTTTGTGCGGACGTATGTAACATCCAGAAGGACTTAAGATAAAGCCACCCTTTATTATGCCCCACGATTCGGAAAATGGGTCTGAATCCTAAGCCGTCTTTGCGATGTCTGCCTGTGTAAATTTGTGACGTGCTTTGACCCAAGGACGAACGCAGTTGATGATGATCCTAATCGGCCCACTTTGCAGCCTTACTTTGAAACGGCTTGGTATGGAAATATATTGAAATTCTCAAAATTTCTCGATAAAAGTCACTGAGTAATAATATTTCGACATCCTAAATTGGTATGAAGTATTTAGTTGGGCAGGGGAAATTCTTTGAATCCCCTCTCAAATAACCGTTTCTATGAACACTAAATCGTTATATGATAAGAACGTCTAATTTTCAATATTTGACAGTGAAAATCGGTTTAGTATAGAAAATTGACAAAAAGATCAAGCTTACCGAATTCGGACCACGTAGGTCTATTCTTTGGATAACATCGCTCATAAGGATTCTCAGAAAATGTAAACCCTTATATGGCAAAAGGGCCTAGTTGTTAATGTTTTATGATGGAAATTGGCTCAGTATTAGCTCAGTAGTAGCTATTTAGCAAAAGAATTAATAGTAGGGTGTTTGAATCACGTAGGTCTATTTTTTTGACCCTAACATATATATATATATATATACACTAGGGGCCATCATGAAAAGCAAACCCTTGTATGGAGTGAAAGTACAATTTAAAGTTTTCTATGGCGGAAGCTGAAAAATTATAAAATGGTTGGGGAGCAACTTAAGTATGATAAATTTGGATCACGTTATGTGATGTTTGAGCATCCTCCATTATGCGGGCGTTCATGAAAAGTATGCTTTTGAGAGACAATAAATTGTAATCTTAGGTGTTTTATTACAAAACGAGCGAATAACTACACTCGGTGGTAGGGTATTTAATGCTCGGCGTTGCCTGACTATAATGGTCTTATCTGTTTTACAATAAAAACTCCCACTTATTTTTTTGAACACAGGTTTATAGTAAAATACAGGAAAATAATAAAATGTTACTGTGACTAAAGCGAACGATCAACATTCCCTTTAAAGGTAAAGGCGCACGTATATCGCATATCAAGAATATTTTTTTTCTGTGTTGGCAGCACTCTATGACAGAGTGACAGACATCTCTGCCAAATTTCACATCACAAAAGTATTTTTTCTTCTCCTACTCTTTTGGGGACCTTATGGAGCAGTTACATTCTGCCGTGTTACGGCGTAATACAGATTTCATTCGTCCATTTTTTATCTAATGTGGCGCAAGTCAGTTTGGAGCAGGAGGCGCTTTAGCTCAAAAAAATGAAAACCGAGAGAAGGTTTCACTTGCTTGTATGTCTCGTAAGCTTAATAGCCCAAAAGAATTGTTCCGTCTCTGAGCAAGAATGCTTAGCAGCCTTTTTGCCAACTAAAAATGTAGAAGGTCGTGAGTTCGAAGTTATAACACATCACGCTTCTCTCAAGTGGTTAATGTCCTAAAAGTACTATCTCGACCATCGATTGGCTAAAGGTATCCAACATATAGTGCCTGGTTCGCTGCCATGCGTTCATTCCGAAGATTTAGTAGAATTTCACCGTTTACGTTTGGATAACTTATTTTTGGAAGAATTGGTTGACTCCATGGGAATTAATTTGACCTCCAATCAACGCATAGAGATCTAGGTTGATTATGTTTACACGCGAACTGTGTGCCGTGTACGGAAGATGCGGTTTTATGGGTTCCATTAGATCGTATGTAATGACTTAATTAAGAGGGCTCATGAGCACCCATTGAGCGCCCACGAAGTTGTTATCGCAAACCATTTACTCCCTA
The DNA here is from genome assembly GCA_000688715.1 of Glossina pallidipes. Lineage (NCBI taxonomy): Eukaryota > Metazoa > Arthropoda > Insecta > Diptera > Glossinidae > Glossina > Glossina pallidipes. The sequence goes on from KK499774.1 coordinate 1,810,841, forward strand.
AATCCTTTCTTCTATTGTCCGAAATGTTTAAACAAATTTTAGAGTTTATCTTCATCTGTGATGTCTGTAAGGAAACAAAAGCACCTAATCAAACCTAGGTCATCTATGAGAGAATTGATTCGATTTATTGAATCCATATTCTAGATCGTCTTGTGGCCATATTGGCGTTATAATTTTTCTTGATCATTTATCAAAATTTCGCTTTCTCGAACCTATTAAGGAGCTTATATATGATAGATACATAGTAGTGCCAACTCAAACTCGTACAACTAAAATAATTTATTAATCTTTTTTATTACATTAAAAAAGGAAGAGTTTAAAAAAGAATTACCATAAATTTTATTAGTTAATTTCATAAATAAGAAATAATAAAAAAAAAAACTAAACTTGAATTTTGAATTTCATTAAACTTTTTCTAAAGCGAAATTATAAAATAGCCATTTCATGGCTGTCAAGGCCATACTCCTATGCTATATAGAAAGTAATTTTTTTTCTTAAATATTAATATTTGGTATGCCTGCCTTTCGTTTTAATCTCTTTGGCATACTTTGAACAAATTTTTTGCAAGCACTTGGTTCAAATTTTTGCATTCGTCCTGAAGAGTTTCTTCAAATCGTCCTTGGAGCTTACAGCGTGCTGGGGAATTTTTCTAACGGCATAGCTGTTATAAGGTGTATATCTTGAGTCTGGGCAAGTGTGTCCACGACACGTCGTGCGGGCAATTATATAACAACCAGGGTCGTACATTGTAAGCTTTATGCGTAGGGTCATTGTCTTGGTAAAAACAAAAAAGTCCATCAAGGCCAAGTTTTTCCTTGCAAAGGGGCAAACTTCCTCTCAAAATGTTAAGGCACACATCCTGATCCACAATTCCTTCAACAAAGTGCAATACAATGGCCCAGACGTAGCAAATGAACTCTACATCGCTACCAGCCCTACGTTGTGCATTAAAGCTAACTCCATGTATTTGGCAAGGAGTGCTTTTTTCGAGCATCTCCGTGCATTTGAACCAAAAAGATTATCAGTAATTAGCGCGTTCTCCCGCAATGACAAATTGTTTTGTGGGTGCTCTTTGGCGGATTTCAGCCGTGCCTTTTGACTCCTATTGTTGATAAGTAGTTTATGCCTTGCTTTTCTGCTATTGCACTCAGCCTTGTTTCAGATATTGCTTATGGTTTGTGGACGACACTTTTTTCCTAAATCCCTTTCGGCTGTTTCTGCGAGTTTTGGTGCAGTTAAAAATGGATTCGTTTTGACATGCCGTAGAATATATTGCCCATCATTCAACTAGAGAGATTTGGTGCGGCCTACTTTTGATTTATTTTCAGTTTTGTATCGGCTCCGATTCACTAACTCGAATAGCGATTTTTTATTTTTACGATATTCAATTATTAATGTTCCTGCTTCAACACTGGTTTGTCGTCCTTGTCTTCCCGTTTTGTTTCCTTGTTGTGCTTTTTTAATAATATTTAGCCAAGAAACTTAATTTTAGGGACTTCCTCGAAAATATTTGACGAAAAAACCTGCCTAATAAAACGAAACTGCACGAGTTTAGCTTTGGCCAAACTTGACCTTGGATACCTTTTCGAATATTTATTAAAATAAAGATAAAATTAAGCAAAATTGGGCAATTTGTTTATGCCATTTAATGTAGTACATAACCCTACAAAAGAAAAAATAAAAGGATTTGTTTTTATACCCCACTTAGTGTTAAATACATTACATAAAACAAATATTTTCGGTGGGTGTACAAGTTTGGCTTGGAGGTTCTGCTTATTAGCAAAGGATCGGAGAGAAGGAAATGTGCATTGTGGCTTTCAAGGAAAGAAATCGGTCGAGTGTGCTCGCGTGTGTGTTCAGCAAAGTGATTTGCAAACACTCTATTTCTTTAAACTTTTGAAATATTTCCTATAAATAGTTCTTTTAATTACATTAAGATAAAATCGTACACGATACGAGGCTAATATAAGCGATAGGCGAAATGACACGTGACCAGAAAGGGAATGTTACGCAACAATATAATAAATGTCGATCTGGAATTGAAAAGCTATGTTTATTAATCCACACATGTAAAAAATTATCCACTGACAGGTACTTAATTAAGAAGAAGACGAACTCCAATACGTTTAACTTCGTTGGAAGATATCGAAAATTCTCTGTATACTAAAGCTAACATAGCCATCCACATAATAGCTGTTTGCTGTTTTTAGTCAAAACCTAATGTAACAGTCACTTGTTTGCCTTTGTATGTCTGCATGTATGCATAAGTGTGTTTTCCAAATAGTTTAGCATAAATATTTACGATTATAATGTGTAATAATATTGAAATGCATAAAGTGTACAAACATAAATACATTATGTATGCACTACAACTATCGAGTGTGAATATCACTCACACATGTGCATAAAAGAAAAGAAAGAAAAAAATAAATATTACATTAAATAAAAGAAAAAAAATACAATAAGTAAGATGGTTGCACGGTCATCCCAAGACGAATTTTAGATACCCATTATGGAAATGTTAAATAATTAACCTGTGGTCTCTTTCTAATAGAGGATAAAAGATTTAGGCCATTCGTGGCAGTGTATATACACACTTTGATCTTGAGATAATTTTTGAGATAATTTCGTGTCGACTGCGAACAGAACGGAACTGCATTTGTTCAAAATTTGATCAATCTCTACTATAACTGATAGGTTATTAAAAGTCATGGTGTAGATTTCGTTTTTATACCCTACGCTACTTGTGGCATAAACTTAATATAAGGATGCAGGATTCATAATCATTTCCATCTGTCCGTCTGTCCGACTTGTATTCTTGGGCTGTCTTGGGCTAAAGGTCACAATTAGTGAGATATTTTGATGAAATTTAGCGTACCCACATGTTTTGGACCGACGATGAACGCCATTGGAATTGGTCTGCAAAGTGGTCCGACCCAAACCGTTTTCAATATAAGACCTTAGTTTGAAATGTCATTATATGAATTACTGTAAGATGGTAACTGTAGGGTATTTAGTGGTAGCCATGTCCAACTACAGCGTTTTCATTTGTTTTACCTTCCAAATCTTGTTTTCGGACTTAGTGGACTGTGCGAGTAAGTTTAAGTTAGTTTAGTTTGTTAATTAATTAACAATAATTACTAATAGTAGTTATTAAGACTGTATCAACAGTAATCATTAATTAATATAAAAATCGAATTGCCAATCCCGGTAAGACAAAGTAGTTTTGATTTAATAAAGATAAAGTGTATGTGTGTTTGGGGAACTTAGATCAATTACGGAATGAAAATTTAAACAAGTAAGAAAATTAAATTCTGTCGGGACTGAATCGTTTAACCCAAAAACAGACAAAAGAAGTAAAAGAACGAAATTCTCATGCTCTATAATATGGAGAGGGGGCAGTCGATTTCTTCTATTTTCAAAATAAGAGTTTTTGTTGTAGAGGCATGTGGGCATTGTGGGCGTTGTTGGCCTGTTCTTTGAAAAGTTTAGATCAATTCAAAAATCTTTTGCAAATTTTGTAGGCGATATCTTCATTTTCGCTAATGGGAAAATGTTTACCATAAACACTACAAAGTTGCGCAAACAGACGGATGGACCGGCGAACACACGGGCATGTTTAAGTGCATTCAAGATTTAAAACTGACCAAGAATTTGTATACTTGATCGGGTCTAGGTTCTATGCGTTATAAACGTATTAAAAATATAATGACATTTTGATACCTTATAATATTGGGTAGATGTGGTCTATTTTTTCCATTTTTGTGGACAAATGCTACAGCATCACCCATAGCATATGCGTTCAAATTTTTCTACATTTATTTGCTACAGTTTATAAGCAATAATAAGCAAAAAACCAATTTTTCACTCCCTTTAAAAAACACAGATTTTTCTCAGTTTACTTAGTGCCGTGCGTGTGTCCTTCGACCGATTTAGCCCATTTTCAATACCAACCTGCGTGCAAGAACCTCCATTGTTTCTGCCAAATTTGAAATCGTTAGCTTCATTTTTGCGGCCAGGAGAATGTTTACAACAGACGTTGCACAGACGGATAGACACACATGCTTAGATCGATTTAGGATTTGATGCTGATCAAGAACATGCATACTTTTGCGCTTTGAGCAAACGCTCATCCTTTGGTGATGGGTATAAAAATAATCATAAATTTATTTATATAAAGAATTTCAAGTCTGGCAAATTTTTCGAGAGGAACTGAAATATGCCACGTTACAGTTTTCTATTCAAATTTTTCGCGACTGATTAAAAGACGAACTCAATACATAGGTTAGATCTAGATTAGGCCAAAATGTCACGAAACTCAAATTCTGCTTTTTCTATAATTTCCTATCAGTCAGCGGCTTGTTGCCTTGTCTTTTTTAATGAAGGGAGTGCGAGTATTTTTCAATTTCAGCTTTTGACATCAGTGGCTTTCTTTTTTATTTTAAATTTCGGCTTTCAGTGGAGTTTTAAGAACAGACACGAGGGAAGACGCAAGTATCGGAAGGTAGGATTATGGACGCAGATGTATAAACATGACATGTACAAAGCGTATTTCCGATAAGTATTGCCGTGGGTTATATAACCAAAATGACAAACTTAGTATACCATTGGAATTTTATTGATGGGCATAAAAATCAAAAGTTGAAAACGTTATTTATACATGAAACTGGTGTACGAAACCACCTCAGCGATAAAAAAGCGAGCCACAACAACGAACGTGGTCTCTCTGTTTTAAGCTGGAAAAGCAAAAGAAATGAAAATAAATTGCGCCACATGCTGCCGCCGCCTTTGAGTGGGGTCGATTGTATGGTAAACGCCCTTTGTGCAACACATAACCTTTTTTCGATTTACCGACACTGCTGCTAACAAAACAAACTACAAGAGTAATAGAGCTAATGATCATTACGTCTGCGGTAATAATGATGAGGTGAAATACCTTTGCGCTTATCAAAGAAGACTAACAAAAAAAAAAACAAAAAGTCTATTTTTGACATGAAGAACGTGAACTAAAACTTTGTTAGGTTTGCTTATTTCACATGCATTTCGAAAGTGGCCTAACTCTGCCTTCGACAATATGTAAAATCGATGGATTGAAGGGTTTTCTAAACAAATAAATAAATAAAGTGAAGATGCACTTATATCGGTGTGTGTGTGTGTGTGTGTGTGTTTATGTATTTACTTGAAATATATTTTCAAAAAATTGTTTCAAAAGCAAAAAGTAATGGCAGAGAAAAAGATTAATGAAAGCGTTTAGATCACTTTCAAGATCACAATCGTCCACATGTATATAATATTTAGTGTATTCTCGTTTAATATTCTCGATATTGAATATAGCATGAGATAAGAAAGATTTAGTCAAGCGATGGCGGTCATTAAATGCCTTATATCACTTCCCCTAGCTTTTTATTAATTTTCGCAATAAAATTATAAAAATTCTTTCCTCTTGCCAGATACAAGGAGTTGCTTTTCAAAAAAAACCTTAAACGGAAAAAGATCCAAAAGCTAGGCTTATGTGATCCAAACTTAATGCATAAAGCACTAAACATGAAAATTTGATTCCATATAAATGCTTATCTTTTTGCATTTTGAAGAAACGTCTATAAGATAAAAACGGAAACAAGTAAGAAAATTGTAAGAGTGTGAAGATAAATTCGAGTTTAATTAGCAAAGACACCTACCATTTACCTTAAGAAGAGCTGTGTGCATACGCCTAACAGGGCTCTCTGAAATATTCAAAAATAAGATATAGTTGGTTTCGGAAGCCTCTTCCGTCCACATTGAAAAACGTGACATTTTTTTGTGGACACCCCATAAATCCATATGAAAGTACCAAAGTCTACTCATTTAAAGTCTACTTATAGGGACCTTTTTTCAACATTTTTGTGAAATATGCTATGTTAGCAATAAATGGATAAACTCCCAAATTTGAGACTCAAGTGCGGCCCAACTAAAAAATGCAAAGGCTAATCAAACTTTCGCTTTGTCAATCGTAAGTTTATTACATTGTGTATAAATTTGTTCTTTTCAAATGTTAGTCATTTTACATAAATACACGTTTTGTTTATAATATTTTTTTTTAAAAAAAATTCTCGAAAAGTTCTATTTTAACTATATATTTTGACTTAAATCCCTCCGAGACTTCGTTCAATACAATTCAGTTACCTGCTTACCAGAACGGCTTAGTTGTAAAAAAAAATTGGTTTGGGTCTTTGCTAGTTATATTTACATGTAACTTCACCCCCTTCGACAAACACTTATTGTTTTGTATATTTCTCCATTAACTATATATTTTGGTCAATATGATCGACCACTCAGAAGACGTTGCCTGTACGTGTAACACCCAGGTTGACGACGATTTTTCTTATTTCTAAAAACTGCACCACTGAAATTTTGAAAGTGAGAAGTGAAAAGATTTGATGAAAATCGCGGGAATGTGTTGAGATTTTAAAGCGTGTGAAAGTTAGAGGCGGTCAGGTTTGGTAAATATAGGTTAGGAATGAAAAATGAAGTTTTTGCAGTACATTTAGTTTTTTTGGTGAATTTTTGCAATGCATCCGATTCAAATACCGTTTGCCGAAAAAAATTGTTGAAAAATTAGTAAAATTTCTTTCCCATGAGAAAAGTGTTGGTATTATAAACTTCTCCGCAACGGCGTAGCATTAAAACTGAGCACTGAATCTAGTTTAGTCTACTCCATGCTTGGTTGAAGCACACAGACGTAAGACACGCCAATAATAATAAATCTTTGATCCTGACATATATGATTAACTTAGTTTTTGTGGGCAGTTTTTGGGGGGGGAGCGACATATGGAATAAAATTCTTACGTTTTCCTAGCACTTGCAGTTATTACAATTTCTAAAAGCGTATATTAGCGTAGCGTCAATCGTAAGCCGAATTTCTTGCTATCATTATTATATCATTCCTTGTTGCCCAATACTTACGTAACGATAACAAGTTTAAATGTGTTTTTGTGCTGAGAACGAACGTCTCACATCTCATATGTGGTTTATATACGAACTGAAATGTAATTTAATATCTTGTTGCTTTCAATTCATGAAAAAGCGTGCATTTTAATAAAATGGGTTAAGCACATAGCAAATGGGTGCACGAAGACATGTTGTTACACTGAAACCGAATTAAACAAAAAATGTTTATTTCAAATAAAAAGTTTTTTGTTTGATTTCAACTTTTCTGTCGTTTATTAAACTCGAACATTTTTGGCATTTAATATGAACGTAAATTAGAAATGAGTAAAAAAAAAAAGAAAAAAAATTCGTCGACTTAATATTTCAACATTTTATTGGCAATAACGATAAAAACACAGCAATCTGACATGTTGAAGGGAAAGTTTCACTTGCTAGGAATGACAGAAGAGACGTGGTTTGTGGAATATTTCGATTTCTGTTATATTTCTTATTCAAATATCAATAAATGAAAAAAAATATATACATATATATATACTTGTTTTAGAAACATAACATAACATTGTCGAGCGACTGCCACGGAAGGTGACAGTTCACTGTTTTAAATTGCAAAAAAGGGACATTTTTTTTCCCCAGCAATTTTGCAGAATTTCTTTATTTATTTATTTATTTATTTATTTATTCTACTTATACAGGAACTCAACTAAAAAGAAATGACAGTCGAGTTCCAATGACTCTTAAAGTAAATCTTAAAATAATTATTATTAAAACTTAGTCTAAGTGCAATAAAACAAATAAGAAGAAAAAAGGAAAAAAAAGCATGTACACAATTAGCACAGAGCCACACCCACAACCGTTGCAGGACCAAATTGCAGATGAAGTCCTAAACCATCGCAAACTTGCATAAGCTCGGCAACCAATAATATTTAACAACAATTCACTTTCGAGTCATAATGACCATTTAGGGATGAAAGCTAGTTTAAGTATGACATTGGTAAACCTCGTGCATTAAGCAATGTTGCTTTAATGGACTTTAAAGAGTCTGATAATGAGAATAGGTGAATAATGAGAATAGGTGACGTCATTTAGGTTCTTGCAAAAAACTCTGAGCGGGTTAAACGGCTCATAATTATATTTACATTGACTAATCTTAACCAAGCTAAAGTGCCTAGAGAGACGGTTAGGAACATTAAAACTTATTTCTCCAAGTAATGACGGCGAGTCAATAGCACCATTTATTACTTTGATTACGAAGCAAACGCCAAGAACAAATCTACGTTTCTTAAGAGACGGTAAGGACAACAGGAGCAACCTATTTTCATAGGAGGGAAGAGAAGCAGACGCATCTCAACCCAAATTCCTAAGGGCGAATAGCAAGAATTGCTTTTGAATAGATTCAATTGAATCTACATAGCACCTATATGAAGGAGACCACACAACAAAAGCATACTCAAGTATAGGTCTAATCAAACACATGTTTGAATGGACATATTAGACGCGTGCACGTCATCGATCCATTTCGTACTTTTTCGTAGCATTTCAGAAGCCGCGTGCCAACCAAGCCGTGCTGCATCGATCTGAACAAATGGTGATCAAAAGGCGCTATGCCTGGTGAATGCGATGGGTGCGGCAGAATTTCGCATACGGCCTGCAACAGTGATATCCCTTGCAATGTGTGGCCGAGCGTTGTCATGCACGAGGATGACTTTGCGTCTATTAGTCGCTATTTCTGGTCTTCTTTGCACCAATACATCGTTCAATTTATTCAATCAACGTCAATAGACATCTAAAGTGATATTTTCATTCGATTGTAACAGCCCGTAATACACTACATATTGCTGATCCCACCGTATAAACAGCAAAACTTTATAGAAGGTTCTCCTGAACTAGCCCATGACTTTTGGATTGTCGTAGTGTACTTACCTTTCTTCCTTCTTGCCTGGCAAGCAATGAAACCACGATCTTAAAACGGTTCGCAATGGTGTTTTCAGTCACTTTCTATGGCGGCCATTTTGGCGGCCTTTTGGATTTTTCCCATCGCATGTAAACGTCTAGAAGGAGTTGCTGAACTTTTCGAAAGTTTTTTGAGAGTTTTAGCTGGATTTTCGTCCAATAAATTTTGCAATTCATTGTCTTTGAGCTTTTTTGGTCCTCCAGGCCGTCCTTTATCATCGGCATCAAAGTAATTACTTTTAAATCGTTGAAGCCAAAACCGCCGATTGGGATATGATGGAGCAGCGTCACAGTAAGTTTCTCAAAGTGTTTAATGAGCTTCGGCAGCAGATTTCTTTAATAAACGTCGACAATGCAATTTTCAGCATTCCATGATTAGTCTCGGCATACATTCAATAATTCAATAATAGCGAATGGAAATCGTCTTGTGTACGTTGATACTTCGTATTACTTTATCATTTTCATTCGTAGACATCGCTGATCAAAATACATGCAAGTACCTATTACAGTTCCTCCTTATTGGCCCACTAGTTAATTTCAAGAAACAAAAAAAAAAAAACGTACATTTTCCTGCCTCTAATTAAAATCACTTGAAACAGTTAGTCACAACTCCAAAGCGAAAAGTTCTTCTAATGAATTCTTGCTGGAAAGGAATGCTTTCGAATTCGTTTCAACGTTAAAAAATTTCAAATTTTGTTATAGCAAAAGCATTGATCGACGTGACATACAAAAAGTAATTCTTCTGAATTCGCAAGGAAGTTAATCGAAAGGCGCTTAATAATGTACCTTCCAGGCTGTTTAGGTTATCATAAGGATTTAATACATCCGAGGTTCTTGCAATGTCTCCCATTGCCTAATGAAAGTTGCACTCACCTATCACTCTGAACGAAAGTTGCACTTACCTATCACTCTGCAGTGCTATCGCTTCCATTTATCGATGCATCTTTTTAGATTAGATGACCAAAAGAGTATATATATGTTTACTAAATACATTTTCATTTTTCTCCACCAAAGGATGAACATACGTTTTGTAGCGATAATACTTCCGTATCGATAAGATATGCACAAGCAAAGAACGGTAAGGAAGTTGTCGCCAGAGTTTAACCCGAAAGAACGAATTTTAAGGTTAAGAGTAGGTAGACGATTTCGAATTTTAAGGTGAAGAGGAGGTAGACGATTTCGACTAACAACTCAATGGTCGTGGGTTCCAATCAGAGCTGCGGCAGAGTTATCAATAAAGCCGATAGCCTTAGATGGTAGCGCTTTAAGATTTAAAATTTATTTTTTCAGTTAAATTAATAATAATAGTAATAATAGTAATAATAATAATAAGATTAAGGGAAACCAAACCAAAACGATTATTGAGACCATAACCTCAAAACAAGCCAACGAAAATGATGTATTGTTGAACATTCCCAAGTGAAATATTAACTATTTGTCGTATCTACCTTTTTTTTTTATTTATCATTAAAGAAACGAATCATTTGTCATCCTACTTACACTTTGCCTTGAACATCCTTTGTATATAACATGCATCACCGATCTTTGAAGCAGATATTCATCAGAAACCCTATAAGTCGTGGACATCGGATGTGTGCACCTGCGAGTATCGTTAGGCTGTTGAACATTTCAACGACTGTGAGCAGAATCTCAGTGTATTCTGAACTTGTGATTATTTTTGAAAATCAGAAAAGCGAACAAAAGCAGCGAATTGAAAAGGGAACTGGGAATGTCCAATTGGAACTGGCTTCAATGCTTAGCTTAAGGTCTGGGCGTTCCAGATTCGTTTTAACATAGCTTTGTTAAATGTTTTTTATTCCCTTTATCGGTTTGAAATAGTATTCGCATTATTTACTTTTTGATTTCATTTGATATCTTATCCACACCCTACAAATTTCATATACATTTTTGTTTATAGATAAGATAAAGATCTAGTTTATGTAATTTAACAAAAACAAAACAAAAAAAATTAAAATCTTCAGTTATTATTACTTATTAGTAAGTAATAAGTTAATCGGTAGAATGAGGCGAAAAACTTTTAGGGCGGACTCAACGCTTTATGTAAATGGCTTAATATTTGTTGCTTTCGCAACCTGCGAATATGAATGATTTTTACACTTAACGAAACAAAAACAAAATCTATAATCAAATTCCGAACTCCTTGCCTGAATTACGACGCAGACTTTCCATTTCGATGCAAAATATTTTGTCTCTATATATAGACATCATCGAAGGAGTAGACATGTTGATTTTGTGAAGGAGCTTATAATAACGAGAATGGAATTTCAGGAAATCGTCCTAGAACATGTACGCATACTTGATCAGTATGAAGGACTGAATTGATTTAGGCATGTCCGTCCGTCCACATATGAATGTCTGTGATATATATTGTCCCAATTGGTTTCAAATATGGTAAAAACCATTAAAAGCTCTTCCGTGGAAGCTGGTATTGGCCGCCTGTTAGCCAGCTATGGAAAAGTAGTCAAATTTGATATCCTGGCGTGGCCAAAATGTCACCTATATACACTATATAGTGTGAATCATTCGCAAGAATGTTTCATATGAATTGACGAGGTGCCCGGAAAAATGTCTTATATTTCCTCTTTTGAACGGAGTAGGCTTTTAAATGCAACCATATGTTCGTCTTAACTACTTAACAGAGCTCTGTTATGGTGTTTATAGACCTCCATTAAGACCTCCTTAAAAGTTATTAGGTTTCTTTGCTGATTATTCATACGTTGCAAAAGGTGCAACCATAAAAATTGCTAACTACATTCTATGGATAATCCTACAGTGCCTGTATTATAAAGTGGTAAAATTTACCCCCTTTCAGTATTATGGACTATCGAAATTCATGATTTGTCGTTAAGATAGAAGATTGGTACAAAAGATCCGCCCATAGACGAATATAATGCTGTTTGGTTTCTTTTCAACCACAAGTCCACAATGGCCGAAAAGCTAATTGTCACGGTTTGTTATGACCTACCGGTACAAAGCTATATTATATTTGCTGGGATGTATGCAACACCCAGAAGGACTTTATATAGACTCACCTTTTATTACACCGATCAACCTTGTCCGTCCGCCCGTTCGTCCTGTTTTCTTGTGTTCAACGTACAAGCCGAAATTTTTGTGATATATCGATGAATTTGGCGGACCACTTTTTTCGACCGTTTTCCTTATAAACTCCCATCTTGAAAAGTTGTCATATGAATAAATGTAGAGTAGTGTAGAGAATTTAGTGCCCACCATATTGTTTTTACTTGTTTTCTTTCAGTTTTAAAAAAAATTTTTTTTTTTTTTGAGATTAAATTGCGAATGCTTTTTAGATACTAACAGACGAAGAGTCGCATATGCCACCCCTTCGCAATATTCGATTGAATATTTGTATTCTCCTTAAATACTTCATACCTTATAGGGCATATACAATAAAAACAAGTTACGGTCATTAAAAGATTCGCTCTGAGTCGACTGCAATTTCTTGTTTGTTGTTTTAATAATATTGCAAACCGAGAAATGGCAAACAAAAAAAAACATTTTGTGTATAATAAATTAAATGTAATCAAAAAGCCGTAAGCTATTCAATGAAAATAAGACGGAGAAACAAATTCATTGAAAGAATTTCAATTTATGCTACTGATCATGACTCATGCTATTTAAATAAATACCTTGCAACCAAACAAGCGGACATATATTTAATGCAGTTTATATAGCAAGAAAAAAAAAAAGAAACATTTTAGATATATATATATATATATATATATATATATATATATATATACATTTTAAATTTCATGTCTCTTCGTAAGGTTTTTCATATTTCTTCGGCAACACTTACCACTGTATAAAAGAGATTTAAGTTATTTTCGCTTTATCATTGCTTTTTCATTATTTTTTAGTTTTGTTTTCATTATTTTGTTTGTTAATGATAACTTCACTTATCTAACGGTACTTGTTTAGTTAAACACATGTATTCAAAAGATATAAAAAATATGCGTTAGACATTTTTCGAATACCTAGTAACTAACTGACATGCACTCTGAGATGTATATAGATATATATATATATCAAATATCAAATACCAAAATGTATTTCCATTGGATTGCTAAACCCAAAAATTAGGTAGGATATCAAAAGTATGGGAAAGAAATCAGCGGCAATTGCGTTTAGTGATCACGCGTACGGTTGATATCATCGTATCACGAACTAGGAACTGTGTAATCCAGTATTGATAGGTGATTTTGTTCTCTTCACGTCTGAAAGCATGGCATTTTGATTTAGATTCTTAACTTCTTATTTTCGCAATTTAACACTAGAACCACCGAATAGGTCATTTGTTTGATCCTCCTTAATTTTCGATCTTTAAAAAAAAGGCGTTTATGAAACATGCAACATTTCAAAATATTTTAGTGTCATTTATTTATAGGAAATTATCTTTAAATATCTATATACACTATTTTCCTACTCGATCTGGTTTTCGAGATGCCGATGACATATAGCTATTTATGTCAAAAGGGATTATTTTGAACCAGATCTTTGCCAATTTGTCACAGTCGTGAAAAAGAACCTAGGAACCTGAACTTTGACATAGAAATTCTTTGATCGATTGAGAACATAAGATTGAAATTTGGGCATGATCTGTTTATATACAGGCCGCCAATATGCAAGAAATTGTAACAAGGTTGGTTATAGGCGAACTTATATGCTGAACATGTACTTAGGCAGATCGCAACTATTTTTTTAGGACTGGACTCTTAATCGATCAAGTTTTGTTCGTGAAAAATTTCAGCTTCCTACGTTCATTTTTTATGATTGTGACATGCCGACAAATACAGGGGATCAAAATGCTGTAGGGGATAAATGATTTTGGTAGAAATAGATATATGCAAAACGTCGGTAGTGATTGTGTTAAATAAGAGTTCGTTCATTTATAAAATCATTGTGAATATTTGGCAAGTTGTACAATACTCAGGATTTGTTTTCAGGGATAGAAAAACTGTGACTGGCTTTAAAGTCTCAAACGTCCCCAAGTTGATATCTCCCCTCCATCTTCACTAAACTGCACTTATGTCTCTTAATCGAACTAAGCGCAAATCACTTTCTCTACTGCTTCTATTCTTCCAAGTTATAGAAATTTTACTTAAATTTCGCTCTTTTCAATGAACAGTCAGATAACAAAGAAAACTCGTTATCGTTTCTTAAGAACTAAGAAAGTTTTGTTCGCTTTATGGGGAATTGCAAAAAATGGAATCAGTTCTCATTTATTCATTTATTTATTTGAATAATTAACTTACAATTTAAATTATAACCTAAAAACAAGGAAAAAGGCTATAACTACAAGGCTTTTGAATCAATTTTTATATTAAAAGTAAATCATATTTTCGGATTGTTTTCATTTTATAGCAAAATTATTCATCGTTTGTATATTCAGTCTAGCGTAGAAGTAAAAGAGAAGATATGTAAAGGCAGATACCAAAGGATGGGGGTTGTATTCATTTTGTCAAATCTTTTGCAACGTTCACAAGGAAGTATCAGAGACCTCATAAAGTATATATATTCTTGATCGGCATCATATTCCAAATGAATTTAACCATGTCCGTCCGTCCGTTTATTGTAAACATTCTCCTGAATGCGAAAATGAAGCTATCGAATCCAAATTTGGCAGACACATTGACAGCTCTTACACACAGGTTGGTATTGAAAATGAGACAAATTTGACGAAAGACACGACCACAGCATCACGTAAACTGAGAACACGTCTGTTTTCCAAAAGGAATAAAAAGGTTTTCTGCTCATTGCGAATAAATTACAGCAGATAAATCTACAAACACATATGAATGTATATTCTATGGGCGATCCTGTAGTATCTGTACAAAAATGAAAAAACTTGACTACGCCCACGCAATATTATAGTATCTCAGCATTTTTTTTTTTCAATATCTTTATAATACGAAGGGGCAAGCTTTAAAAATCCCATTAAGTATGTAAAGTTTTTCCCAGTTACAGATTCGGAATACACCTAAGCCTGTCCGTCTGTCCATCTGGCCGTCTACCCATCTTTGTTCGCAAAAATTAATATATCGCCTACAAATTGAATGAAAATTATCCAAGCTGGTCAAGTTACACGCCTATCAAAAAAAATAAAAATTGGGAACACCTTTGCTTTCTGTGTGTTTTGCTTGGAACTAATAAAGTGTAACATATACACCATACAAATTTCAATTTTTATTTTGAAAATAGAAAAAATCAACCGCGCCCATCCGATACTATAAAGCATGAAAATTCAGTTCTCCCTTTTCTTTAGTCATTTTTAGGATAACGGTGACGTGTATAAAAGATTCGATCATGATCGATATAAAATTTCCTTACAAGTTCATATATGTTTTGATAAGTGAGTAAAAGCGACGTACGCAAAGTTATTGACGGCGAAAAGAAATTAACAGTAGGCAAAGGGGAAGTAAGCAGCAAGAGAATGTATTGAAGAAGAACATCTTTCAATACATATACATTGTTACAAGTGGAACGAACAAACTATTATACCTAACTTTAGTTATTAAACGAAATCTTAAAACATTTACAATCATTTTATATATGTTTTTACAAGCGACAACATCACATACAAAGCACACAGGCGGAGGTACGATTACAGAGTGTTTAAGATGATTTAGGTGAGACCTTGACGAACTATTTTTGTTGTCTTTTTTTTTTTTTTTTGTAAAGGTTTAATTACAGTGCGTATTAATTTACACAATTTGACACAATGTCTGTCCGAACTTATATATATATGTAGCTTATGTATTTTGACGAAAAGGCTCTATTAAGTAAATAACGACAGTAACATGAGTAAATTAAAACTTTAGTTCAGAATAAACTGCATCAGCAACAACAAAACAGAAAAGTACACACTTTGAAAACAATTTTGCGGTTGAGGCGCATACTGACTGAATATGCATAAAATGAGCAAAAAAAAAAATAAATAAATAAATAAATAAAAATAAAAAAACTGGAAATAAATGAACGGACAAATCACTTGCGAATGCTAAATGAAATGAATGACACACAAGTAAATTTTAAATGGTAAAAATTCCATACACACACACACACACACACACACACACACACACACACACACGCACACACACACACACACACACACACACAAACTAGTGTACATTAATACGAATTAAAGTATTTGGAAGCGTAACATATAAGCCATACGCTTAAACGATGCTAATAATGAGTCATAATATGTTTTAAGCTACACATTGAACGCCCGCTTCCAGTACAATTTGTTGCTACTACTGGTTTATTGTTTAAGTTTATGATTCAGTTACAATGTGCTTTTCTTATATGTTTTGCTCCAGTTTGTCTTTCTCGGCAGTTATTGACGATATTTTTGCTTTTGTTTTTCTCGTTTTTTGCGTGAGAAAAACGATCATTTTCAGTTAATGATTATAGGCTTGACTGAAAGACGAGCCCTTGTTTGATTGATAAACCTTTCATTTCAGTGTTTATCTGATTTTCATATCAATTATGTTCGCTTCAATGAAGATGTTTCGCACTTCGGGGTTAAATACTTCCCTGTACATTATATAAGCTTTCCGCTCATCCACTTGTTAGATAAAAGAAAGAAATGAAAATTTTTACAATAATTAAAACAGAGCCTAACACATACCTTCAACAATAAGCTGCTTATGTTTGCCTGTGAAAGTAAGGAAAATAAAATGCATTAATGTGAAAGCAATTCGATCGTATATGGGCTGGAAGGATAGAGATTAGTGACACCTGCACTATTAGTGGTTAATGTTTGACGACTGATATTTACTACAATCGATGGCAATATGATTTAACACTTTTGGATATCGATCGCTTTGAGTACATGTACGCATCCATGGCAAAATGATTCGTTTAAGTGAATGCGAATCAGTTTATCGATCAAGCGCACCTTCGAAAGGAACTTTTATATGCTATCCTTGCATACCCTCGGCATAATTGTAAGCAAATTACTCTCATCACCAGATATGATATCAATTTTGGAGATAGAACTATCTGGATTTTTGCGATCAAAAATTACTCGAACACAAAATAAATGAATAGATGGCAGGCAGACAAATCCAAAACATGTACACTACGCGCATTCCAAATGCTAAACAAAATTTCAATAAGAGATAGACATATCAAAGTTTATGTACACACTTGTTAAGTTTTCCGTCCGGTGTCAACTGGCCAATATATCAACCTTTGTTCCGATTCTTTGGCCATACAGAAGCTTATATGTTAACTTTTTGTGGATATGAAATTTCTTCTCCCACTATTAGATAAGAATCGGGGAAAAAGGAAGGTTTTAGTTCATTAGGACTAATTTATGGTATACTTGCGATTGGTTTATTAGGTTGGATATTGTTTGAATTCATCATTTTTAAGCTTTAACGTAAACCTTTCTTTCGTGTAGTTACGCTATTTATTCAACGCTTCACCGTTTTTGACATTATATTCGTACCATTGAATTGTGATTTCTAGTAGAGATTTGATTTAAAAGTTACACATCTTAGGAGATCTATTAGCAAATTATTCACAGCAACTTATATTTGCAACGCTTTAGGTCTCAGTCTGTTCTTGCCCGTTCGAATATTGGAATTCAAGTCTCTTGATTCGATTCTCTCACCTAACCTTCATCAACTCACTTTTCAATTAACTTTATCTTTCGCAAATGTTGCGCCTATTTACCCAATTGTACTATCTGTACGTGGCAAGAATGTGTACTTGATTTTTCCCTGTCTTTAGAATTTGGTTTCCTAGAAAATCGATCAATTTTCATGAAAACGTAAATAATCAAATATGACGACTTCGTAACAATAAATTTGCTGCTGGTGTAGGTGGAGATATTCGAGCTTATTTGGATTGACATGATTAGCCAGTTTATACGGTAGTCAAATTTCTTACTCGGTTACAACTTGATGAAATCTCGGATTTATTTTCTTACACTAGGAAGTTTAACCGATGAAAGTGGTAGCTAATAAGCTGGCAAGCTGCAGTTTAGTGGATACCTAAGGCATTTAAATACGAGCAGCGTTATTTATTCTTTTGTTCAAGAAATCTTTGAAACGAACGTCCCTGCAAAGATCGTTTTTACGGTTTTCTTACTAAATATATTGCGCAATTTCTACTCCTCGACAAACGACTGAGCGTACAACAATGTAGATTGAAAGGTGAGCGGCAATATATCTTTCGCTAATTTTGATAATAACTATGTTTCGCTATCGTTAAAAATCCTCCTGTTTTCTTCACGGAACGCTTCGCTCTCATCGAAGCTGTTTTAAATCTACGATCTCTTCTTGATCAACGAGCGAGCGAACAGAAATCAATGAGTTCATGCCGCATAGATAATAACAACCGTGACGATCAAGTCAGCCTACTCGGGCTTAATCCTTTGAGCAAACGAAGACTGTACTTTAATTACAATAAGCATATAGTGCGTGCTAGGTCGGTAAAATCGGTCGTGCGATACAACTTCCGGACTACGGCAACTCCATATCTATCTCTCTTCACTTCTTTCTGATCAACACCGTGTTGCACGCATATGGAACATTCCCTAAGTTCAATTGATCGAAAAAAGAAGTTTACAAAGCCATTAACGTAGTATCCCCCCCTCGCTAATAGATAAACAACAAGTATTCCCCTCTTAATGAACCTTTCTTCTGCAAAATTTCTTCAAATTGATGTCTGCATTTGTTAATTTAGTTTAAAACGCCTTATGGATATATTGATTGATGACCAGATCAAGAGGCGTAACTCGAATTGCTTCAAATCTTATGATTTTCAGTTTATTGCTTATCTTGTATGCTTATGCCTGTGGTGTTGGTGTAGCGCAAGTAAACGCTTTATTTACGCTTCAAATGACCAGTCATTAAGGTGGGGACCTGCGTTTTAATTGCCCTCATTCTCTAATTCAAATAAATTGGAAATAAAACGTATTGTTTGTTTTTTAATCAAATTTCTATCCGAATACACTGAGCACTGACTGAATTGATACAATTTAATTGAGTGTTAGTATGAACAAGAGAAAGCTTGTGTGACAAATGCTAAAGTAATCCTAATGCAATAAAATCGTGTACATAATAGAAATTTACCCGCCCAGCTTTTCGGCTCCGACTCATATACCTAATAACAATGTTATTTTACATATTTTTTTTACACTAAGTACAGCGAAAGCGACTAATTACAAAAAGATCAAAACATCAATAGCTTCACTTGAAAAGATAAGAAATTTTATGTCAATTTATTTTATTTATGTTCGTTATTTTTCTACCCCTAAAGATGTGCAAGATGTAAGATTCAAGATACAAACTGCCCAGAAGCGAGCGACAAGGAACTGCAACAGAGGTAAAAGGCTTCAGACTGCCTCGGAATTTCAAATGCTAAAACCACCTCTACTTATTTAGGCAAAGCGTTTTCCTGGATGACTGAAAGCTGCAAAAAAAGTCAAAAGCCAGGGGTGCTCTCCCCCCAAAGCAGATCGATTGCTCTACAATTTTTGTTTCACAATACACTTTAGGTCTCTTAGCATGTACTTAAATGAAATATTTTCGTGTATTCTTTAAAACTATCAAAAATTAAACCTTCGATTTAATCTTCATTGAGAAGATCGTATATCGATCGAAGTATCGATAGAGCAAAGTTAAACCAAGTAGACAAGTGTCCCATTTTACTTCAGCTTGATTAAGAAAATAAAAAAGATTGTGAAACGAAGGGAAAACAGAGAAATTTGAAAGTATCGTTGTATAGCTTAGGCTTCTGATCCAATGAATCCGCAATTGTCTTCTTTTATATATGTTCACACTGACATTCGTGGAATCTTTATTTCTGTGATCATACGGCACGTTTTTAATACGATGTTAATACACAACATCCTCTACAACATTATACATATTCACCCTATCATATGTTCAATAATTGTATCTTATGCGTATTTGTGACACCCTGTGATATTGATAGAGAAGTAAGCTCAACGCACACGACGACTTCTCACCTCGATATTAATGCACAACGTCCTTCACAACATCATAAGCTAACGAAACAAGACGTGCTTTCACTTCGACGTTGGAAGTCAGTCTTTCAGAAGCTCAGCACACAAGTGTTTATATCATGTTTATAGCTGCAAGCCAGATTTTAAAATGGACTTTACCCGCTTACAAATATCGCGCCAATAGCAGTGCAATTCGAAAAGTACTTTTCTTCCCAAACCTAAACTCGTTAGTAAAGCTTTTTGCGCACAGGTTGCTGTAAAGTTTATTAAAAATATTTATCTGTGCAAACCTAAGCGGCAAAGCATAAAATTGCCTTAGACGCCCACAATTAATAGAACACATTGCGATGTCCGACCCAACGCGAACGTTTCTTTTCAAATTGTTTTTGTAATGAGCTGTTCTTGGTGTGTACGTCCGTAGGTCTGTACGGATGAAAACTTCCGCTTATGAATAATGCGAACGATATTGAGTAATCCGTAAGATATAATAATAAGAAGACAAATTTGCATATGTAACCGTTCCTCTGTTTAATGGGAAATAACACAGTAAACTAATAAATTCGTTATAAATCAATGGGCAGTGTAGGCTAACTAAGCTAACTGACTCACCTGATCGAGGACTGGCATCTTTTTTTTTTTGTTTTTATTTCTCTTTGTGCGCCGTATTTAAAACCTCAACGTTATATCTGTCACCGCAATACATATGTACATTGACTCTATTAAATGCTTTTTATAAAAAATCTTTGTGAGGTATGCATACAAATGATTTATATAATCGATGGTGTAAGATCACGATGATGATTTTAATAACAACAATAATGATAATAAAAATAATAATAATGATGTTGATGGTGACTCAAAGTTAAACCTTAGTTTTAAATCAATAATAAAAAATTAAAAAAAAAGTAGTGTGTCATTCATTCGAATAACATGTAGTTGACGTCAATTTTAAAACACCTCCTGGTTCCCTTCCCTTCCGCCTTTTCGTTTAAAACTGTAAATATCTACGCCTTGCATTTGAATTCTCTAAGCAAACATGTTGGCACTTGAACGACCTCCTCAAGATCGTTGAGCTAATGAAAAAAAATCTCTCTTCGTTCTTTTTCCAAAAGTGAGTCATATTTCAAAAAAAAAAAAAAAAAAAAAAAAAAAATGCGCACACACACGCAGGAGAGCAGTACAGCGTACTCTCACTTAATTTTGTTCGCATTATTTATGTTTTTATTTATATTCATTTATTGTTATTATAATTTTTATCTTTATTTTTATTATTTACTTTTAACGTTCCGTTAAACATTAACTCAGTGCCTGCCTCACAACTCTATCTATCTATCTATCATTCGCATGTGCAACGTGCAACTCGTAATAGTTTTTACGGTCATATATATTAATGAGCGTTTGTGTGTTTTGTAAACTCTAACGTGCGTATATGATTTTCATTTTTTTTTTTCGTGTATAACAGAAAACCGAAAAATTGATTGTATAAATAAATGTTAAAGCGAATAATTAGAAAGAATAGCAATGTGTTAAATAACTCATCTGGAAAATAGAAACATTTAGAAAGTGTTGCAAGAAAAAATGTAATAAAATAATTTTAATTGTTTGTTTGTTTGTTTGTTTTTTTCGTGCTAATTATGAGTTATTGTTACTGTGAATCAAAAACAAAGATTAAAAATAATTATATTTTTAAAATGCCGAGTTTTTTTTTTTCATGATCCACTTTTAAACAATTTTCACTTTTCTTATAATCCTATGGAAGATAACATGAGTGCGTGCGCGTAACTTCTTTGTATACATACTTATCATCTACCGCTTAAAACTTTGGAATCTTATTTATAATAATAATCATTATTATTATTATTATTATTATTATTATAATTTTTTGTTTTTTTCTTTTTCAACAAATTAACGTGATTTGAATTCTAATTAATACCTTGTTTGTCTCGTCATTAGCTACTTATTTACAACATATAAAGTTGTGTAAGGTTTAATATCAAAATTCATAATTAGTTTTCACAATGCATTCTCTAACCCTTCCTTACACGTTATGGCAAATGTTTCCGGCTGTACTCGCTGTAGAATAAAGTTTTTTCTAAGTCCATTGCAAGCGTCACTTCGTTGTTGCATTTAGCACCAAAAGATAATTGTAAAAACCCTCTGCAACATTCAAAATGCGCATCGATAAATAGTTCAGTCCTCTTAGATATTGAATAATTTTCAAGTTGAGCTTTTGATGCGTTCAAGGACAGTGAACATTTCAGTGCCATTCAAAAATGGGCAATGAATTTATTTTAAACTTAATTGTGATATCCGATGTCTGATTGAAAATATCGTATAAGGGTAGCTGTAATAAAATTGTATATATACAAAAAGTTTGTATATTGTGTTGTATTTGTGTATTGTGTGCTGTATGAGTTTCCACTTTTCTTATTTTTTATAAAGCACGAACTCAACTTATTTCATGTCCGTTATATTTTTTCATGTAGATCTTTTGTTTCTTCATCGCTTGAAGGGCCCATTGGCATAATGTAAAAACAAGAAAATGAGCGCCCGAAAAGGCGCCCCGTAGCTCATCCCTTTTTTACGTAAAATATCGCCAACTTAAACGCATCTTTTTTTAGGAGTGTCCACTTAATCTTAATAAAATAGGGCTACCCACTCAATCCCTAACGCAATGAATGCCAAATATTGCAAATATTGGTAATTTTGCACGTTAATATGCAGAAATATCGATTGAAAAGCTTCACTTTTTGATTGCTTTAAGAGTCTGAGTCGATTTAGTTCCTATTACTTATATAAGCTTAAAAGTTTCTATGGAAAGCAAGAACTAGGTTCGTCGCATATTCCCTAAATCGATACAGGAATCTGCATTTTGCAAATTGTGTGAATCGATGAAATATTCACTACTGAATGACATGCTCAGCGTACATTAACATGTGGCTGGACCGAGGGGAGATTACTAATGTGCAGGTTATCAGCGGAAAATTTCAGACACAAATTTGCAATCAAAGTTTGCTTTGAAATTAATATTATGTTTCTTACTTACTTTTTATTCATCGAACTGACCACTTCACCATCCAGTCCGCTTTTGAATTTCTATTATAAAAGCCACAATTAATAAGAGGAATGAATACACATTCATGCACTCAATTTTCTTTTTCTATTCTTATCTTTTCTATGTTAAGAAGTTTAAGAATAGATAAACCGACAGATTGACATATGCCTTTTTTGTTTGATGTGGTCAATTACTCAGGGGACATCCACTATTCTTGCAACAGCTAAATGGTCACAAAGAAAAGAGCAAAGAAGAGAAGAGTGGTGGTCGCAACTTATGCCTTTTGTTATGCCTTTACCGACTGAGCACTCACTGTAGATACGACTTGTGACCGAATCCCCGCTGATCGATTAGCTTTATATTTTACTGTGCTCACCACAAGTCCGTCCCCTTCGCTATTATAAGCGGGGTAATAATAATTGTATAAGTTGTGCGATCAGTAATAAGTTTCTACAACTACCTGTGAAAAGAGAGTAGAAGAATGGAAAAGAAATTTTTGCTTTCGTGTAATATCCATTAGACTTACGTACAGAATCTTATATAAGTCTAGAATCGAACGCCCTCCACGTCTCTGTTGCCTGCTCTCTGCCATAAAAGCTGTAACAAATCCGAAATATGTCACAGATACACTGCCGGCACTGTACTAATACTACCCTTCTAGCTTCTGGCTGGTATAGATCTAGAAATCCAATATAAGCACATACGGAGGTCAGCCAACAGCCTAGTGATGCCGATCCAAAAGGTGGGTCAAATAACTTCTAAAGTCAATGTAAAAAAGATCCCGGCCGGAAAGATCCCTGACACACATACCTTCGTTTTCAATAACCTATTTTTAACATTAATTATAATTATAATTGTAATTAATTTAGCGAGAGAAATAAATTTTAAGACGATAAACTTAAAGCGCTAGCATCTAATGCTATAAGCTTCATTGAAAATTCTCCCGCTTTCGAGAGTTGAATCCACGGCTATTGCATTATTAGTTGCCTACTCGGCGACTCTTAACCTTAACACTTGTCAAGGAATAGTATGCGCTTCAACAGTGTTTTCAAATTACTTCGATTTTCAAGGAGCCAGCACGATTGCACAAAGGAAATAGCGTCCTGCGGTAGAGGAAAACAAAAATGTGTTCAGCAAACCTACCTCTTTTGTCGTCTTATCTAAAAGATGATAAATGCAATTGAATTAACAAAAGCGGCAGTTGAGTTGTTAATCGAGTTCCTTTGCCTACTCGTCCACTCAGCTGGTTGTAAATAGTTAAAAAATTATTAAAAGCTTCCTTTCATAAATTTTGGCAAAGTTGCTTTGTTTACCTTTAGATACGAATTCGAGAAGTTTTGAATAAGGAAGGTGTACTCACGGCTCCCGGCTAATCTCCAATTGTGGAATGTTTGTTATTAAATGAAGAGCATTTTTCGGTCAATTTTAGTACAGCTTTGTATTATCTTAGATGATGAGTATCTTCTGTAGGCTGCGATTTATAGAAAAACAAAGTCTTAACATATTATTAGAAGTTTACAGTTTTTAGCCTATTTAAGAATAATCAAATGATATCCGGCAAAAACTTTAACGTACTTTATAATCGCATCATTAATATGCGACGAACAGCAATCCACTAATACACTTACACCTTAAAACACATTAAAACATTTCGATTCTTGAACGTAGTCATAAAAAGCATAATAATATTTAAGGCTATTGAGCTATTACTTAACAAGTTTATCCCTCACGCTTAGCAAATAGCACTTGGACGGCAAATGAATAAAACAAAAGCGTAGGATTCGTTATAGTACTTTTTATTTAAATTATTTTTGTAGCCTCTACAAGGTTTTTTTTATAAATTATATCTCGTATGAGAGAACTTTCATGATTTTATCTAAAATTAATGGATCATAAAATGTAAAACTGCCAAGCTCAAGTAGCGAGCATCAAGACTTCCTATTTAAAAGACTTTACATCAAAGAGATAGAAATATTTAACAAAGCAATTAAGCTTCATACACGTATACCTAATACTGCTGCTTACTTACAACAACAACAATCACAAACCTAAGCCGCAGTGTCACATCATCTGTGTAGGCCGTTCTTTTTTTTTTTTTTTTGGTTTGTTTCACTAAAAAGCAGACAAGTTTTCTAAGTTTTAATAATTGTAATAATTATTTAAAAGTCAGTCTTAAATAGTAGTTGAAGAATAAAACAAACGAAAATCATTTTAAGAAGAGATACGTTTATGTGAATTAAAAAAAAAAAAGGGAAAAAATGAGATTAATTAGAAGAAGCAGCAAGAGAAAAGTATTTCTTCTTTTGTTTCTGAAATAATGTTCTGAGTTGATATTTTGATGAGACGCTTTTACGTTTGCAGATGGCAATACCACCGCCGCCAGGACCACCACCGCCTCCTGGACCTCCGCCTCCACCAGCAATGGGTGGTTTCAAATTGGGAGGCGAAGGAGGAGGAGGAGGAGACGCTCGTTCAGCTTTACTGCAATCCATACAAAAGGGTACTAAATTGAAAAAGACTACAACCGTAGATAAAAGTGGTCCGGCTATGGCCGGTAAGGTAGGATAAAAAAATACGACTTTTAAAAGTATTATTATTTAACTTCGCTTCCTTGCTCTTTAAGGTGTACGATGGATCTGGAGATTCACCAAAGAAGTCTAATAACTGCCATAGCATCAGTAACGGTAGTTCTATAGACAATGGAGCTCCTAAATTAGGTGGTTTATTCGAGGGTATGACGGCCATGCCCAAATTAAAACCGGTCAATGGCAATAAATGTAAATATTGAATATAAACTCAAAAAAAAAAAAACGTTTTTTATTTGAATATATTTTATTGCAGCTCCCGCCGTTACTCTTAACAATATTACTCAAAATAGCAACAGTCCGCCGCAAGCGCAAACCGCCACTAATACAACCACCACAAGTAATAGTCCTTTGGACTTTAATGCAGAACTTAGCAAGCGTTTAACTTTAAAACGACAAAAACAACAACAACAACAGCAAAGTCCACATATCATTGCTAATGAGACAAATCTAAGAACGAATCGTGGACCGCCGCCCATGCCACCTACGCAACCGCCCAAAAATCTACCAACGGTTTGTAGATGATACCAAAATTTTTTTTGCAAACGGTTTTGAAACGGTTTTAAATAATTGACATGCTTACAGAGTACATCCGATTCTGTTTTGGAAAAGAATAAAACGAACTCAACCATCACTAACGTACGTTCAACAGTATATGCCAATGAAACAACGAAATCTTCTTCAACATCATTAGTTCAAAGTAATAATGTTAACAATGTTCATAACAAATTTGCGCAAAAAATCAACACAGGCGGTACGGTACGAAGTAAAGCGGCCAATTTAAAGTGAGTTCAAAAACACCAAGCAAAAGATATCGAAAATTTCTTTAAACTCCATTCAAGTGTAGAGAGAAATAACCGAAATTATTAATTTTTATGCAATCAAGCTTCTTATATCCATTATCGTAAACAAGGGTGAAAAGAAGACAATCATATCGTTTGCAAAGACTTAGGAAAACAAGTAAAATCTCTGTAATGGGACGCGGTTCCCCATTAAATACCCTAAAATAATTCTCTTAATAGTTATTCATAAGGCGGCTTTTCAAAATAAGGCTTTATTTAAAAATTAGACGAAAACGTAGTTCGTGGATCCGAACCATTTTCAATAGCGTTCGTCATCGGGCCAAAACATGTCGGTGTACCAAAGCTCATTAAAATGTTTCATAAATGTCAGTCTGTACGTTGAACAAAAGAAAACAAGACGGACAGACAAACAGACAAGCTTAAAATCACTTTCTGAGTTGATCGGCATATAAAAGTTGAATCTATCTCAACTCCGCACAAACTTCCTCCTTTCAATGACACAATTCTTCAGCAAACTAAGTGTATCTTGT
The DNA here is from genome assembly GCA_000688715.1 of Glossina pallidipes. Taxonomy (NCBI): domain Eukaryota; kingdom Metazoa; phylum Arthropoda; class Insecta; order Diptera; family Glossinidae; genus Glossina; species Glossina pallidipes. The sequence goes on from KK499774.1 coordinate 1,837,717, forward strand.
TATTTGCAAACTATCTGACGGTGATCGGAATGATCAAGGCTTCAAAAACATAAAATATGCCACACATTTCCTAGTATAAAGCGCTTAGATGAAAAATCATTTATTTTTATTTATTTATTTAAATTCGCAACTATAAAGCTATCAGCTAACATATATACTTACATTAGTATAAATCATGTGAGTGCGAAAGAATTAAAAACTAATCAAATAATCACCTCGCTCTATCGTTAACATTTGTAATCGTCAACTACCGATAACGGGCGAACTCAGGTGTTCAAGAACGAGGGCAATTTTCTCTTAAAAACATTTAAAGAGTCCAAAAAATAACTCAAAGTCAGCGGCAACGTATTCCAGTATCGAGCCAACCGGGCAATAAGTGATGTATATTACAATTATAAAACACAATTATGCCTCTTATATATACAGAGAGATTACAATTTATTTATACCAAAAAAATAAATTCTACAACTAAAAAGTAGAATGACCATAAGCGGCTAAGACTATCAACTTTTTTTTTTGAAGATAGTTTAGCAACTCTATTAAAGTCAGAGAACTTGATATTAAGTTCTCCAGGTATTTTCAAGGTGTCCATAGCGTTAGATGCTACGGACATATGTTATTATTATTATTATTAATCTAATTAACTTAGCGAGAGAAATAATTCAAAGACTGTAGTCTTAAAGCACTGGGAGTCTATCGGCTTCATTAAAAAGTCTACCGCACTTGAGATTTAAACCCACGACCATTGATAGTGTGTTTAAGTGAACTCGAGTAATGTATCTGCTGATTCTGCCTGAGTAGCCAAGTAAGCAAAGTGTCTCGACTAACAAGTCAATGGTCGCAGTAGAGTTTCCAATAAAGCCAGTAGCCTTAGATGCTAAGCGTGAGCGTTCAGCCAGAGGCTAGAAGAAAAACATAGAAAACAGAAGACATTCGATCAAAAGATTCGGCGCTTGTGAATGAACAATTTTAGATAGAGATAGAATAACAGTCCAAATTTTAAGTAGTCGTAGAAAGAGAATTTCAAAGAAACATGAACAAAAGAGGAATGAGGAAACGTGGATCTCACATCACACAAAACGAATAATGCGGCTGGCAATCACTTTAAGTCTTTCCAGATGAAAAGACGAGCGGCCAGAGATAATCTCAATATAATAGTGGCAATAGCGACATAAAAACATTTGAGAAATGATATAGTGTTCAAAAAATTTGTAGGTTATATTTTTGTTTTATCAATAACCTACAATAGTGCCAACCTAAAAAATCGAAAATTGTAATAATCCCTATAGAACACTTATAATTAATGAAAATTATGTTAAAATAGTGAATACATATTTGTCATGTTGCGAGTTAGTGGGTTTTACTGGTCATGATAATAAATTTTGCTTTCATTTGAAAAATATATCCTCTGCTCACATAAGGGGTGAGTTTGGTATTATATCCTTTACTATTTCCGAACACGAAAGAGTAAAGGATAACATTTTCTCTCCCTTTGTAATGTTGAGAGTCTCTATAAATTCTAAATCGACTTAATCCTCCCGATCTGCCGTCCAACTGTGGGGTTAGGATAGTTGGCACGATACTTTTGATTAATGCCTACTATGGGCGTAATCATATACACGTAGATACAACTTATTAAGTAATTGATTAACGAATTCTAAGAATATAAAAAAATTTCCACAAACGTAACAGACCAACACGTAACAACACGTTTACTGTTACAGTTTATTAGTTAATAGTAATGTGTATCACAAAGATTCGCTTTCAGGCATATTTACCTTCTTTATTTCGGCTTTATTTAAACCAATAATGACAACAGGAAAAATTTTAAGTATTTCCTCCACGCATGCACACACACACACATATATATACATACAGCATACAGCATACAGCAGAGCATTTTTCGGCAGCTTTCCTAATTTCGTTTAAAGAGTTTCTTGTGTGTAATCCATAAATCAATCTTTATTTAAACTATTGCCCTCAAGAAAAACCAAAAGAGTATGCAAACTAATTTAGATGCATTTCGCTAATGTAGATACGACTACTGACCAGTATGAACAACAATTTACTGTGATGTGCAATGTTTGTTCATGGGGTATTTGCCAGACTTTCATACATATTTAGATTTCTATAAATAAACGCTATTGAGAACGCAGCGACCTTCGGCTTAGATATATTCTACATTTCAATTAAACTTTGTTGTGAAAAGGTTATTTTTCTTCCTGGTGACAATTCGTTTATGAGTATTCCTAGCATAAATCTAAGAATCTACATGAATATTAAACATTACATTAAAGTTCACATTTTCAGCTTAAAGATTAGAGCTTCTTTTTTACTTTTTCTTTTCATTTATTTACTTCTTTATCTTTTGCTTATATATGCGATTATATTTTTATTTAATTTATTTTATTTCCTTACAAAAATGTTCTTTTCCTTTTTTTTTGTTTTTCTCAACAGTTTGTCGTTAGGTCATAATAATGTCTTTGTATATAATAATAATAACAAGAACAATAATATTAATAACAATAATACTATCAACAACACAACATCGACACCAACAACAACAACAACAACAACTATATTTTCTAAAAACAATACAAATCATTTCAACCATTACAACAACAACAGCACATCATTGGGTTTCTCCACAGCAACAACAGGTTCTTTACGTAATTTAGCTCCAAATAAATCGTCTTTATTTTCCACCAATGCATCGACAATGACAGCAACAACAGGTGGTGGTGGTGGTGGTGCTAGCAGTGGTAGTAACGGTATTAGCAATGGTGGTAGTCCCGTTAGTTCGGCTTCACCGTCGCCACCTGCAAAATCACCAACACCTGTTGTTAAACCGAATCATGGCAAACCAAATTTTGCTCCCAAACCTCCAGGTTTGCAACAACTGGCCATGGCGAGTGGCCAGCGTCCGGCCGTAGCACGTCATCATAGCATGAGATCACCCAGGTATTCTTTTTTTTGCATCATCACACGTAATACAACCACAAAAAAAATAATAAATAACATAACTTATTATTCGTTTGAAAAGCACCAAACATCAGGAAATGCTAAACACCGCTTTTTAAGGTTTAGAACAGAAAAGTACTTTATCTTTTTTATTTAATTATTTATTAATCTTTATTTTATTACTCATGGCGGCTTACTTCAAAAACAAAAGAAATTTAATTTCATTTTAATCAATTTTAGAGTATATAAGTAAATATCTTTAAAAGAAAATTTATAAAACGAAAAGTTTTATTTTTTCAGATCACCACCTATAGTGGGCTCTAATGGAGGCCCTTTATTCTCTACGCAGCAGCATTTCGGTACGATGCGTACACCTCTAACACAATCCCATGAGGCTATTAATTCAAGTTTACGCACAGCGCCATTACCACCTATTGGTAAAAACGCGTCAAATATTTCAATCATTTCGAAAGATAATATTAGAGAATTTTTCATTATTAACAGGACGCCCAACAGTAGCTCCACCCAAGCCACCTAGTGTCAAGCCTCCGCCACCACCCACCCCAGCTCGCAATAATTCCAATTCAACCTTGAATACGTGTTACGCTAACACTTCCACAACTGCCCCGATAAGTGCCGTTAACACCGTGCTCATTTCTTCATCATCAACAACTACAATGACAACAATTTCTACATCATCATCAATATCACCACCCGTGCAATCGCCTTCGAATTCATCTTCTACTAGTAGTGTTTCAACATTAAGAGACCAATTTCGTTCCGGTTGTACGATTACGCCACCTCCTCCGCCGTCGGCTACAATAACAAGTGGAAAGTCTTCGAATTCCAATAGTCCGCTGAGTAGCAATAAATCACCTAAACCGATCATTTTAAATGGTGGACCGATCAACGTAATCAACGCACCACCATTGCCACCGCATCGAACTTGCCCAGCACCTTTACCACCACAAAGGCTAACGAGCAATGTAAGTGAATCAATGGAAATATATTTTCAATATAATTAGCCTGAAGCATGACCAGCCCGAAAGGCCTTTCCGCACGACTATCATTCTGAGATCATTTAAAATTTCGAAAACGTAAAGGTCCACATTGAACGTTAAATACCTACAAAGCTATATGAACAATATTAACGGTCACGACATTGAGCAATAATTCATATCATTCAACATACCACCGCTGCCTAAGAATAACGAAACATTTAAAAATTATTCTGCAATAGGCTCTCTGTCGGCTAATAATGCTACAGAAAACCACGAAAAGATTGAAATTATTGAGAATGGAATCATTTTCAAGTAATTTTTGTCAGGAATGTATGCTTATCTTCAATGTGGAGTTTATCAAAGATAAGCTTTCGCGATACCCTTATGACAATGATTTTATTACCGTTTTACATTGTTTTAAATTAGCAATATTTTTCTTTACGCACAGGGAAGCACTAATTTATTCAGTCATTAAACTTTGTTTTGACGATGTTTCTTTGAGCTTCAAACTGAGAAGGAATGGCAAATGTTATTTGATATGGGGATAACGTAAAAATATTTAGAAAGCTGGATAGAAGCATTTATTCCTAATTTTGAAACATTTAGGTCGTGGGAAAACATTTTTGTTTCCTTCACTCGACATCGTGACATTGCTCTATTTTTCTTTGATGTTTGAACTCATAAACAGTAGACCTTGGTATAAAGCAGCAAGCTTTGAATCAACGCGGCGTTCATTGCAATGATTTCGATAAGCGGCAAATTGGAATATATTATAAGAAAATTCGAATAGGGTTGTCTACGCACTAATAAACTGCAGAATTGCAGGGAACGAGGAATACACTCGACGTTAGTTAGTAGTCTAAATTTTTAAATTTGTGTGGAATGCCTCCCACATTAATGCTTTCTAAACCTTTGTTAATATCCATTCTCATTCTCAGACATCTCAATTAAATTCGTCTAGTCGTAGCCAGCATCGTCAGAAAACGATATCAATTTGCGCCAATTTCCAGTTTGGTAATATATTCGTTTGTGCTACAATTGGAGGTTGAGGGTATGCATTCCAGCGCTGAACACCTTATATCACGACTTTAAAGTTGTTGGACTCCTTTCTTTTAGATTGAACTTAAGAGACACTTTCCTTGGACTTGGAGGTACCCTCCTTTGACTTGAGGCATTTATAATTCTTGTTTTTCATACCTTTCTATGCCTTTTACCTCATGCCGCTAGTTAGAAATAAAGATTGCGAATAAAGAGCATCTACTTAACTAATATAATCCTTTCATTAAGTAAAGAATCCTTAAAATATGTTATGGAAAAGCATAGCACAATAGCCTAATTTTTCTCTTATCGATTTTTTTTCTTTCATATTCTCTTCCGTCTTTGTCTTATCATATGTTGTTTTCCACAACACACCATGAAATATAGAAACATATAAAAATAAATAAAGCAGACATTTAATTGTTGTTTTCTAGTTTACTCATTTTCTACATCACTGACCTGTTTCAAGCTGCTCTCATGTGAATGAGCACCGCATGGTTCATTTTTTTCTATTTTTATGAAATTTCTTGCTTTACATCTAACTGTTAAATCGTAAACATCCACAAAAGACTTTTGCAATGTACAGGGTGTGTATGTGTCTATCCCGCAGTGTTGTTTCATTTTCGCTTTCGCGTAAGCTTTCTTATATATTGCAGTAATATGCAGACAACAATAGCCGCAGATAGAGGGAAAAATCGTTACAATAAGTTGTGTTCGGCTAATCGTTGGGTGTAGATATAAAAATATTATTGACAGAACACTTGAATATTTTCACGAGTAATTTTACAAAATAAAAACATGCTTGCAATTATTTGTGTTGTGAAAGCATTAAATTCTTAGAAAAATGATATCGATTTACATTATTTAAATATGATGATAAATTATAAGAGAAGTGTAAGTGGTTTTGTTAAACATTTTTAAAGGGTTGTTATTTAATTCTTCCTAAAAAGTGGAATATTTATCAAAAGAGGAATATTTAGAAATAATTTTATAGGCGTTTACTTTCATTTCAATGAAATTTCGATCGAAGGATATGTAAACCTTAGACTGAGAGAATGATATTCTCCGGCATCGGTTTCACAGTCAAGGTTGTAAAAGGCCGTGTAAAAAAAGCGAGGAGAGATTTGTTGAAAAATATTGCAGGGTGCAAGGTCCTAAAATGTCCTAAAAGATGCTCGCACTTAAAATAAAACGCAAGTGTTTTAATAGACTTACCAAAAGCAATACAAAGTTCACATTATTATTTTTCCCCCATATATTATCATATCTGACCATGTAACTATTACTGTCACTTTATTGTAATGTAAACTGTGAAGACAAGATGTCATTTGTCTGATTTGGTTTGGCAATCTTACATTTGGAGAAGGCTAAAGGTTGACTTAGGATGTAGAACGAACTATCGACACATGCCATGGAAAGCGATCTTATTCGGTAGTGATAAGGCAGTTAATCAAGTTCGACGGGCACACCGCAGATAGTTAAAATTATCAAAAAAGAATACAGGTGTCATTATTACCTTTAATAAAGTTTAGCTAACTAACCGTGGCGTAATGTTATGACGAAGGCTGGTTTGCACCCTCGCCTACCCTGGTTTCCGGTCGGCTACATCTTTTTTGTCATTTTATGTCGCTACCCACACATCGTTAGAAAAGACGGTAATTGAAGACAAGTCGGAAAGTTATATTCGGTTGTGACTGAATCTGTTATATCCTTCTTCGTCACCCTAAAAGACACTAATAAAAAAGTAAAACCCCTACATTTTCATATTCTATAGTTTTAGTTGGACGCAGGCGATTTTTGCCATTTTTCAAATAAAAATGGGAATGTATATGGTGAGTGTATGTGCTGTATTTTGAGTAAAGAATAGGGAAAGCAAAGGTGTTCACACTTTTTGTTACATCGGCGTATGGTCACGTCCTTTGACCAGTTTGTGTCATTTTCAAATTCTTTTACAAATTTGTACCCGACATCGTCAATTGTGCGAAGGGAAGAGTGTTTACTACAGTTACTACACAGTTAGGCTGGCAGATAGATGGATAGACGAATGTGCTTAGGCGCACTGACACTGAAACTGACACTGGTCGAAAATTTATGTACTTTGCGAGGTCTTTGAAGCTCGGTTCTAGGCGCTATAAAGGTATTCAGAAAAAAATGTACAATTATGACGCACTATAACTTTGGGTGTTTATATATTTTTCCCATTTCTGTACAGGTGCTACTGCTTCGCTCAAAAAAGTACGTTCAAATTTTTGTACTAGATATACCTGCCGTAGTTTGTGAGCAATGGCCAAAAATCCGATTTTTTATTCCACTTGAAAAACAGATCTTCTCAGGCTACATGATACTGTGTTCTTCGCTCAATTTAGCCCATATTCAGATATGCTTAAATCGATTCAGAATTTGATGCTGATTAACCCATTGACGTAAATGACGTCTATAAATGTCTATTGCGTGTGCTTGTAGATGCACACGACGTCTACAGCAGTCCTATAATCTTAGTATTATAAAATAAAAGTTATATTCGGTGGGGACCGGATCACTATGCCTTTCGCATTCGACTCTCCAAGTTCTTTTACTTGATACCCATATCACCGGTATTATTAAGAAAAAAGTAGTCGCAGTGTCTACCGTATTCATTTTAGAATCGCCCCATTTTTAGGCAGATAATATATCTTCATTTGAGAACTGTACAAAATGGGTTTAAACATTCCGTCGTTATGATAAATAAACATAACCCCAAAAAAAAATGAAACAATAAAATTTTGTGACTCGTAACTTTGGGTGGGCATGACCGATTTGTTCCATTTTTGCACGTAAACAGTAGAGTGTGTCATAAAGTAAATGTGGAAGATTTCAGCCTCCCGACATTTATAATTTCGCAGTAACGAGCAAGAACCCATAAATTTTTGTGTTCAGTGTATGTTCCGCTGCGGATGTCTGCTCTGACCAAATTGGCCCATTTTCGACGCCAACCTGCGTGCAAAAACTTCCAATGTTTCTACTGAATTTTAAGACGATGTGTTCATTTTTGGGACCAGGAAAGAGAGAACAACAAACGCCACACAGACGGACAGACATGGATAAATCAACTCCAAATTCCACCCTAATCAAGAATATATATGCTTTATAGGATCTCTGAAGCTTCCTTTTGGATATTACATACGTTATGGGAAAAAGAAAAGTGAGCGTACTCCCATCCTTCAGTGCGAGGTGTAAAAAAAAGTAGTGTGTTTTTAGAAGCACTCACTGATTTTAAAATGAGCGTGAACGCGTTAAGAATATATACACTTTGCGGACTCTGTGAAACTGTGTTCCTTCTAGTCATTGCAAACGTGTCGGCAAAATGAATATACTTCCGATCCTTCGGGAATGGGTATAAAATCATGCGCTTTTTTGTTAACAAAAAAATAATAACAGTGTGTGATACAAAAAATTTCGTTAACCAAGTTTTCCAAAATATGTTAAAATATAATTTCGGAGACGTCGGGTGTCTATAATAGAACATTATAGTAAATTGCCGTGTTTTTAAACTTAGTGACAGCCCCGAAGAAAAATGGTTCAAAAGTACGGTCGTTATATATGATATTAGTATTCAAAAAATTAATTCGCTGTCAAATACTTTCTGCACAATCCTTGTGCAAACAGTCGTATCTATTACAGGGAACTCGGTTCCTACAATAATACGCATATAAAGTGAATGTGTTTGTAACCTAGACCTCACGTTTTTGCGCATATGTATAACATCCAGAAAGATAGACCCATCCTTTATTATGCCTCTTGATTCAAAATTATTTTCTGAAGCTGTCCGTCCCTCACACACCTTTCCACGTATTTTTTTATTCAACGTGCAGATCGCGATTTTTAGGACATTTTAAAGAAATTTGAAACATTGACATGTCAGGATTAGATCGCTTCTAAGATCACTCCCCATGTAACACTTTATTCTGAAAAACTAGTTATAAAAAAACAATTAAGTGAATTTTGAAAATTTCTCGATAACAATCGTCACATAATAGCACCTCGGCATTCGAAATTTATTTGAAGCGAATTAATACGTTTACGTTAAAATTATAATTCGACTTTAAAAATTTTACTTATTGTCCGGATTGTTTTTTTGTATTTTCAGACTCCTGGCGGTGTACCTCCTGTGCCGCCTCAGCGTCACTCGTCAATACGTCCTAATGCTCCGGTTACACCACCTACGGGTATTGTAAATGCCCCCGCATTTGGTGGTGCCGCTACAAATGCTAATGTCGGTCGTTTAGTCATTGATTTGGAAGCCAAATTCGGTAAACGTTTTCATAACGTTACCGAATTTCCTAAGCCTCCGCCATTTGTAAATATACCAAAAGTGTATCCTAGTCGAACAGTTAAAGCAACAAATGGTATGTAATTGCTCATATCTCCATGCTGCATACAACAAACACATATAAATGCACACACTCCACATTGCACTGTTTAAATGCATACAATAAAAGCCGAAACATAAAAGGCAACTAAATATTAAATAAAGGAAATAAAAATATTCTGTTATTATTTTAATTAATTTTTCTTAGTATTTAAGAGTATTAAAAAAAAAATCTTATAAGTTTTAAATATTTTGTTGGGAAAATGAAAACAATGCATGTGTAAAATATTTTTTTTTTAAAGTATTTATAAAAAGTAATAATGATAATAATAATAATTTTTTTATGAATTCTTCTTCTTTATTTCTCAATTTAAATTAAAAATAATTAAAGAATTTAATTGAAATGTTTTAAATTTTTTTTTTTTTTAAACAATTTGTTCTAATAAAAAATCAAGCTTTTACAAAAAAAAAATCAATATCTTTTAGCGTACATTAAATATTAAAAATATATTTAATTTTATATATATATATATACATTTTTTAATTTTCATTAAATTTTATTTAAAAAATTACAAAAAAAATTGTTTCTTTACCCTTTTTTTCGAATTCAGTATAAGAAATATTCACAAATAGTTATTCATTCACTTTGCCCACCGTTGCAGTGGATACACTGGGCATGTCTTTCCGCTTGTAACGAGCAAAAATAAGCATCAGAAAGCTCTCGAAATGTATTTAAAAAAAATTTGAAGCAAATTCACCCACGTCCGCATGCCGATTGCTTGTCGTTGGAATCCTGATCGCCATAAGCTAACTTCAGAGAAGTTTAAATCATAAATTGGTTCCACTCTAGACGTTACGAAAAATGTAGTCTGAAAATACTCGCAACCATTTAACTGGTACGATTACAATTAATGTGTCGGTTTGAGACGGTGGATAGCACCGATTGACAATTTACTTTTTCTATCTGTTTAGCTTTAGTAAACTGTTTAAACAAACATGGAATGATAAGTAAGGCTTCGCAAAGTAATTTGATTTTTTTTATATATATGCTTAAATTAATTAATTTTATTTTGTATATAGCAAAAGCATGCTTTAATGTATTATTAATTTTATTAAATGTAAAAAGAAAAAAACATAGGTTAATATAAATTGTTTTTTTTTTTTTTTCGTTTTAAGAAAGACATTTATTGAGACCGAAATTTAATAAATAGTAGAAATTATATATAGTTTTTATGTATAGCAGTGTTAATTTTTATACATAGGATTTTTAAGAAAATTCTTTAAATATAATATTAAAATATTTTTAGTTACAACAACTGGTGGCAGTAACAATAACAACAATAGTAGCAGCACTGAGAGCAATACTAACCCAATATTAATGGATAATAATAATACGAGCATATCTTCAATTAATATGTTAGCGAAGCCTTTACAGCCCGCCGGTTATCAGCCGCTATTTAAAAAACATAGAGCTCCCGCTCCACCCCCGCCACAGGCTGGTGTAGCAGCAGCCACAGTTTCCATAATTAGACAGTCAAGTTTTCTCTACGGCCCTGCCGGTTTAACCTCCCAACAGCAGTTACAGTAGAAAGAACTATGACAAGGAAATTTTCAAAGAAAGTTTCACAATCATCTCTCCAAGACGTTAAAATAATAATCTATTCGTAAAACTAGGAAATTATGAGAAAAGACTTTTTCTTTGAAAAACAAAAAAAAAAAAAAAAAAAAAAATACATGCCTTTACTTCAAACTACATCTTTATACTCCCGTATAATTTATTGTGTTTAATGTTAATTTATAAAAAAAAGTATTTAATACTCTACTTTAGACGAATAAATATTCTCTAACCTTAAGTATACAGAGTTAACAGACGTAGTTATTATAATATTGTATTAAACATAATTTAGTTAAATTCTCTTTATTGTTTGGCAACGTCCGACCTTAGCACAAGTAGTTGTTTCATAATAGATCATAAGCACAAATTAGCAAATGTCTTATCAGTTAAAAATTAAAAAAAAAAAATAATTTCTTACATAATGCCTTCGCAAAGGTGCAATGTATCATAAATAATAAAGCGGTTGGTCTAAACTACTTAGTTGTTCTTTGAATTATACGCGATTACGTGATAAGCATATCAACAGACGTGTAAAAATTTATTCTAAATGTGAAATTAATTACAACGTGAAAGGTCAAATTTTAAAAAACATATCTTCATTTTAGGATTCGGTGCTTTTTGGTGCTTTCGGTGCTTTTGTGCCAGGAAGCAGGCGTGCAGCTGCTAGCTTGTCTGTTACTCCTCGCAATACTTTTTACATAGTCAGTATAAATTCTGCCACATGCCATGAATTTAAACCAATCCCGACCATCTTAATCATTTTCAATTTTCTTCTGGCTCGTGTTCAAAGCACCTTCTCCAGCATCTCGGAGTATGTTTTTGCTAGCTTTATGCGCTGCAATGATTGCATCTTCATCAATCACGGTGGTGTAATTTATACACCCAATGGCAGTTTGCCTTTTAATATGTGGGCTGATGAACTTATTCAAGGATTTAATAAATTGATTCGTTTGGATCTTTTGATTGATTCTATTTGCACGATAAACTACGCCACTGAAGAAAGCTGTCCACATTTTGCTGTTCAATTTTACGTTTACTATCGGTAATACCGGTAAAATATCAAAACTAATAGGATCTTCAAAATTTTTAATCTCTCTGATGAAACATCTCGGACTATGAATCCAAAGCAAGTAAAAGCTCAATGTTGAAGATGGTTGTGATTGGTTAGTTAATGATCTTTGCAAAAAATCCCCCTCCCCCTTCTTACAAACATTAAATTACTCTGATCATAGAGAGTCAGCAAATGATGAAATTTGCGCCCATTTTCATTTACATAATACCTTTATTCATGGTGCGAGTGGAGTTTTAAGACATGAATAACACCGCTCATCCCCTTAAGGCAAGATTTTCAAGTTGTTCAAGTTTTGAAAATTACAATTTTCTTCGATCGAAAAATTAGACCGATCCGAACCATTTTCAATAGCGTTCCTCCTTGGGTCAAAGCACGTCAGTAGACCTAATTTCATCAAAATCTCTCAAACATTTCGACCTGTTGCTTGAACCAAATTTACATAGACAGACAGACAAACAGACGGAAGATCAGTATAAGAAAACGTAAGCCCATCTTGAGCAGTTCTGTGTGTAACATAGGTTTACACGAACTTAATGTACCACAACTGCTGTAGGATGTAATAAGGTAATCAATGTAAGTATAAAAAAAAAATGTTTTGAGAAGTAAAATGGAATAAATCAACATAAGTGTAAGTAAGAATATAAATGATAAAGAGCAATAAGAACATTTTTTGAATCGATCGGTATAATATAATAGCAGTTGGATCCATGTAAAGTTCTTCTAAATGTAAATGCCTTGTATTAGAAGTGATGTAGAACATAATTATTTCATTGACTTTTGTACATTGTTTTGCTTACCTGACTATGCTCGACTTTTTACGCCTAAATAATTTGCGATCAATTATTTTTAATAAACGCATCAACGGGTCAGTGTTATCGTCGCTAAAACCAAAGCAATAAATATGGATATTGAAACTGCATAAAAAATCGGAGTGAATGATTTATTTTTTAAAAGGACATCGAATAATATCTGTAACGGAATTTGTAAGGACAAGGCTAAGGTACCAAGTAAGGAAGAAGACGAAAAACAACCCCTCGAAGTAAAAGAAAATTTATTTCTATTTATTACGATACAAAATGCAAAATACTAACTCAACAAAGCCACAATGATATAAAAAAATAATATAAATAAAATAATAATATAAATAACATAATAATATATAATATAAAATATTAACTCACCAAAGTCATTCATTCACCTTTGCGCAGCCACTCTTGAAACATCGTTAATGCCGTTGTCACCAGTTTTTTGTGCGATGCCAGTGGGTTTACTTACAACTACTGCCACTCCTTTTTTACTTGTAACCCTTACACAAGTTATATATACTGTGTGTAAATTGAAATGAAAAAATAAAATATCTCAATACCTTGGCATCGCATCGTAGAATTCTTCTCACGCTTTTCCACCCCACTTTAAGGTACCGTGATAGGCGCGTTGCCAATTGTTTTAAATGGCTGGCATCCCCTGTAGGCCTACAACCATTGTTAAACGTAACTCATAAAATATATATATACATAAGGTGTCTTTCACATAATAGATATACACAATGTGTAATAATATACATAAATAAAATATATATTATAAATATTATTATACAATGGTCGTGGGTTCAAACCTCAAGTGCGGTAGAGTTTTTAATAATAATAATAATAACAATAATAAATAATATTAATAAAAATAAAAGCCGAAAGCCTTAGATGCTAGTGCTTTAAGACTTTAGTCTTAGAATTTATTCTCTGGCTAAATTTATATAATAATAATAATAATAATAATAATAACATAAATATATAATTATAATATTTAATAATAAATATTTAATATATATATATAATATAATAATAAATATACAATGTAAACAAATACGTAAACATATAAATATACTGGCGATGTGCAGCATGGCAGTATGTTGGGCGGTGTGTGATAATGGTGTTTATAATGGAACAATTTAATGACTACTGAGTTTTCCTGTAAATGATGAACACAAATTTACCGTTGGCATACAGCGGTGTGTTGGACGGTATGCTTCCTTTGTATTCTGAAATAAAATCAAAATAAGTAAATAAACGATAAATAATAATAAGTAATGATAAAAACAAACCTACAATTGGCATACAGCCAACCAACATATGTTGCTGCATAACTGTATAGGAAATTGTGTACGCTTCCTTGAATACGTTGTGCACCTCTTGTGTTGAAAGGCCGGCTTCAAGCATTTGCTGGTGAAGGTCACGTTGCCCCTTTTGTCTTTGGCAACTTTTCGACCGCTCACCTCTTCGTAAATGTCTTCCTCCTCTTTGGTGAGATCTCTTAGGCACGCTTAGCATGCTAGCTGCTCACGGATGTAGTGCGCGATTCCGTGCCCTGTGAGCAGCCGCGTGTAGCTTTCTTCTGCATTGTCGAGGTGGCGTATGTGAATTAGTCGTCGTCGTTTCTGAAGCCGCTAGTCCACTTGGAGACCGGGAAGATCATCAGTTTTTCTATTATTGCAGCAATTCGCACTGATTACTACGTCCTTCTATGGGCGACGTTTGTAATGTTGTAGAAGAACCTTTCCAACAGATCTTGGCTTATCCTGTATGGCACTATAGTTACGTCAGGGTAAGCCTCCAGTAGCTCCTCTGCTAGGTCGACTAGATTGTCAATCATAAGCTATGAGCTCTGAATTCAAATACTCCGCAAAGTAGTCGCTAACTTTTCCCACGTTAGCCTTGAGCTCCGTCCATGCCTCGGGGGCTATGGAGCTCCGGTGGACAACGTTGGCGAACTGTATAACCATTGCACTTAGGCGGCAAGTTCTTTGCGCCGTTTGGAGTTCGTCTTGGTAATGTTGCTGGTGTTTGCCTCCTTGCAGGTTCACGGGGTATATATTGCTGAAAAATTAGCACGAACATGGCAATCGACCATGATTTAGAGTTACGATCGCAGCGGTAAACCTAAGAAAACCGAGTCATAAACATGCTCACATGAGGGAAAAAAGCTACGACGTACATTTCCAACGTGTACATTTCCATATCATTAAGAAACAGCTTCACATTTATTAGTTTTTTTTTTTCGTTTTGTAATTTTTATATCGAAAATATAAAAAAATCAACAAAATCATTTCAAACTTTTATGCCATTTTTATATCTACTTCGCACTGTCAACTAGTTCGCATGCAGCTTTAGTTACATACTATCTAGTCTACTACTACTATTTAGTCTAGTATCCAAATATTATTATTACAATATTTTTATTTCAGTTAAGGTTATAAGTTAAGCTTTAAGCTACATACACAGAGTCAAGTAACACCAACACCCATTTAAATTTCTTAACATTATAAAAAAAATGGGTAAAACAAGCCCGCTTAAGAGGTAGTAGTATCTTGCAATTTCTTTTCTTTTTGTTTTTTTGACTGTACAATACGCTAAATTTAAGTGCGCTATTCGAAATTTTCGTAAAACAGATTTCAAACCTCGTGCAGCTGCAACTTTAAAATAAGATTCCCTGGTGAGCTTCAGGAGATTTTTTAGAAAATTTGGAAGCCATCGACTCTGTGGTCAGTTTTCGGATAACTTCTTCTAGAAAAAATTCAAATCGACGGTTTTTTTTTAATTAAAATTACAAAAAATCGCCTATATGGATTTTTTGGAAATTCCTTGGTTGGTTTTGGGCGAAAATGTACGATCTGCAACGGGGTAAGGGAAGTTGAGGAAAAAATAATTTTTTTCCATTCGTTTTTAAAAAATCTAAAGACTTTTCGTTTTACTCGACAACCTTCCAGGTGGTGCTTCATGTACAAAAATCCAATTATAAATAAATACTTTCATTACAAATGATTTTTCGTATTTTATTTGATTTGCACAAGGTAATGTTACTCTTCCTCTAAGCAAAGATATAAAGGAAAAACCTTTATAAAAATTCACGCAGTTGCTAGAAATTAAATGACAATTTTTTTACGGCAACTTCTATTGATGACAAATATACACATATAACAAATGCTAGGAACGAAAGAGACAGCGAAGAGATTTCTAGGCAAACTACACCATTCTCAGATGGGTCTCCTTTTCAATACACGAAATAAATATATTCAATTTTAATATGCTCAATATGTTGAGCAATCTTTATTTCTTCAATTTTTACATCATAATTGTTATTTTTGTTTTTTTTATTATTTTTTTCCCTTTTCCGAATTTTATTTAAGATATTTTCTACTTTTTTTTTGGCAATTGTTCACTACAGTTACGCAGTTATAAAAATTTTTGTTTCCACAAAAAACCGTTTTTCTTTACAAGTTTCAGAAAACAAATACCATATGTAGAAAATAGAGAGATCTTCTATATGTGGCAATGCTTGGTCCTGAAGAAAAAGAAGAACAAAATTATTCACATGTTTATAGGTTTCAGTTAACAGTCGAGAGTTACCCGTCAAAATACTTGCAAAGCTGGTGCTGTTATTTAACAGAAAGCAAGACGTTCGTGAAGTTATTTAACAGAAAGCAGCAGGTTCGTGATGTTATTTAACAGAAAGCAGCAAAAAAAAGTGATCGTTCTCAATAACTATGAAGATGTGAATATATTTGTTCTTCTTTTTGTTGATGGCAGAGCATTGCCATTTATTGTAAGCAACTCTGTTTTCTCTTTATTCTCAACACATGGTACTTTTTTTTTAAAAAACTTGTAAAGGAGAAAACCAGCTAACGGTTTTTTGCGAGAAATGAAAGACACTTTTACAAGCGCACAAAGAACTTGCAACAAAATATATAAATGTAAATCAAGTCATAAAGTCATAAATATATATATATATAAATCAAGTATAAAATTGGCAAAAAAAATTGCAAAATTTCTTAAAAAAAGTATAGAAAACATAGGGGGAAAAAAATAAAAAAATACAAAGAAAGTTCAAGAGATTGACGAAATATCCTTC
Organism: Glossina pallidipes; assembly: GCA_000688715.1. Taxonomy (NCBI): domain Eukaryota; kingdom Metazoa; phylum Arthropoda; class Insecta; order Diptera; family Glossinidae; genus Glossina; species Glossina pallidipes. The sequence continues at coordinate 1,854,654 of KK499774.1, forward strand.
AAAAACTTGTTAATTGAAAACTAATTTATTAAATAATTATATTTTATATTAAATATTGCACAAATTTTTAATTTAATTCTTGTTAAATATCTCTATCTTCAAAAACTTAATTTATTGAATAATACACAAACTAAAAATTAATTTAATGCAAATTTTTTTCCCTTCAAAAATAAAAAGCTGTACGGATGCGTATTTCAAATATTTTCTGGCAATTTTTTTCAATTTGTTTGGGTTTTATTTAGAAATTTTTCACTTCGCCAATTTTCTTCGTGCACTTGTAAAATTTCTTTGGTAAGGCTTATTAAATCAGGAGCAAGTCGACACGTTTGATCCTCCGCTAATCTGTTCTATACCACATGCAACTATTGTATATCCATAGGGACCGCTAAATCGTGATATGGCGGCTGAACAATTAATTTTTTTTTTTTCTATAGTTGGACGGAATGTAAGGGCGGCGAAGACCTAGTTAACTTCGACATATTTGATGGAACAACGAACTAAACATAGATATAGATAGAAGAATAACTGAATTTATAGAAGAACGATATAAGAGAACGATATGTGGAACTTTTTACTTATAATACTTAATGAAACATGTAACTACTTATCAAAAATATTTCTTATTTATGGTAAACATTGTTAAACAATATATAATTTTACAATTTCTGCACAAGCCTGCAAAGCTTTGTGATGATCTGTAAAAAGACATTTCACAATAATCAAATAATTGCTTAAATTAATTCGCAAATAATTTACGATGATATCCAAATAGTAAGCTGAGACAATTGAAACATACTTGGATAATAGTGAAAAAATGTAGTTTTTGAATCCTACGAAGATTAGTAGTTAATCTAGACACGACAAATACAAAGCGTGCGCATTTGGGAGAATTGATTTGATAGTTTTTAATAAATGCGATTTTTTTATTATGCTATATTTAAATTTTTGCAAAGAACAGTAAAAGGATTAAAAAGTTCATAATTATAATTATATTTAGCAATTATAATTATATTTAGCAAGCTTTATGAAAGTAAAGTTCCACGAGAAACGATTCGGGATATTGAAGTTTATCTCTCCAAGTAATGGTGCTTGTTTACGCTTCAAAATGCTTCAGTTGCGAGAAAATTGTGAAAACATAGGGGTGCTCATTATATTCTTCTGGGTGTCGTGAGCAATTTGACGAGCAGAAGGTTCCAAGGCCGGACAAGCTATCAAACAATTGGTGTAGAGTGAAAACATACTCATTCTACGTTAAAAAATAATTTTGAAAATTATGTTAAAAAGTTGCTTAACCATTTTCATACTGTTAACGAGAACAAAAACAGAAATAAAGGGTTTTTTTACTTTTTATAAAAATCTCAATATATCCGAATATGCTGACTGTTGTTGATTGTGTGATAACTGCTTGCTTATGAATGATGATAGATGGCGGCGCATTATAAGCCATGTAATCGTAGTCATACTATTGGGTATAAGTTTAGGTATGTTTTGTTCAATCAATCAAAATTTGAAATTTATTGATAAATCAGAAAATTGTATTCGGTTGCGGCCGAATATTCTACACTCACCACCTTTATTTTAAAAAGAGTCCGCAGGAAAGGAAACTTCGATATTCTGCAATACATCACTTTAGCCCATTTTTATAGAACTAGGGAAAATATATTACATTTTTTCGATGTATCTACCTGTTTTATTATTTATATAAAAGATAAATATATAAAATATAAAAGTTTAATTTCTGTTAAAAATGATAAAAATCGAAATTTTAAAAATATTAAAAAAATATTACAAATACTTTCTGTATGCTAATTTTCATTTTAAAACAATAAAGTACCACTTATTTCCTTTCTTATTACGTAGTGTATGTTATGTACAACTGATAAATAAAACATTAGATTAATTAATATCTAAAACATATTCCGTTCGTTTGTTTTTTTTTTCTGAGTATTAAGGTAAGGTGGGCAATCAACACTCTTAATTTTACCGGAAATCAAAGCATCTCATGGAGAACCAAAATGTGTATTTATCGAAGTTTCTTTTCTCTCTTCTAATAAATCTGGATCTGAACGCTGCTGATAGGACGGTACCAACTAAACCATTTAAAATTAATATTTCAAATTGATTGTGATTCGGTAATTCGAATCTTTCGATTTTCGTCAAATTTAACATGAAAAATATCGACCACATAATAATACATTCCAAAGATCTACAAAACCTGGAAAAAAAAACTCCATTCATTAAAAACTGCAAGGCAAAGCATCAAAAAAATACATGCTATGAATTAAAGCTTGAAGTTCGTCAAAGTCGTCTCTCGCTTTGGCCTCACAGGTTCTTCGTCTCGGAGGCGGGGAGTACTAGGCTAAGTTAAGTTAAGACTTAGGACTAAGTAAAATACTAGACAGATGACGGGAGATAGGGGACCCAGTCAGAAACAGATGTTTTTGGCAACCTTGACGGAAGCTGGCTCCATATAGTCCGTGCCGAGGGACAGACTGGTCCGGTCGAGTAGGGGAATCAGAACAACGTGAGAGTAATTGGCTTAAGTTGAAGTTAGTCAAGTTTTGTCTATGCAAGAGATAGGTTAGTCAGTTAAGTTTAGGCTATGAGAGAGTGTAGGTTGAACGGAGAGAGTGAATATCGAACGGTTGTCTGAAGCGAGGAAACCGTAAAAGGAATCGATCGAATATTCTTAACATTCGCTAAACATGAAATTTAAAATTTAAAATTTCAGAAAATAAAATAAATGCAAATGTAGGAAGAAAAGATAAAATTCTTGTGAGTTAAAGCCCGTGCCGGTGAGCATACCCCAGCACCCGGGAATGGGCTAAACCCCTCATAGTATATAATTATTTTTAATATGTCTTTGGTAATTAGCGTAACGTGTAGTAAAGTACCGGTGGAACGCAGCAATTGTAGTAATGGGAAAATTTCTGAACATAATATATGTTAGAGACAAACACTACTTTGAGGCAACTCTAAAGGGCTCTAACAGTCTTTGCGAGGAAATTTCTACCACTTTAAGAGACTTCGCGATCGCGCTGTCTGAGTTTTATGTCGAGAAAAACCCAGACAGTTTTTAAATAAAATAAAGACAGCGCGATCGCGTTGCTTGGAATTCTCCGACAGTTTTTTTTCGAAATTGTCTGGGTTTTCTCGACATGAAATCTGAACAGCGCGATTGCGCTGCTTGGTACTCAAACGGTTAAATTCTCCACTATTTATTCCATGCGGGGAATATAGTATTTTCATCACGCATATTTCGTAATACCATCAACACATTTCCATTCGGGAACTAATTTATTTCGCTTCACCTATGGCAGATGCTATGACTAATTATTTGAGCTATTGCAATTCTACAATTATCACCTTTTTTGCAAAAAATAGCAAGCGGATGAAACTTTTGTTTCATTACTTCTTATAATAATAATTTATAAACATTAGTTCTGCACCGTCTGCCACATTGTATTACTTTTATCTCATTATTACTTTGATTAAGAAAAAAAGGAACTTTTATATTAAGTATCTTTACACTTGATTGAAGCCCATCTTTCCAAAGAGCATAAAAACGATTCCCTCTGTTCTTCTGCAAAAAACAATATCTATTTATGTATCATGCAAACAATCTTTAAAAGATGTCATTGAGTAATCAATCTACAATTGATATTTTACAAACATAATCGCATTGGCAGTTACTGTACTAAAGCCGTAGGTGCGGGCTGTTAGAAAGAACATGAAGCATCCTCAAGAATATCTCGATCCTGTAACGTTACGAACAATAAACCAGCAAAAACGTCATCAATTTCCGATTTTCACATAGAAAAAATTTAATTTCAATCTTTATTAAATGACATGTCAGTAAAAAAAAATTGGTATTAAATATATTAACGAAACTTGCCTTAGAGTTTTTTAAAGGCGATAATATCAACCGATTGAACACAGTCTTCGAAATTCTGGATTTTTTCAGTTAGCGAAGTTGATACTTTGTCATCTTCAATAAGGCACATGATTTGCAATTTATTAATACCATAAAAGACTATTCATTTCGACAGTACAAACTGATCCCTCCATTTCCGCCATATCTGTGTCATCATCCCAAGGTTTCACATCAAGAAAACGGAAGATTTAGCTATTATAAGCAGATTTTTTCGATATTTTGGTAACATATGCCGCTGCACGTTCTCCACATATATTTGGAAGTTCGGCTTGCTACATCGTCACCAGCTATGTTGCGGCCTGAAACCTCCTAGCCTGTTAAGTGATTACACCCTCCGCGTAGCAATAAGCAAACTATCGTTTATTTCATCCTTTCCATCCAAAATCATTATTTGGCGCTATGACTTTGTAAGGAAACAGCCTTCTTTACTATCTAAACGCGAAAGGAATTATTAGTCATATTTAAATATAAAACATGTGCTTAACTCTACCTAAGTTTACTAAACTGCTAATTTTGTTATTTTCACTCGAAATTGTAACACAACGCTGCAAAATCTTGTTTTGCAGCTTTCCATAAGTTACTCCTTCGAATACGCATTAGCATGTTGGTAGAGTAAGTAAATACACCCCGTGATGAAAGCTTTAGCTACGTGTTGGTTTTGCAGCAAGCAACCATAAAAATAATAGCACCGCGCAAACACCGATCATGCTTTCAGTTGTTCAGAAGCAGTGAAACTAGCAGCTCTTATGCGGAAAATTTCATTTTCGTAATCCGATTATGCGCGAGTTATATTTCTCAGGTCAAAAAGGAGGCTGTCCACTACGTTCGTGTGGCTTTTCTTTCCCTACGAAGTAACTTCGCAAATAACGCTATTCTGTATTCTTCTTAAATTCCGTCAATATGTTTAATTTTGCATAAAAACACGAAGGTTCCTTTAATTTACCGAATAAACTTCTTGGAACGGACCGCTGGACAACCCTGAGCGAAACCGCAGCTATATATTACCCGTTGCAACTTACAAGTTGTACGCAGATTTATTTAAAATTCAAACACACTTACCATTGTTTCTACTTTACTGTGCTATTCATTCGCAATGAATGACACTAACAAGAGCAATGTCTTACATAAGTCGTCCATCATTATCTGCAGAAGACTGCACTCCTTTAAAATAAACTAAATTTCTCATATTTAGTTCTAATACTCATTTTGAGGGTTCTAATACTCATATAGAGGTTGAAATTGTTTTTTCAGAAAAATTCATGTTATTAAAAAAATAAATGCTTTAATTTCGTCTATCGTTAAATATAAAAAATCACTTGTTTAATTGTCAATTCAATTTCAATTTAAATATCAAAGCATTCTTTATTAAGTAAATGTAATAACCGTTATTTACTTCTCGATTTGGTTCGAAAAGTAGCTTTTGGTGTAACGCTAGTTCTATTACAGTTGGCAGTGCAGCTTTCCGCTGCTGCGCAAAAGCGGCAATCCTGTCAATTTTTTGTACCACATTATTGAACAGCTGTTCGTAATCAAATTTGCTACATGTCTGTTGCGAAAAAATTATTTGTTGCTTAAAATGTTAAATTCAATGGTTAAAGAACATCAAAGCAAACAAATTAAACGGAAACAAGAACAAGGTAATCTATAAAACTGAAAATGGGTTTGGAAAAAGTCTAACGTGTTCATTCTATTCGCAGAAATCAAACGTAAAGAAGCAATAGAAGCCTCGAATGAATTAACTAAGGCCTTGGTAGAACATCTAAATGTAGGGTAATGTATTTTTTCTTTTTATTCGAACACAGAAATAACATTTGATATCAAAGAGTAAACGGACACATATCGTATATTGGTATTAAATTCAATATTTTGAGATACTTGGAAATAAAAAACCTAAAACCACAATCAATCAATCAATTGTAACACTTTTTTTGCAGCTAAAAAAGCGATTAGAAAAAGGGTTCTTTGGGGGCTTATACAATATTTCCTTTTATCATGCGTATTTACTCATGTTCAAGTTCGCCAAATAGTTATTGTCCTCTGGTGTTTTTTTCACTAAACAAAGCTAATTTTTATTGTTTTTTTATATTTTTTCACCAAATAATGCCAATTTTTATATATTTTTTTCACCTTATTTCAATATGTTTTTTCCACTTTTTCACTTCAATTGTATTATTTCTCCAGCTTGCACTGTCAAGATTTTTTTTCCATTTGCAGAAAAAACTATGTTAAAAACTACCGCAAAACTATGTTAAAAAACACCCACGAAACTATGCTAAAAAACACTGGCAAAACTACTACATTCAACAAACATTCAATAAAAAAAGTTAGAAACATGTATTAAGATGTTTTTTTTTTCAGAGTGGCTCAAGCGTATTTGAATCAAAAACGCTTGGATTCAGAAGCGAAACAATTACATGCAGGAGCGACAAACTTTGCTAAACAAACGCAGCAATGGTTACAATTAATTGATAATTTCAGCAGCGCTTTAAAGGTTGTTTTTCGAAATCGTAGAGATCGATCGATTCATATAATCAAATTTATTTTCATAATAGGAACTGGGTGACGTCGAGAATTGGGCACGCAGTATAGAATCTGACATGCTGGTTATCCAACAAACTTTAGAAATTGCTTACAAAACTAGTAGACAAATTCAGTCTACACAAGATAGTAATTAAAAATGTGTAAAAAACCCAAATTCCATAAAGATGGAAAATGTTAACCGGGGCTTCATCCAGAGTGCATTTCCTATGACATTTCCTTCAAAACAATATTAATTCATGTTTATTTTATTTAAATTGTTTTTAATGTATAAACTTTTACATAACATACGAAAAATTATTAACTAGAACTTAAACATACTGAAAATTTAAATAAAATTTTAATTCTGGTTATAAATAAGTGAAACATGAAATGAAGTAGCGAATTAATTGTAAAAGAAAAAAAAAAAATCCCGTCTTAGGAAAAAACAATATTTACAACACCTAATTAAAGAGAAAAAATAAAATACACAGTGTCATAAGCACGTGAATTTTCGGGCAATAATAAAAGAACGCATAGAAAGATTAAAGTTAGCTTGTATAAGTAAACCAATGCATATATATATAATGAAATGTATATAAATTGTTAAACTAAATTAAATTCACAGCTTTTTTTTCATTTACATAAAAAATGCGAGACTAACGAAAACCGCAATTAATTTAAACACTAAAGTAAAACTAAAAACAAAATACATAAAAAGATAGCCACTGAAAAAACATTAATAACGAGGACGACCTGAAAAAAAGACAAAATGTATTAATAGAAATGTATTGGAATATTATTTGCAACTATCAAAGTAAAATTAACTCTTCATATGTGCATGTGTTAAAAACTTCCAAAACCTTTGCATCACTTCTTTTCATCAAATTCAATAAAAGAATCGCTAAATAAGAAACTAATTTTTTTTTTCATATGCTTTTAACGGGAATTTTACATTACTCGACATGGGTCAAGCGTTTCCATGTACATAGCATATATATTGCAAATCATAAATATATGATAAATACAAGGCGAGTTGTCAATGACTCGTAGGTGGTATTCAGCGTGGCGATCTACCTTTATATATTGCTTTTTGCAGTGCGCAAATCTTTTGCCCAGCTTAGGTGGATGAACCTCTTACTTGAGCGGTAAATTCTTAAATTTATTTCAAAAATTTGAATATTTATTACTGTAAGACCGCAGGTCAGAAAATGAAGTAATTTTTAATTGTTTTTAATTGTGGACAAACCAACACCCGTATATTTCGGAATTCAAGAAACATAAGCAAAAAAGTAGGTAAAGTTTAATGTAAATAATTTAGTCGAATATTGATTTTCACGGAGGTCGTGCTCATATCCAATCCGAAGTTCACGCTGATCAAGAATATGTAGTTCGTGAACAGAATAAGTAAAAAAAATGTGGTATTGTTATGACATAAAATATCTAAAATGCCCAAGTTGTAATAAAAATATAGTTAACAGGGAGAGAGGAACTGAAATAAAAATATTGCTACAGGATATCTAAATTCACAAATCTTCATCTGAAGTCACTGAAGAGGTGGCGATTAATGATATCATGACAAATGAGTATCTCGTAAAACCATTTCGCTTTTGACGCTATCCAAATTAATTTGTTGCTTAATACTTTTTTTGACTACACAATGGAATGATTCCGGAAGTGCATTATAAACAGTGCAGGCATACTAACGTGGTGAATAGGAACAACTAGGAGTACGCTCGTAGCGGCGCCGATGGTGACTGATAGAACTAGGTGAAGGTGTATGCTTTCGTGAACGGGAACGGTATTTGTCACGTAGCGACCTGCAAGTTAAATTAAGTTGATTTGAATAGATTGTTGAAGGGTTTTGGCAGATAGATTGACTTACTTTCTAGAGCGCCCTTTATACACGCCCGGCGTAGGAGTATGCGGTCTTTCTGTTATAGAATAATCTACACGTATGCGGCGTCCATCAACTTCCAAGCCACAACAATATTCACGGGCCAACTTGGCATCAGCTAATTTTTCATAATAGATAAAACAAAAGCCACGGGAATGACCAGTCTGCAATTTGAAATTTTTGTTAATTAAACGAAACTAAAATATTTTGCAATAGCTTGTAACAGCGAGCCTTTGGTTTTGTATTATAACCTTAAATAACAAAACCCTAACACAATGTTGTCAGCTTCTCTAGCCCTTTCTTATAGCATTCCTTAGAGAATCTTAACAAATGAAATGCATTTGAGGAGAAGAGCAAACTAAAAATTAATGCCGCGACCATCGAATAGCAAAAGCATACTACATATTTCTTTACATCACACAGAAAATATAAAAATACCGATCCCACAACATTTGACTATCGGCAGGCTTGCAGTTGCAAAAATTAGCATGAAAATCCAAAGGACAATGTCCGATGATAACCAATAGCGCCCGGCAAATTTAACTTTTATAGACAAACTCTCTACTAAAAAGCTATTTTGCAATTTTGGTGGGTATCAAGATAAATACGATGTAGTTGCCCTTTTCAAATTCTTACCTGAGCATCAATAACTACTTGTATGCGTTCTATGTTTCCATATCTTGAGAAAATTTCACGTATTTTCTGCTGGGTAGTACTAACATTTAAACCAAAAACACCAATACAACGGCTGGGTGACGGCTTTTCCTGAAATATTTTTCGAAATTTAAAACGTTTAAAACAATGGTATTTAAAAACTAAAGATTTACTTACTCTATTGTTACGTTTACCCCTCTCATAAGAACTACGCGACGGTGAACGGGAGCGTGAATATGAACGACTTCTCGAACGCGACGTTGACCCATGGCGTCTGTTACTATATCGACGATGATGACGTGGTGGTGTTATAGATCTTTTTTTTTTTGCGGGTAGGAAATAAAATAAAATGAGCACATTAATTACATAGTTTCTAGACGACTCTGAAAAATTTGTTCGAATAAATATAAACCTGTTTCAATACCCTAAACAGTTTGCAATTCATGTTTATATTTGATTAATTTGCAATTCATATCAAATTGAGGTTCCTTGCTTTATGCATTGAAGTTGCTGTTTGTTTTGTTAAGGGCTTCTCTGACTTGTTTGAGGAGTATAGGAACTGTTCTGTTATTCTTTTTTTAATTTTTAATTTGATTTTGCATTTTGCTTTTCTTTATTTTTCTATAAAGTTCAAGTTTTTCATTAAAGCTGAAATTGAGAGAAATTTATTAGGATTCTTCAAACATAGTAGGCGACCTGAAATTCTAAAAATTTTTGAAAGAAAATTCTTCTTTCTTTTTTTTTTTCAAATATACTAAATAAAATTTTCTCATGGATAACTTGATTTTTAACATTATTCGAAATCGAATTCGAATTCGTAATCGAAACAAAAAAGAACACTTTATGAATGTAATATATGTTACCTAGAACAACTGCGGCTGTCGTGTGAATAGCGGCCACTATGGCGGCCCGGTGGTAAAGACGATGGCGAAGGTGGCTGTCTTGAGCTGGAACGACTGCGCGAATCATATCGATAATGACTACAGGACTTGCTGAGAAACGACTAGTTATTTACAATAAATTCAGAACACAAAACCCTAAACTTACCGACGACAGTTATGTCTGCCCGGTGACAGTGAATAGCTGCATCGTTCACTTATACTGCGGCTGCGTGAATGAGGACTCTGCAAAGTCAACAATTATATTTGTATAAATTGATAAAAGATTGGTTATAAAAAACCGCATCAAAAAAAAAAACGGACTCATACGACAATGTTACGAAAATGCCTTTGTTCTGGTAACTTCGTTCAATAATTATATTAATATGTTCCATAAAATTATGTTTATTTCATGTAAAAATTTTTACCATCCCTTTAGAATATTTTTAAATCCTTTTAATTATAAAAATTGATCACACAACGAAAATGATATTCTTCTTTTATAAATATTCTGTTTTTTTCTAGTTTTTACCAACGTTCTTGTCAACTCAAAGCAATTCAAATACAATAACGCTTTTCAAAATCCTCTAGGTTTTGATGTTAAAAAAGCTTTAATTGCAATTCTTTGGTATTAAATTTTTTGCTTTAATATATTTTATATTTTTTCTCTTTTACAAATTGAACAAAATGAAATGATTTGCTAATACACAAAAGTGCGTTATTGGAACGTTTAGAATAATTTTAATAAATGGCGATTTTTTCGTTTAGACGCAATGGTATTGAAAAGCAACGCTAACTTTGATTGTTTCACGGTTGCATTTTCAAGTAGGCATAAATCACAGGTGGATAATACTAATGTGACTTCCCTTGACGTTTATTTGTTTACCATAAAAATTTTTGAAAAACATTTCCCATCATTAGTTTGCCATGCTTTTGCTAAAGGCAGTTAGTTATATTTGTGAGCTTCTTGGAAGAAATAAAAGTAATTAAAGTTATACGTTTATACTGCAAAAAAA
>KK499774.1:1873043-1960901 GCA_000688715.1 Glossina pallidipes
CAAATATGATATGGTAAAGGCTCTCCCTGTGACAAGCCTCCAAACTCTTCTCTTAGGAATAAATAATCGCTGGATGACCAACTCTTTTTCCACAGTTTGGCGCATCATCAAAATAGTATCCATCCCTAAACCTGGGAAAGATCTTGAAATCTTCACTAACTTCAGACCAATATCCCTTCTACCTGTACTTCTAAAAATAACAAACCTAATGATCAAAGAAAGACTCACAAACTTTCTGCACAACTCACTCCCACTCCCCTCAAGGTCCTTTGCCTATCAAAAACACATTTCCACCGGCATGTGTCTAAATGAAGTCCTTTTTACAATTGCAAGTGAGAAAGCAAACGGTAAACAGGTAGTTATGCTTTGTCTAGACATCAACAAAGCCTACGACTTCGTCAATCTTGGGAAATTTGGTGAAATTCTAACAGACTTTAAAATACAGTCACAATGTAAACTGTGGATCCTAAACTTTCTTTCATCGCGAACCCTTGTTATGGGCTCTAACTCAGTTGAAGTTCGCGGAGGCCTACCCCAAGGCAGTTATCTCAGTCCAATTCTTTTCAATTTATACACAGCCGGACTACATCAATTACAAGACAATACAACCCACGTATTTCAATATGCTGACGATTTCCTTATTATTTCTACCGGAAAATCTCTAGTAGAAGCAATCTATAATCTCAACATCAAAGCCAATCTCTTTTATAAACTTTGTGCGGATCTAAATCTGCTCTTCAACCCGGAAAAATCAAAACTTATCCGCTTTGCTAAGGGTCTCAAAAAAATCTTCCACATCACAGGCAACGGTATGAAAATCAGACAATCCTCCTCTATCAAATTTCTGGGCAGAATAATCAACTCAAGTTTGACCGCTCACGAGCATTACAGAGACATCCTCGAAAACTGCCATACAGGCTCAAATGTCATCAAACTCTTAACCAACCTCCACAACGGACTTCCACCCAGGAAAGCTCTAAATATATACAAATCTATTGTTCGATCAAAAATCGAATACTCCTACTCCACATCGTGCAACGCTCCTGCATATACAATCAAAAAAATACAAACCTTTCAAAACTCAATTGTAAGACGCTGCACTGGACTGTCCCCCTCAACACCAATATCAATCCTATATTCCATCTCACATGAACTCCCCGCTGACAAGAGAATTCTTCTTGTGACTGCAAAAGAACCACTCAAGGCAAAAATCTTTAAAGCGACCTTTTTTGAAAAAGTTGTCTCCAAACATAATGACGTCTTTAGTAGCTACTCTACTTGTTTCAAAAAATTCAGTAACATCTTCAACAAAGTTAATTCAATACCCTCTTGGAACAGTATTTCTCACGATAAGTGCATAGTGGATCTAAACCTACTAAATTCAATCACCAATTCTAAAAAAAAACGGTCAAGGTCTTGTCTTCGGACCGCATGTCTGCAAAAACTCAACTACTTTATCGAAAACAACTTCAAAATTTACGCAACGGACGGATCCGTCAATCCAGACATTTCTAGTTTTTCAATCATAGAATATCGAAATCTTCTTCTAGGAAAATTCAAAGTTTTGCAGGAACTATCATCCACGTTCATCGAACTTCTGGCCATTAGGCAGGCAATCCTCCTTGCAATTGAAAATAATTTAAAAAAATTTGTATGTTTCTCTGATAGCAAATCGGCTTTGACTTTAATCAAGAATAAAGATCCATATAACATGTATGTGTTTGACATTTACGACCTCTTAAAAGATCCAAGCATTGAAAAATGCCACCTCATCTGGATCCCAGGTCACTGTGGTTTCGGCATCAATGAAAAAGCTGATTTTTTATGCACGTGAAGCTCGGCTTGACGGCATAGTTTTGTCTCTAAACTACCCCCCCAGCGAAGCTCTCCTCTTAATCAAAAAACTCATCGCAAAAGAATGGAAGGATGAATATCATACCTTAGCTAGAGAAAAAAGCAACCGGCTTTCTTTCAGAATCTACCCTTCCCTTATACCCAGACTTCTACCAGAAGGCGAATTTACAACATGGGAATTTAAAGTACTTCACAGACTCATGTGTAATCACACCTATGACAAGGTATATTTGAAAATGATAAGAGCCTCCTCTACTGATTTGTGTGAAGAATGCAACATCACCGAATCCGCCGAACATCTCATCTTTGAAAGCAGGAAGTTTGACATCCCCAGACAATCTTTCACTATATTCAGCCTGTACGACAACTTATACGAAATTTTTCGTGCTGGAAACTTTAGGCATTTAAAACAACTGATTGCTTTCATAAAATCAGCTGATTTCTCTTTTTAAACTTTTTATACTCATAACTCAGTCTACCTACATAGATCGCCTATACTTTTATTTCTCGGGCACTCTCTGCCGGAATACCAACCAACCACACTAAACTAAAAACGTTGGGAATGATTGCGGTGCATAACGTCGCACGTTTATCAAGCATAAGCATCATCAAAAGTTTCTAAACTAAAAAATCACTCTTAAAAACGTTTTACACACGCACCACAAAATCGAAGTCATAGCACCTACGCGTCTTTTTTATCGTTACTGGATTATGGGTCTAAATCGATACATACACGCCTAATCCATTGTCCCTCACAAACAAAAAAAAAAAAAAAGAAGAACTGAAACACTTCTGTATCACAGATGGTGCTGTTATTTAACAGAAAGCAAGACGTTCGTGAGTTATTTAACAGTTACGTTTTCCTACGCATATAATCGTACAATTGTGGACAGTATTATTTGAATGTACTTATTCAGAAAAGCAAGCGCTGCAGAACTTGAAACGACTTCTTTTTTTTTTACTTTCTATGTTAAGATGTTCCAATCTCTTTGTTAGTAGAACAAGAGGAGTAGAGTATTTTGATCATAATTCATGCAAGTGTGGTTAACAGCTGTTAGTAGAACCTATTAGTGGAAAAAATCAGCTAACGTCTTTATATGAAATTAAAATCAGTTAGCAAGCAACTATAGCTTTCTCACTTCTCATATTTTGACTATTTCAAATTTTCAGTTCGAAGTTCTGTGATTAAAAAGATCTTCCAAGACAAGCAAGCACTATAGCCTTGAAAGGGAAACGAGAAACAAGTTTTGTTTCAAGCGAAATACAATCATGCATTTATTATATTCGATGCACTCCTTTCCAAAACAGCATTCTTTACCTCTCGCCCTAATAAAATAAATAAATTACAATGTAGTGGTTCTATAAAAAAGTGCGATATACCCGTCTCTAGAGATTATTAGTCAAGAGCATTTCGATTAAACTAAATGCCCTCTGCTATCATAAAGGAGACTTGGAAATTATTGCTAAAAGTATGCATAAATAAATGTGAACAGTTTATTTACAAATAGGCAAGTTACCCTGGATAAATGTTATACTTGTAATGTTGTAATTACTGTATTTACATGTATTTTTATACTCATTACCGAAGTTACACATTCCGAAGAGCTGGAAGGATAGAAAAACTATTTGTCAATGATGGTGGAAAAGAAGACGGGAGGAGATTTGTTCTCTCCGGTCAATTGTAGGGATTTTCTCACTTGTTTTTAATTTAACTTTAATTACACTTAATTTTAATTTAAGAAGGAAGTATCAGAGACCCCACAAAGTATATATATATTCATGATTAGAAGGTATAGAAGATACGGTCAAGCCCTACACTATATATATGTTACCATTTCAAGGTAAATCAGATTTTTTCAATTTGCTTAAACTTTAGGATTTTCGTTACTTTTTCTTTCCCGTAGGCTGAACTTGTTATACTACAATTATTCAACAATACCCCCATTTAAGGAGATCCTTGAAATTTACTTATTCCGGATAATGGTTGTGCTAGAGGCTAATAAAGCGCAAAGAGTATCGACAAGATAGACTCTTAAACAGAAAAACTAAATATTTTCCTAAAAATATGCGAAATGCTGCACTTGATTAGTGCGCAATGATTGGTATACAAATATAAAATTCATTGAAATCGTAATCACATTTTTTCCGCAGGCATTTTTTACAGGCACGTATTCAACGTTGTGAATATTAAAATCTGTTCTTTTTTATTTTATTAGTAAACCATGCTATGCTATATGCTATACTATTGCCTCAGTCTTAAAACTAGGTAATACATACGTAGCACAAAGATAGTTCTCTTATTTTTGTTTAGTTTCTTGATCAGTAACATAACGCACATAAATAGCTGGACTCTGCACGTTGGCGGGCGGTACTTCTAACTCATCCATATAAGAACAGGCTATAGCCAAAGTGCTGCCATCGTAGTTAAAATTCAGCGAAGATATTGAAGTATCATACTCATGAAATTGGCATAGACGTTTTTTATTGAAACCATCCCAAATGTTAACGTAGCCATCTGATCCCCCTGTCGCAAAAGTGCTGTATACATTGTGAAAACTAATTGCATTAACTGGGTAGATATGTTCGGTAGTGCCTTGTTTATTACGATGGCATTTAAAAGCAAATTTTAGTTTTTGTATTTCTGGATCGGGATCCAAATATTCGACGGCCACACGACCTTCAATTGAAGACATTACGTAGCCCTCTTTGTTGGGAAACAAGCGAATACAGCGTGTTTGGTATTTCAGGGATGATTCACGTTTCATCATGTACTCTTCCATTTTACGTAGATCCCATATTAGAACTGTGCGATCTGACGTCGCCACTACAATTTTCTCTTCGTTCACAGACATTGAATAAACTTTCCCATTGCATTGCTCATAAGTGCCGACGCAATGTTTTTCGCGCATATCCCACAACTTGACAGTCTTATCCCAACTGCCTGTTAGAATGCCATTGACTGATTCAGCATATTCCACACAACGTATAGGAGCGTCGTGGTCACCAACTACGTTTTCCGTATGTGTGTTAACATCATATAAACGTAAATTTTTATCCAATGATCCACTTACGACATGAACGACATCCTACAATAGAATAAAGTTAATGGTTAATAATTTTCACACATAAAGTGCAAACTTTACCATAAATGTTACGTCTAAGACTGGGTCGTCCTGCATGAACTTATGGCGCATAGTATTGTTTACTACGTCATAGAAACGTACAGTTCCATCCCAGGAAGAGGCTATTAAATATTGATTTGTTTTCGGCCCAAAACGTACGCACGAAATCCAATCTTCAGGTGCATTATTAATTTTCACTTCTGTTGGACGCATTTTACTATACTTTTATTAATTCTATAGATGGCTTTTTTTAATTCTGTGCTGAATATAAAAAATTTGCCGGGAAGGAACTTAAACAAACGGTACCTTCTTTTTTTGTGATAATTGTAAGCCAATCACTAGAAATTGATAGCGTTTATTAGAATTTATACATTTACAACGGAGTTGTCTAATAACTAAAAAATGTTACTAAAAATGTAAATTGGAAGAATTCTTAGTTAGGAAGAATTCTTAGTTTGTTTTAATAAGATCAATAAAAAAAACCAAAAAAAAAAATTTTTCTTTCTGAAAATTGTATTATAATTAAAAACCAATCCTCTTTTTCCAACCCTGTTATTTATGAATTGATTCACACGTGTGTAAATTAGTTGTTTACGTCTATTTTTCTTGAAGATGCACGCAATATAATTTCAATTTAAGCGGAATATTTAGTTGTTTTTTTTAAAAGGAAAATCACTGTGTGTTTAATAAAATTTTATTAATAGCAAATGCTTTTTAAACAATGGCGGATATCAAACATAAAACAAAGGATTCCAATACTTTTCGAGTAAGTGCATTACAAATATAAGCACAGATATGAACATCGAAAAATGTGAGATGATCTTTCTTTATAGTTCAAGAGCTTTGCGGATCGCGTTAATGAAATCGACTTAAGACGATTGGCCCTGTATCATATAGGTCACAGTAACGAAGAATTACCGGAAGATAATGAGACATATTTCCATCAAACTTTAAAAAAATGGATGGTTTTAAATCTCACCGAAGAATTTTCTCATTTCACCCGCAAAGTTTTCAAGATTGTTACTTTGCATCAGTTAGTAGATAAGAAGCAGTTCGTCTTGGATACTTTATTAGAACATTTAGCCACTGCAACTACCTTATCTATGCAACCGTTGCTGGAATTATTATATATTTTGGCTAGAGATCTACGAAAGGAATTCTATCCTTATTTTCAACGTGTGTTAAATCGCCTTATTTGTTTGTTAAACACCCAAGATGCTGAGCAAATCGAATGGACTTTTGTTTGCTTAGCTTATTTATTCAAAGAACTTAAACCTTATTTGAAACGTCATATTGGTGTGGTATTTAATAGTATATTACCTTTATTGGACGAACAGCGTTATGAGGATTATGTTAACAATTTCGCAGTGGAATGTTTTTCATTTATAGCTCGCGATATAAAAGATTACAGCCAATTTCTGGATTTTATTTTATCTACGTTACAGCGAGAGCAAGTGGAGATCGTGCAGGCTTGTGGTCGCCTATTATTTGAAATTATGCGCGGTGTTAAAGGACGACTTCATTCTATTGCGGGAGATTTTCTGGAGTTCTTATTCCAACGTTTGATAGATGATCATTTGAAAGATTCAAGAACGGTGGATATATTAGCAGACATTGTTCAACAAGCAGTAGAAAATCTCTTAAGATTTACCTATCCTCAACATATATCCTTGTTTTGGTTGAAATTATGCGCCGTTGCAGATACTTGCAAGGGAGCTGAAAAACTAAAACATCTTGTACAAATTTTTGTGCAAGGTGCTAAATATCGTGAAGGAAAATTATTAGCTGAACTGGATGTAATAGTGCCAACTATTTTGCGAATGGTAGATAAAGCTAATGCGGATGATGAGGCTGAGGAGACTATGCTTATGCTAATATATTTAATAAGTTCTATCTTAATGTCGGGCTCATCGTTGATAACGCAATTGAACACGAGTCTTTTGATGAAGAAATGCTTAACGATAGAAAAGAGGAAGATTTTTGAAGGATTTTTGCTGCAAACAGCACACCATACCCAGTTTAATATCTTTTCAATGCCAAAGATGGTTCAATACTTTGAAAAGCACTTCGATTTAGCTGCTTTTGAATTAATTGCTCAAATAATATTGAAAACCGAATCCCTACAGTTTAATGCTCTAAAAGCGCAAACCTGGAAGTCATGGGAATTAAAAGTGAACGAAGCAGGGACCCTGCAAAAGATTGAAGATAAACTAAAATTCTTTGAAGAAACCAAAGATATAACAGAAGAACGTGTTTTGCTGCTCTGTTTTATATGTCCTCATCTAAAATGCCTTAAACGGGAATGTTTGCAAGCATTTTTGGACAATATTACTGAGGAAATTATTAATGTCTTGAAAGATGACCAAACCAATTTAAAATATTTAAATCTTCTAACTTTGTTAATGGAGATATATTATCAATTGAATATACAATTGCAGCCGAACTTAATTTCTGATATCCAAAGAATCCTGATATGCGCCATTGATTATAACTTAAGAACATTAGGTCCATTAAATCAAGTGTTGGTCGGTTACAAAAAATGTATAAAAAACTCTTGCGAAATAAAAAAAAAGCTTTCGCCATTGCTTTCTCATCATCAGCAACATATTAGAGCGTTAGCCGCCCACTGTTTGTTAACTCTAAGCGAAAATAAAGGCCAAAGGTTGCTGTACGAAATATTCTATAAGGCTTTTTGCATAGAACCTACTGTGCAAAATTACCGAGAACAGCTCCTTTTTATCCAGAAACTGGAAACTGAAGGAGAATTATTTAAATCTTTGGATAATGATGAGCACAAAGATAACATTGTACGCTTTTTATTGGGCTTAATGTATTATAATTTTAAATTTCTCTGGGAGCCGGTACAGAAATTATTGGAAAGTTATGCTAAAGTAATGGAGCCTAATAGATTTTGGCTGATTTACGTGGAGAAGCTAAACTCTACCGAAGAACAAATTGGTTATATGAAAGAAAAGGAAGAGAAGCTACTCATCAGTAAGGACTGGAATTCCAAGACTTTAAATACGCTATTAACATATGAATTAAACGATGGTTCCTTGACCCAACAACAGCTGTTAAACTATCGCTTATTACTCTGGCAGCGTTTACCACACTTTGGCAAACTGGTCGAATTGAAAAACCGTGAAGTGGTCTCAATGGTTTTAAAATTTAAACATGAGGAATATGAAAAGTTCGTGGAACATAAGGAAAATACTTGGGATTTAAAGGAGCCAACAATTAGTATTGAAGACATCCAGGAAATGGAAACACAAGATGATAATGAAAAGTCTCACAAATCTTCCTCCTCGAAATTGACACAAAATTCCTTTCAAGCGAAATTTATATTACAAACATTAGTATGTAAATTGCAAGTCTTCATTCATTACAATAATCCACGAGCTTTATATCGCGAAAAGGAGCTTTGGCAGTTTTATATGCATTTATTGAAAGGCTCTAACAGTTTTCTACAAAAAGCAGCCTTGGATTGTATTTTAGCTTATAAGTCAAAAGCTTTATTACCTTATAAAACTGTTTTCTATAATTTTCTTGATGAAAAGAAATTTAAGGACGAATTGATAAACTTTAAAGTCGATTCTATTGCTTCAGAATATCGCCAAGAAGTTATGCCTATCTTATTAAGGGTTCTTTATGGGAAAATGATAACCAAAGGTACACAAAAAGGCATGAGCACTCAGCAGCGTAAAGCAGTGATTTTAAGATTTTTGGGCCAATGCACTATAGAAGAAATACAAGATTTCTTAGAAATGGCTTTCGTTTTATATCAAGATTACCTGCAGGACTCGGTCGATATTTTGAATATTCCGTCCTTGATTAAGGAGAACTTTGACATTAGCAGAGTTTGGTCTCCTAAGAAATTGCAGAGCGCATTGAATTTATGGGATTTGATACGTAAAGAGTTTGGCGGATTAATGCAAAAGAAATTTCATTGTTATATGCTTAAGCTGTTAGTTTTTGTGGGAAGCATATGTAATGAAGTTTTAAAGATCGATCCAAGCCAGATGCACAGTAAAATGCCTTTGGTATTTCGGAATGTTAAACAAAACGCTTTACAGAATTTATTAAATTTTTTTGTCCATCTGGAAGAGTTCGAGTGGTCAGATATTTTGATAAAGCAGCTAACTGAGATTTATGTTTATACTTCTTTGGAAAAATTGCCACAAGACAGCATTCACTCGCCAACGACATTACTAAAACTTTTATTGCATTGGGGTGACAACGTCAAATATTTTCGATTCCTCAATCAAAGAGCAGCAAAAGATAAAGAGAACATCTTCTTTTATATCATTCAATTGCTAATGAATAAGAAAATTAAAACACCAGTTAAGAAGCCTATTATGAGTGTTATCGAATGTATGTTGAAAGCTAGTGAAAATGATTTGGTGAATTCGGGAGAAAGCTTAGAACTCATCAAGCCGTTCATACCACAAATTCTAGAAAGAATAAAATTAAACTTTGCGGAGCGACGTAATAAGCAATTGTTAGATAAGCACGATTTGCATATCCTCGCCATGTTAACTAAATATGTGGAAGATACGGAAAACAGTGAACGACTTCTACAGTTGTTAATGCCCTTAATGTTAAATAAAAGTCAGAGTCAAGCTAGTGCAGAGGCCGTCCAACAAATCATTACTACCTTAGCTAATCTTGTTAAACGTTTAGCTAAACCTGAATTGTATTTGAAGAAATTAGCCCCTTACTTTGAACAGATACAAGAGGTTTCAGCCCGCAAGCAATTATGTGACCTTGTAGCTGATATAGCCAGAATTAAACATAAGAAAGACCCCTCTTCTGTGGAAAGCGAGCATTTAAAAAATACTGCTAGACTAGTATTGCTCTTGAATGCCTGGGATAAACGCTGGTTAGAACAACCAGATTATGATAAACGCTTGCAAGCTTTTAAAGAAATTACAGAAAAGATAAATTCTGGTCCAGGCGTGGAATTAGATTCGGGTATTCTTATCATCTATAATTGTTTCTATTTTCTGCGTTATGATAAAGACATGGGCTTGCGAGATAATGCCGGCGAATTATTAAGACTTTTAATGCCTCATCTCACTATTAAGTGTTCAAAAAATGCTCAAGAATTGAATTACCTTCTCGAGGAAGTCTTTTTTAAACTTATACAAAGTGTTATACGTTTGGATAATAAAGAAAACGCACGGGAAGAAGGTATACGTCTCCTAGGCGAAATGGTTAGAAAATGTTCCTGCTTTCATGTTGTGTTTCAAGATTTATTCTCCTTAAGTGACGCTAATGACTTGGAATTGGATTTCTTTGAAAATTTAATACATTTGCAAACACATCGTCATGGCAGAGCTTTGCAAAAATTTTGTCAATATGCGAACAACTTAACGAAACCTCCCCACGTCAGAACATTAACGCAAATCATTCTGCCTCTAGCTACAAACTATTTACTGAAAGAGTCATATGCCAGCAAGCATACTCTAATAGATTCCGCTATCGAAACGGTGGGTGTGGTTTGTCAACTGTTACCTTGGCCACAATATTCAGTCATACTCAAATATTATCTGATGAAAATGCGTACTTCGGCCGAATATCAAAAACAATGTGTACGCGTAGTAGTGCGTATTTTAGATGCTTTCCATTATGATTTGTCTCAAGGACAAATGGAAGATCAAGCGGTTTTGGAAAAATTGAAAAATGAACTGCAAGAAAAGAATAAAAATATCGAAATGAAAAAAGCGGAGAAAGAAAACAAGACAGACTTGGAGTGTAGTGAAGAAGAAACTGCAACAAATAAACGAGAAGAGAATATTGAAGGCAACAATCAAACGTTAGCTGAGGATTTGGAAGATCAAGTTGAAGAATATGAAGAAACGGAATCGACCGCTGCGAAAAGTGAACTCTTTTTGCAACGCACGTTGCTTTTACCTGCAAATGCGTCGAAACGTGTGTTACATGTTATAATCACGGTGCTAATACCTACCTTAAATCGCTGCATTACCGAACAATCTGCATATGACCAGAAACATAAATTTAATCGCAAACGCTTAAGTGTCGAACGTGAAGAGGAAGAGATTCTCCGGGTACCCATTTCTCTTGCTATGGTTAAACTTTTGCAGAAATTACCTCAAAAACTGCTGGATGCTAGTTTGCCGGGTGTGTTTATGAAAGTCTGCACCTTCTTGAGATCCCCTCTGAAGTCAGTGCGTATGTTAACGAGGGATATTCTTAAGAAAATTATGCTTTGCCTTGGCCCTAAGCATCTCGGAACGTTAATTGACCATCTGCAGACTTTGCTAACGAGAGGTTTTCAGGTGCATGTATTATCGGTTACCGTTCATGGAGTACTAGATGCGTTACGCGAGATGTTACATCCGAGAGATGTAGAAAATTGCTTACACAACTTATTGCAAGTATCTTTAAATGATATTTTCGGTGAGATTAGCATGGAAAAAGAAGTGGACAAGTTGGTGTCCCATACACCGGAAGCGAAACCCAGCGCAAAGAGTTATTTAGTTCTGCACATAATAGCGCGCAACATTGGCGAGTCTTGTTTATTGGATTTGCTAATGCCCTTCAAAGATCTGTTAGCGCGCTCGAAGTCGCGTAAAATGGTTTTGAAAATTCAAGAATGTTTTTCTAAAATTGTCAATGGATTGGTAGAGAATGTTAATATTTCGCGGGAAAGTCTTTTAATTTTTATTTATGGCACCATGTCAGAGAGCATTACTGAACTCTTACCAGGCACCCAGGCCCCCAAACTCAGCGAACAAGAGAAAAAGAAAATGCTTTTGGCTAGACCTGATTGCTTTATCATACCTCCGACCCCACGTATGCGTTCCGGCGCAGTCAATCGTTCGGTGAAATCAAATAATCAAGCTAATGCGCACATCTTAATAGAATTCGGTTTGGAAATGTTGCTGATAGTTTTAAAGCGCAAAAAATTGGTCAATATTGAATACGAACCTTTTTTAAATCCTCTGTTACCTCTGCTGAGGGATTCATTGAAAAGTTCTCATATACGTGTAACAACATTTGCTTTAAAATGTTTTGCTAGTCTTTGGGTCGAGGAGTACAAATTACCAGCTACTATCGAAACAGATGAACATTATCTTAAACCAGTAGTGGAACGTATTTTCGAAATTTTGAAAAATGTCTCGACTTTCAATGCCTCAAAACAAGAGGATAATTTGCAATTGATTAAGTCCTGCTTTAAAGCTATCGTGGCGTTATTACGCAAATGTGATTACTATCAACTAACAGAAGAGCAGTTGGAACAGTTAGTGCTGCATGTAGAACAAGAATTGCATGACGGAGAACAACAAAATTTGACATTCAATTTAATTAAAGCTATGTTGACGCGCAAAGTGGAATCCAAAGGAATGCATGATATTATGAAGCGTATCGGAGAATTAACTATAATTTCTCATTCTGAGTACGTTAGAGATGAGGCCCGGCAATTAATGATCACATATGTAATGGAGTATCCGTTGCACAAGAAAATTGATCAAATTATCAAATTTTTTGCAGTGCAATTATGTTATTCCCTGGCGGCAGGACGTATATCAGCTATAGCACTTCTGGAAAGTATCATCAAAAAATTTCCTTCGGTTATGCTCAACAAAAAAGCTGAATTCCTTTACCTATCTTTGGGTACCCGTTTAGTTAACGACGAAGATCCTGAATGCCGCCGAGCGATTGCTGAGTGCTTAGAAACACTTATAACCCGGTTGGAA
Organism: Glossina pallidipes; assembly: GCA_000688715.1. Lineage (NCBI taxonomy): Eukaryota > Metazoa > Arthropoda > Insecta > Diptera > Glossinidae > Glossina > Glossina pallidipes. Next base: position 1,885,741 of record KK499774.1, read on the forward strand.
AAATCTCAACGCCAACGTTTATTTGAAATGACTCTATTGTTTTTTGAGTCCACAAACAAACCCTCGATAAGAGAAATGGCTGCTTGCCTCTGTTCAAGATTTTTAAACGCTGAAAAACGGCACTTTAGTGAAAGAATTAAAGTTCTTCTACCGTTGATAGTTGGAAGAATAGCGTTAAATAATCCACAAACACCGGGCAGATTTGTGAAAGCCCCATGTCACAGTCAAGCGATTGACAAACAACAATTGAGGAAACGTCCGAGGCGGAGTTGCAAGGTACTAATAAAATATATATTTATATTTATGGTCTTCTAAGTTTGATTCTGAATTACTTTTTTTTCATTTCAAAAACGCAAGGACTCTGAGGCATCCGAATATGAAATACAAAATCTTTTGGATGATGAGGAAAAGGAAGAGGAAATTGAAGCTTTACAGCAAAAAGTATTGGATCATGAGCTAATACAAATGCAATACTGCATTTTGAAAATTTTCGATTATTGTTCCACGGAAATGTTTAGCAATGAAGAGCTATGCCGTCTGATCGACGAATTGGCATATGAAAGTCAAAGGCTTTTAAATCACGAACACATTTGGGTTAGATGTAATGCTGCCAAGATATTGGCGCAAATTCTGAGCACCTATGATTATACATTAATCAGTCGCAAATTGCAACAATTATCGAATGAGCAAATTATCTCGAAGGACTGCAGATTGGATTTTATATATTTGAATCCTGAATATGATATCAAATCTTTGGTTCTCGATTTATGCGCTCAAGTAATTCCGGGAGACACCTGCGAAAACATGTTAGATGAAATTGTTAAAATATTACTGTACGTAGCCACCATGTTAAAAGATGTCCCTTTCATCTTAAAAAAGGAAGTTAAAGAAAATAATGGACTTGATGATGATGGTGAAAATGTTAGAACGAAAATCAATTTAAACTGGTTACTACGCAATATACGTTATCTAATCAACAAGGAAGTAACAAGGGCTCCTCATAGCATCACGGTGGTAAGAACTAAGAATTTTCAATTTTATATTTGCTAAAGGGCTTATATTAGAATTGCTCTGCTTGACTCTTGCATGATTTTTTGTATCCGCGTTTGTATCCGGCCGTATTTAGAAATAAAATTTGTCTAATTTCATATCCATGACCGAAGGATGAGCGGTGTACTTAGTTTGCCAAAAAGCCTCAGAAGCCGCACAAAGTGTGTATATTCTTTATCAGCGTTAAAATCTAAATCAATTTAAGCATGTCAGTCTGTTTGTTTGATTGTTTATTTACTGTCTGTTGTAAACATTCCCGTGGCTGACGATTTCAAATGCGACGGAAACGTTGGAAGTTCTTGCACACAGTTTGCCAGTGAAAATGGTCCAAATCGATCGAAGCGCACATAAGCTGAGAACATCTCTTTCTCAAGAGGAATGCAGTATTGGTTTTTTGATCGTTACTAATGAACTATAGCAGATAAATTTACAAACATTTGAACGCATATTCTATGGGCAATGCTGTAGTTCTTGTATACAGATGGGAGAAATAGATCACGCTTACCCAATATTACAATGTAACAAAGTTTAATTTTTTGTCCAATACTTTTATAGTGCACGGAAGCAAGCTTCAAAAGCTCCATAAATTATATAAATTCTTAGCCAATTTCAAATTCGGAAGCACGTCCAACTGTGTAGTAGCTGTGGTACACATTCCTCCGTTTGCAAAAAAGAAAATATCGTCTACATATCTGCAAAATAGTTTGAAGATGACCCAAACCTGTGAAAGGACATGTATACAATGCCCACACCTCTACGCAACAAAAACTTGCCGCCCGCTTGTTACTCATAACGCACATCACACACACCATATAAATTTCCACTATTACACTGAAAATAGAAAAGATCAACCGCATCCATCCAATATTATTGAGTATGAAAACTTGTTCTTCTCCTTTTCTTTAGTTTTTTACAGGATAACAGCGATGGCCATAAAAGATTCGCTCGCAATCGAATATAATTTTCTTACTAGTTTTGCTTCAAGTTTCTTTATAAATTGTTTTTTAAGCTTTAAATTGTAAAGGATATCAGTGTAAAACCCGTTAGGTATGAAAGGCCAACTTGATCTTATTAGTGCAATAATTATATAATTAGTAATTTGGTACTATTCACTCTTATTCTTTTTCATTATTAATAACAAAATCGTCCATTCATTCATTCATATATTTCTTAGGCATTTGAAAAGTACTTTGTAATGGATATCAAAGGAGTTCGCATCCTAAAGCAAATATAATTTTTTTATTTATGTCTACTTTTTAATACTGTTTTTAATTGCTTTTTTGTCGCTTTCTAGCGTCTCGCTTTGTTCAAACTTATCGAAGGTCTCATCACTCTTTTAACCACCGAGACAATAGTGCGACTGGCACCTGCTATGTTATCGTCTCTGGTGCGTGAAATGTCCGAAGCTGATCAAAACGTTGATGCGAGTTTACGTCAGTTGGCATTACACGTCGGCAGCCGCTTACGCAAGTGCATTGGATCCGAATTATATGATAAGTTGAGAACCGAAACACAATTGAAACTCATGGTACGGAGGGCAGAGCGTAAAAAACTTTTAGCTCAGGAGAAAGTTCATGATCCTGTAAGGGCCTCCAAACGGAAAGCAGCTGTACAAGAACGTAAAAAGTCGGCAAAGAAATTGAAAGCTATGATAGCGCGGGGGAAAGTAGCTGACGTTAAAGAAAAATTTAAAAAACGCAAACGAAAAGCTGAGGAGAATTTGTTTTGATCACATTTATGTGTATGAGCGTGTGAAAATGTCAATGTATAGTAAAATTTAAGCCATTATTGTTATTATAAATTTAGCCAGAGAATAAATAAATAATAAATAAATTGTAAGACTAAAGTCTTAAAGCAGTAGCATCTAAGGCTTTCGGCTTTATTAAAAATTCTGCCGCACTTGAGATTTGAACCCACGACAATTGAGTTGCTAGTCGAGAGTCTTGCCGACTCGGTCATCCAGGCGGATAAAAAAAAATTTAAGCTAAAAACGAATTCTAAGTTTGAAATATTCTTCTTTAATTCTCTTACAATATATTTTGTTTTTAGTTCTGTTATTACATTTTAAATCTTTCTACGTGATGCGTAGGAAAATTCAAATTGTTAACAAAAATCAGATTGTTCTGAACTTTCGTCCATAGTGTATGAATGGTAGGCTCTGTGTGCTGTTTATGTTTACCAAGTAATGCCTGGAACACGGATTAAATGGATCCATATTTCTCCAATGCATTTCAACAATTTCGTACGGTGCAATGGAATGTCAATATATGTCAATTTTGGTTGGCACCAAAAAGAACGAGCGCGATAATTATATTCGCCTACGCCTGAAACTTATATATTCACCGTAGTAGAATATGCAAATTTTTATAGTTGTAGTTTACAGATAATGACCAAATAATACATTCGCTATAGTTTTGCGAGCGAGCTTTTCGACCCATTGGCCCATTTTTAATACTAGCTTGCGAGCGATAGCTTCTAGGCAAAAAGCAGGCAGATGAGAAGACGAACGGAGGGAAAAACAATCATGCTTAAAGAAATTCGGAATTCGATCCTCATAAAAGATATATATATCTTGCAAGATCTCTGAAGTTTGATTCACGATGGTTTAATAAAAGAATGAAAAATCTAGATATTAAAACATTGGGGCGTGGCTAATTTATTTCATTTTTGCTTCTGCAGCTTCAGTCATAGAAATTACGTGCAAATTTTTAATGTTGTATCTGTCGTAGTCTTTAAGTAATGAGCAGAAAGTCGCACTTCTTTTGCTGCTGAGAATCGGGTATTTTTACTCTACGTTGTAAGTTTGGTGTGTCGCTTGACCGATTTGACAAACTTTCCATACCAATCTGTGTGCAAGAGCTTCCAACGTCTTTGCCAAATTTGAAGCCAACATCTTCATTTTTGCGATCGGAAGAGTGATTACCGTGGACAATACGCAGACAGATAGACAGGAAAACGTGCGCCCTTAAACCGTTTCAGAATTTGATGCTAATCAAGAATGTATATACTTTGCGGAGTTTCATGAAGTTTCCTTCTGGATGTTGCAAACGTTTGGAAATAACGTTCTGTAAGTTGAACACAAGAAAACAAGACAGACAGGCACTGCAAGACGGACAGGCAAGCTTATTATTATTGCTGAATCGATTAGTATAACAAAAGGTGGTTCTATCCCAAGTCATCCGAGGTGTTGCATACTTGCAGCCCTAAATCTACATAAAATAAAACAATAAATAAATTCTTAATAATATTGTGTTTATATAATTCTTAACATATAATTCATAATATATAAATTTGATAAAAACTGCAATTAGTCAAACGTCGCAAGCGCGTTGTAGATCAGCAGTATTCCGAATGAGTGAAGCCAGTTAGGAATTCATCAAGAGTAGGATGTTTTGTACTCCGGAGCAGAGTTAGAGCGAGTTCAGTGTGAGTGTAGTTAAAACGAATATGGAATCCAGAAAGAAAACGCAAGATCCATGAGATGAAGTTAAAAAAGGAATCTGCGTTTTTCATGAAGGCAGTTAGCACCTTCAGGTGAGAGTGAGTAATCGTGACTACCAAAGATGTCAAATAAGTTGTTGTAGATAAGTTTAGCCAGATGTTATTCCATCTTTTGCACTTGAAAATAAAATGTTCAACGGGTCACAGATATCAGGCATTGGTCGCAAAGGTGACTGTCAAGTGGACGGATAATTTTCGAATAAGGTATGGTTGGTCATAAGTCTGCAGAGGACTTTGATCTCCCAAAACAGGAAAAGAGAGTCCGGTAAGGCTTTAAAGCAAATGGATGGGAATATTTTGTAGAAAAGACTATCCGCTTTTCCTCTTGCGATGTTTATGTGTTCCTCATTAAGTTCGCTGGTGATGGTATTTCGGATTGAACGCAAAACTTTCTTCGTTGATTTCGTCGATATGATTTCACCATTAAACTGAGCTTCACATGCATAGAAGTCAGCTTTTTCCGTGAGACAGGTAACTGGATGACATTAGAATTGGGCTGACAATTTTTGAAGGCGTCTTCGTAATGATTGCGACACGTTACGTTAGCATTAACCGTCGCAACTAGCAACAGAGGGTGCAAATCCCTTGAGAAATCGTTATAAGAGAAAGGGGTGATATTGTCCGGATAATAAGAGAGAGAAGGAAAAACGAGCGAGGTGCTAACAGGTATACGATTTTTGTAGGGGACTAGACAATTTTTATTGTCGGCGTCGGTCCAGCTGGGAAAATCTGTAGGTCCGCGTTTTGTTATGCGATGACCACTAATGAAGCTCCAAAAATGTCAAGTGTTATCTCTAGCGCAGAGTTGATGTATAGTTCAGGCACCGTTTCTTCTCTTTGCCTTTCTTGCTGCAGCTTCCTCACTTTCTGTAGCTCGACCTATTCCTTGAAATTGGCAGGGAAGGCATTCTTTTTGACTTTCTTCTTGGCAGTTTTAAGTCCGCGATAGTGCAGTGAGCTCAGAATTCCACCTGACGTAACTATTGCGGTTGTGGCCAGAGAAAACTGACGTCATAAAGACTCGCCGTCGCTTTTTTAAGTCTGGCTTGCAAAGTATTTTGGATGTCGATGATCTGCGGTATAACGGATTCTTTGGACAGGTTGTTAAGGAAGGATTTTCGCGATATGAAATTGTTGATTTTTTGGATACTTTACAGATACTATTACAGATGTTAAGTCTAATGGGCAAGTAATGTCCAGAAAATAATTTTCAATGCGTCAGTCGAAAGAGAAAATTCATGAGTTGGTGAAGTTGAGATATAGGGTACTACTTGACATGTGGCGATTGGCGAAAAAAACGGAGCCGTCATTAAGGCAGCGAAAACTGCTAAGACTAATTAAATTGACAAGACCCTTGCCACGTTTTGCTGGGAGTATTGTGGGTGGAAGAGCCACACAGAATACACGTAATGGTGTTGGATTCTTTCGCGCATGTCGGGGAATCTTCAACATTTAAGACAACATGAGTTTTTAGCTTTGCAGAACGAAGCGACCACATTTAAAGCATTGTCTCAATGTCGGTATGAGAAAGTTGACCTATAGAATGCAGTAGTTGAAAGGGATGATTTTTGGAATTGATTTGACTTTAAAACCGATTTTGACACTCGTGGTTGGTACAAAAGTCCTATTGTTGTCATGTTGATTTGCGATATAGCCTCGTCACCGAACGGATCGGAATCAGTGAGGAAGCTATTTTCTTAATGAAATCAGGATTATAGCCGGTGAGGATATTGCACAAAATGCCAAATTTTTCAGTGAAGCATCTGGCAATGTGTGTCTCCAAACTTTTCTGACCATAGTCGTTAATTAGAATAAAATTGTTTACATTGGATGCCGAATTAAAAAGGAGCTTAGACTTACTTGATGACTTTTAGACCAGTTAAATTAAAATTCTCGAGATATTCGTAAAATGCTAGATCGGAAGAGGTCAGGACATGTCGATTTAGGCTATTCGTGCATGTTTCGATGAAAACATAGTTACCACCCGACATATGATGATATGGACTCATCTCCAACTGTCGAGTTTGGATAATGGTTATCGAACCAGGTGGAGAGAGGGAGTTTAGATCAGTCTTTCAGATTTGTCATCACTGGCAGCAGCCGGGAAGGTGCCGTTTAACACATTGACCTCCAAAGTGATGTTGGTAGCTTTTGTTTTTTTTCAAAATCGTTGAACACATTTAGCTTAGATCCGAAACTTTTATGCCTTTGCTCCGAACTGGGGAAGGCCATTGTGTGTTACGCTCACCTTAACTCAAATAAAAGCAAACCAACTTACCTGACTCTTGCGAAGGAAAGCCACGGAAAAACAGGAAAAGATTAAAGATTTGCCGCACTGAGGATGCTTTTTGTATCGAAATAATGTCAAAAAAAGCCCCTCAGCCAGCACTTACTACAGTCAGGAGTCTCAAGTCGGCTCAGTAATGACATCCGCTCCGTTATAATTTCGATTGAACAAAGAACTCGAAGTAGCAGGAAGACCGAATAAAAGTTGAATCTTCAGGAAAGATCCGTTCCACACCAGTAAAACTGGATTGCAAAAAAGTTAAAGTTTTTCGATACTTTAATTTTATAAAAAAATTATTTTAGCGGAAAGGGGTAAAAACCGTGTTGTTTCCACAAAGCATTGCCAGGTTGCGGTTTTAACATTCTGTAGTATGGTGATGGGTATAAAAGCATCGAGACTATGTGACGTTTAAAAAATATATGACACTACTTTGATAGCCTATAGTAATGTAATAAAAAGAAGAAGACTTCTCTAATGGACATTTTTGTTGTTTTGAATTTATGACAGTTGTTAGTCAACAAAACTTTCTGTTTTTACGAAATTTTTCGATTTTGTCAGTTTTATATATTAATAAAAAATATTCATCTTTTTTTTTTGGTAAAGCTCTTAGTAATTAAGAAGTATGAGTGAATTTTGAATAGCAGTAGAAATTTGCATTATTACTAAGGCCAATAACAAAAATTAGACGTGTATTCAAAATTTTCGGAACAAAAATTTTGCGGAAATTAGTGAAAGTGGCTTTCTTGCAAAGATCATTGGCTTTTCTTCAAAGTGGTTTGGATTTCGCAAAATCAGCTCTTGTGCGGCAAGTGAGCGTTTATGCTAAAGATGGTTGTTATAGTAACATATACATGTTAACCTTCTTTGTTTAGTATTTGCAGATTTCCAAAGGAAACTTCTGATTTTTGGATTAATGAAAATCTTTTTGTGGCTATTTATAACACCTCGGAGAGCAAACGTGATATGCAAGAGACAAAGGCATATGTAAAGCAAGCGAATGGGAATTCAACATCAAGTAACGCGACAACTGTCCAAAGTAATGAGCACTTAGACAATGAAAACAGCGAATCAAATGAACCTTTGCCAAGGCCTGAACATTTCATCGCGGAACCCCCGGCCGATATGCTACCAAAGTATCGAGAGCTTCTCTTAGCTTGTCAGGAGCAAATTGAATTTTTTAGGCATGAGAGTACCGAAAAGGGATTACGTTTGTATGCTGCGCTTTTGGCATGGCAGGATTTTATAATTTTATCAAACCAATTGGTGCAGGATATAGATGGCTTTGCTCATAATTACGATTTCGATGAAAATACTCCTGGTAATGGTTACCGCAGTTTTATTAGCGTTACACATTCCTGTGTAGATCATGGATTAACGTTATGTAGTAATCTTTTGTCATCGCGTGGTACTGTATTTTTCCGTAAAAAACATTACATGAAGGAAGTGGAAGCTTGCTCCCAACTGCAGGCTTCACTGTGTAACTGTTTACGACATTTACTTATCCTGCATGATTGGTCGAAAGATACATATGATTTGTTTGCCAACGGCACACATTCAGCCGAAGAACTGTTCGAAGCTGGAGATACCATTAATCAATATTGCTTTTATGGCCGATGCTTGGGCTTTCAATACAGTGATTCAATTAAGGCTATTTTGCGTATCATTAGCATTAGCATGGCGGGATTTTCAGAGGCATTCTATGCAAGAGATATAGATGGTCCTTTAGTTAAGACTACCCGCAGCGTGTGGACTAGCGGAAAGTATCTACTTAATCCTGAGGTGAAAGCAAGACGCATTGTTAATTTATCTCAAAATGCCAAAATCGATTTTTGCAAATCCTTCTGGTTTCTCGCTGAATCAGAAATAATGCATAAATTACCCAGCGTAGTGGCGGCCTCTGTAAAAATCAATCAATTAATAGAAATACCAACAGAACCTTTACAATTGCCATGTGTGGGGAGAACAAATAAAAAAATTCCTTCTCGTAAAAGGATAGAAAAGGACATTGAATGGATTGATATACCAATTCCAACAGCGCATCTAGGTGCAGGGAAACCAATAACAGTGCGTTTGCTTAGCAGTCAGAGACGTGAAGGTATGATAGGCTTAGGTGGGAAAAGTTTCCGGCACTGGCGCAAATTGCAACCTCGCAGTCGTGCTATACTATTTCATTGTCATGGCGGTGGCTTTGTAGCGCAATCTTCAAAGTCTCATGAAATATATCTACGAGACTGGTGTGTGTCTTTAGAAACTCCTATATTGTCAGTGGATTATAGTTTGGCTCCCGAGGCTCCTTTTCCGAGGGCGATTGAAGAAGTGTTCTATGCTTATTGCTGGATGCTAAAGAATGCCGAACACTTGGGTACTACGGCGGAACGTGTTGTGGCTATGGGTGATTCCGCTGGAGCTAATTTATCAATAGCTTTAACTCTAAAGTGCATTCAAATGAACGTGCGCATCCCGGATGGGATATTCTTAGCCTACTGTCCTACTTTGATAAGTTTTGTCCCCAGTCCAGCGCGTCTATTGTGCCTTATGGATCCTTTGCTACCCTTTGGATTTATGATGCGTTGTCTACGCGCATATGCGGCACCCAGTCCAGAAACCAAGCAAGAAAATTCTAAAAGTGAACAATTGTTCCACGAAATCTGTAAAGCGAATGAGCAAGAACCTCATTATAAGCTTACTTTAGATGTTAAATCATCAAAAATCACTTCTCCAACTAGGAGCCCACAGTCATCGGTCGCTGAAAACTCTAAATGGGAACAAATCAAAGTAAATTCGAAAGGGCGACTAATTTGATTGTAGGTCTTTTATTTATTTAGCGAAATTTCAGATTAAGGGAGAGAGTGGTGCTGAAGAAGCCATTGAATTGGCCGAAGAGGAAATGGAAGATAGTAATGACAATACTTTTGCCAGTGCCTCTTATCGCAGTCCATCAGTGGAACACACCGATTTGCCTTCATTTGAGGATGATACTTCTTTGCTTTCATTTGAAGATGATTCACAGCCCATTGAACATTATCCAATCAACAAAGAGAAAAATTCCGAATCTGAAAGATATGTAGATAACTTTCTTGAGTCCTACATAGCTGAAGATTCAACCGAAGAGGCTAAAGAAGCCAATGAATTGCAAATAATGACAGCAAAAACTTTATCTGAAGAGAACTTATTAACCAAGTCGGGAAAAGATGTGGTGCGAAGCAAGTTTCAACAAGCTTTAAATAATCTCTCCAATACGTTTAATCGCATCACGCAATCGTATGACATCAAACCAGACGGAGTCCCCTTTAAAGAAATTGAGGATCTGCGTAACATGGATGCATTGATAGCTCGAAGTCCAAGTGTTGAGTTTGCGTTTCAAGTACCTAGGGACCCATTCCTGTCACCATATTATGCCTGTGATGAATGGTTGCAAAATATGCCCAATACAAAAATATTGGTAAGAAAGATAAGCACGAATAGATTTTAGCTTGCTCTGGTCTTCGTTTCCTAGAAGCTAAAATTAGAAACTTATTCTTGATTAGCGGTATACCGGTAGTTTGGTTCTCGACATTATAGTGAGCCAGCGGCCATCAATAAATAGTTTACACAACTTCGCTTAATACAGTTGCTCATATTGCAGACTTCTCATAATAATGACTATAATGAGTACTATGGGAAGTAACGGGACGAAAAAGTGGCCCAATCCGTAACAGTTTTAATAACGTTTATCCTTGGGCCAATTTACGTCGGTGTACTAAATTTCGTCTAAATATCCGAAAAATTGCGACCTATAACTTGAATACAAAAATGCAAGACGGACAGACGGGCAGATAAATTTAGATCAGTTCACAATGTCGTTCTGGTAGAATGGATGTATGGGTGGATCTATATCAAGATCTTCTGGATATCGTGTAACATACCCACACAGGTTTCGTGGGATATAAAATTGGATGACTTTGTATATGTAGCTAAAAACTAAAAAAATTGATTTAATTTTATTAAAAATTCAGGAAGTTTACATCAAGCGTTTTGTGAATGGTTTCAAAAGCCCTTTAAACAACGACAATTAGAAAATTGTCTCAAATAATCAAGTGCCGCTACAAGACATATGTAGTTTTTTACTTGTTGTAAATCAAAAACGTATTCTTTGATTATTTAAAGACCATCGAAATGGATCCCTGCTTAGATGATTGCGTTATGTTTGCCAAAAAATTGAAAAGACTTAATAGACCGGTTACTTTAGACATATTGAAAGGCTTGCCACACGGTTTTCTTAATTTTACTATGGTAAGAGCAATAAAATTAAAAAATGAATTCACATTAAAAGAAAAGAAATTTATCTTTAAAAAGCTGTCGAATGAAGCCATGGAAGGTTCGAAACATTGTATTCAGTGCTTAAAAGAGCTGATGGCTTTAAACAGTTTACCGCCCACCAGTGCCAACTCTAGCTCTACGTCCACAGATAGCCGAGAACATTAAACAACAAATTCTTATTGAAATTCGTTTTCCCACCATCCCAGTTTGTTTTCTATTTATCAGGACATAAAGAAAAAAAAATATCAAGAGTATTAAAAATACCAAATTATGAATTAAGAAATTTTTATAAAAACGCAAAAATCATTCGAAAAAGATTTAAATTGTAACGTAGCTTGTTTAATTTATTTATGTATTTATTTTCCTTGATTCGTTTTATAAATTGTGTTCCTAATTTACGCTATAAAATATAATGTGTAATATGTACACATCCTTTTAAATTCATTATACGTTAAACTCGAACTCATTCCTTCTTATATATTATGAAAAAAGAAAAATTTTATTTGAAAGAAAAAAATGCAATAAAATTGTTAATAACTATACGTGTGAGGCGAGAACTAATATTTTACATGAAATGTCGTGAAAGAGGATCTAGTTCTAGTTTTTTTCCAATTTCTAAGTTTTCATCAGTATTTTTGTAAGGAAAGGCGGTCTTGGTAACATAGACTGGACGCAATCGATTCAGGATTTTAGTTTGGATACGGATACGAGAATCAATATATCAATATTTCGCGCGACCATTTACAAGGAAATGTCTTTCTTTTAGTCTGTGGGTACTCGAATTGTTTGGAAAAGCAAAGGTAGATTCCAAAGATTTATTTTCTTCATTATTATTAATTTTCTTTTATTTTGCGCAAATTTCTTTTTTATTGTAGTGTTGAACAACGGAAAGGAAAGTCGAATGCGCATTTCTAATTTCTTTTGCTTGCAAATTTTGCTCCGCAAGATTATTCGTGGGAGTATCTGGCTCAAAAAAAAGATTGAAATTGTCTTGCTTGTTGAATCTTGTCTTGAATGATAGAATCAAATTGTGTTTTCTTAATCATTTACCTGATTCTTATATAGTAAAATAAATTTAAAAAACTATTAAAATGGACTGAAATGTTAAATCTGGAGCGATAATACTAGAATTTGGTATACAACTGCAACTAGTTCTTCCTAAAAATTCTACCAAACGCGGTTCAAACTTGGTTCATTTCACTGGGAATCCTTATATGCGCTTGCATTCAAAATCTACGTGGGCTCAATTTGGTCCGGTTGATTTCTATGCCAGTTTACTATAATGAACCAATTTTCACCATGAAATATTGAAAATTAGAACTTTTTACCATATAAAAAATTCAGTTTCCGTAGGAATGGTTATGTGAGGGAAAAAATTGACCTAATTGACCGAAATTGTCATACAAGTTTAGGATGTCGAAATACGACTTCAACGACTTTTAACGAAAAGGTTGATTTTTTTTTCGCCTTATTTTGAAAAGTCATTATATGGGGAGTGTTCGAAGAACCGAAGGACCGATTCGAATCATTTATTCTAAATTCTTATATATAGTGAGACACGTAGAGGTTTTTGAAAATATTGATTGAATTATTATAATTTTCTTTTCTATTGCACAAAAATTCAAATTCTCTTAACTTGTTAGAATAATCATTAAAATTGTGATCAAAAGGAAACTTTTTCTTCGACGCCATTTGTGGTTTTCAAGTTGTTCTACTAATCAATTCTGCACCGTTTGATGACATTAGCGCAGTGCGGTATTAATCGTCCAGGCCAGGTTAAAGCAACTCATGATCCGCAGTTTTATTTTAATTCCATCACATAACATTTCCTTACGTGGTGTGCACCTGAGTTTTTCTATCGCTTTTGAAGCTACGGGCGAAAATTGGGGGAAATCTCCCCACCGTCGTCAAATTTGGGACATGAGACCGCACAAAGCGGCCGCCTAGCCAGGATCGGGCCTGTCTGTATAATTATATATACGCGTTCCGGTAAAAAAAAAAAATAAAAAAAATTAGCGTTCCGGTAAAAAAAAAATTAGCACAACACCACTGTGTATAAGGTGTACTTATTGGTGTATTAATACCATAACGAGTGAATAGCTATACTAGGCGAAGCGGTGTAGGGTATGTATTGGTCGGCCTTGTCCGACTATAATGTTCTTACTAGCTTCTGGCGATGTTTATGCGATGTAACGTCATTGTCTTTAGTAAGTGTGTTTATTATGCACGCGGGATACAACTAAACTACAACTTTAAGTCATTACAGCGAAAGCGAGAGAGATGGACGTCGTTTCCATTTGATTTTTGCATTAAAAAGTTTGTAATTCCTTTGCACATTTCCACTAACTTTATTTCAGGGTATAATGTACGGTATTAGTAAGTAAAAGGGCTTTCATTGTCGGCGCGATAAGTACGAAAATATAGTCATTGCATAGCTGAACTCACAACACATATTACTTTCCTTACGCGATGCTCATAAGCCGTTTAATTTCTGGATCTATCCCGTTCAAATTACTAAAGAGTTCGTCGATGTGCGTGTGACATGTCTGTAGTGAATTTGCAGGCAAAATAGAATAGCAAAACATCAGCTTCACTTAAGTCTGGCATATGTGGTTGACGGTTAACCCAATCAACAATTTTTCGAATATGTTCACTTTTAATGTGCGGAAAGCGTGTATATTATTCAGCAAGGTCGAAAGATATACCTAACATAATGTAAAATGATTTTTAGCAGAACTTTATATTAAATCCATAGCCAAAGCGCTAACTCAAGGCTAACTGAGCTACGTTGAAAAAGAAAGCTTTTTATCGAAAAGCGAATTACAAATTTTTGTACTCTTTCTGATGGATAGAAATGCCTCAAAAGAAAGTACTACTTTTTCCCACAAAAAACCTCGCTGATCTGCTGATTTGTGCGTACTACGTTCTTTAGATTTTCAATCAACAGAGCCTTTTAAATTTGGTTATATTTATTACTTTATGTTTTTTCCGAAAAACAAAAAATTGATAAATAAATGAATAAGGGAAATATGTTCTCATTCCGTAACTCTTCTTTATTTAAATTTGAACATTTTTTATACGTAAGCATGGCTCAAAAGAACGCCTATCTCAACTCTTCCTCGCTTCCTGAATCGAACAAGAGTAGTCTACCATCTAGTACTATGATATATCATATTGATGAAATCATTTTACTAATCCTAAAGTCAATGTAAGAGGTAAATGACTTGTTTTTGCAAAAATAGGCGGGAATAAGTCTATAAAATTCTCAAAAAAAAACATAGAATATAGTGAAACAAAAATGAATGTTAAGCCGTTAAGGCTTGTTGGTCCTAATAGAGTTTTAAATACTTATGAATGCCAATAAAATTGTATTTCAAATTATATTATAACGAGAGGGGATTAATCAGTATAAGGATGGAATTATTAGAATTCCTGTAAAAGTTCTTATTCAATTTAATGAAAAATTAAAAATTCTTGATGAGGGGTTAAAAACAGAAAACATATTAACTATCATTTTCAATTTATTAGGTGAAAATTTCGATTTAGTTATAATCAGGTTAAAGGCGTAATAATTTGTTATATTAAAAATTATGAATCTAATTGAAAATACAATATATAAACTTAATCATCTAATAGGGGCTATTGTGGCATTAAAAATATTAATAACTAATAATTTTAGCTTGACAAGTTAATGTTATATTTTAACTAATTTTTTAGAAGAGATGTTGAAGAGAGATTATAAGCGAATAGAAATAAGTCATTAGAAGTAATTGCTAGATTACTATAAATGGTCGAACCACTAACCATAGATAACCAATGGGCAAAGTTAGAAATTTTCCTTTAACAAAATGTTATAGTCGTTCCCATTTTAAAATCAAAGGAAACAGCGCAATATTTAAAAGCAGTGCATAGTAGCGACCGTTCTGATATTGTAATTTGCGCAGTTTGCTTTCTAAATCGATTTAAATAAAGTGTGATAGCATGATGAACTCTTCCGGAATTTGTGTGTAAAATTTATCGATGGAGGTGAATTTAACGTCGAACATCAACGGCGGTGTTCTAGATAAGCGAATCCTGAAGGAAAGGAACTTTGCAAATCCACCCGCAATAGTATTTACCCCACATTACCTACTGGAAAGTCTACATATTGATAAATTGAAGAGAGGAGAATTCCATTGCTGATCACCCTCCCTTAATTATCAACTTCAAAAGGGTTCTTAGCTACAATGCTAACACAGATGCCTTTAGAGATTGCATAAAGGAAATTTTTATAGAATTGAGGCATATCTACATTTATATGTTAGTGCAATAAGGAACAAGTAGTTCTACAATATGCTGGGAACATGCTCCAACATGCTCTACTATACTTACCGTATTTTTCATGAAATTCTACGAGAGAATGTTTATATGAGAAGAAATCATATGTATTTTTTCCCACACAGATTCTGAGTGCTTTTTTTTTTTTATTCTTACAGTCTCTAAATTTGATTTTTACAAATTTGAGAAAAAGTTTCCCCATTTTTCATGAAATTCTGCGAGAAAATGTTTATATGAAAGGAAATCATATATATTTGATTTTCCGCTTACCTATTGATGGATTTGTTTTTTTCTTTTTTGCTTAAAACATCGAGGAAAACATTGCCGTAATATTACCATTAATTTAAACAGAGAAATAAACTTTGAGCTTAAAGTCTTAAAGCGCTGGCATCAAATCATTAACGATATTGATCTAGAAGTAATAATAGTTTGTTCCTGTTTCTCAAAGGACTTATTTGGTTTTTTTGGCCGCTGCTCATGTTCTCTTCAGTTAGCCGTGAGTTTTTTATAACCAATTTCATTTCGTTGAACTGATGGACTGATCCTTGTGCGCTCTGAGTTGAATCTTCATATGGTTTTCACTATTCTTATACCCGAACAAGATTGACTCTACTAATCAACTGATGATAACTACCTGCCGCGTTACAGTTTAAAATTGCATACACATTTTTTCAGTATTTGAGTTTTTATTTTTGTTAATATATTGCCAGCTGGGTTTTCTGGCCTGGTTTTCTAAATACTATTCACATGTGATATATTTCGCACATATATATATATATATATATAAACGCATATTATAAATACCATTGAGTATAAAAATGATGCATACAAATATTACTTATTATATATATATAGTGAAATTTAATGTAAAATGTTTTTCTTTTTTTTTTTTTGCTTTTTCGTCGACGTATGTAGAAAGAGAATTTAAAAAAAAAAAACAGCTTAGATTAATATGTGAATGGATGCAAATTTATTTTATTAATGAAATTTAAAAAAAATATAATTTTGCAACTTTTCTTATGAAATATATATGTTTCGTTTTCATATTTCCTGTTTAGCGGCTTCGACTTCGTACTTTATTTTATAAAAGAAGTCAAGTCTTATAATTTTCCAGAATTTATAAATTTTTTCTCTTAATTGTTGAAATTTCTATAGAAAAACTTATACATATAAACTACATTATAATAATATGATGTTTTACAAAACACAATTTAAATTTAATTGAAATGGTGTTAAATCTTGTGTAATTGCTAAAGTGGCACCGTCTTTAATCAATTTATAAGCTAATCCGGCTAAATTCTTGGCATCATCTATACCCGAATGCTCGCGGCCTTGAAATGAAAGGCCGACATGACGTAGCGCATCAGCGAAATTCAATGGTTGATATTTATACCACTTCTTGTAAATTGCACGCAAATCAATCCATTGATTAAAATATGGTGGCTTCTTTAATCGCTTACGTGAACATTCCTTATGTAGGCATATACCAAAATCCCAGTCAGTCCAACTAACAAAGGCACAATTGCCTAATTTATTGTCTTTGGTCATCTTCGGCAAAGATAAATGACGAGCTCTTAACTCTTTGCGCAACCACTCTTGAAACATCATTAATGCCGTTTGCAAGGGTATACCGTTGTCAACAGTTTTTTGGGCGATGCCAGTGAGTTTGGTGCAAAACGCGCTTAACTTCGGTGATTCTATTGGCATAATATATTTGTGAAATTCAGCTTCAATTTTCCCAGTTTTCAAGTTTACTAAAACGGCTGGAAATTCTATGAAGCAAAATCGTTTATTACCTTTAAAAAACTTTATTCAACCATTTTAAATCTTACTTACCTATAATTTCAGATTCTCGCCATCTCGGAGGAGCTTGATTTTCCCAGCATGTAGCCTCAAAGTCAACACATATTACATAATCGTAGGTTTGTTGTAAAAGTTTAGATTTACTGGTCTTCGATGATGAATTATTATTATCAGCTTGGGCTCCATCCACGTAAATAGTTTGGATTAAACCCAATTCCCTGTAATAAAGGATTTGTGGGGATTAGTGAAATTGAAAGCAAAATATTTAACATAATAATAATTTAAAAGTTGGGTTTACTCTATACGTGTTCCTTGTTTCCCTAAATACCACGCGCTTACATTTCTCTTTTATTTATTTATGTACTAATCATAAATCCGCTTGTCTCCCATAACATACAATCATAGGCTTCTGCTGGAGCAGTAAACCATTCGTTGCTTCTAAAGCTGTCTCAATAATCTCCTTTAAGTTGGTTGGCTGTTTCTCGATAAATGTTACAAATGCTTGACCTTTCATTCGACCATGTTGCATAACTTTTATGTCTAATTCCATATCGGAGGTTATATACTCTTTGTAGATAATGCGCAAATCGCTGGCGGTAACATTTTTATGTAAATTTTTTATATAGAGTTTATTACTGGGCAAACCCTTGCTATATTTTTCATATATCGGTAAAGATTGCAACTCCTCAGGGGTAAGTTTTTTATTTATTCTATCTAAAGACGGCGGATCATCTTGAAGATTAGTAGGTTTTAAATTGACTTCGATTTTTTTGGAACAAATAGGTAGTTGGTGTGCTTGGAACCCTTCAACGGTATTTGACGAAGAAGCGATTTTGGTTTTCTGTAAATGTTTATTTTGTTTGCGCACGGTTTGCAGCACTCTTCGTGCCTTTTTCTTCAACAACTCCTCATCAAAATTTTGTTTGCGTTTACCTAAGACCTCACGGTGTAATCGTTGGTTTGTTCTTTTATCTCTGTTATCATCTGAGGTCTCCAGCTCAGATTCACTATTTTCCAATTTCGTTAAAGCTTCTTTATCAGATAAATGTCTACGCTTTTTTGATTCTTGAAGCTCTTCATCGTCTCTACTTATCCTTTCTAAAACAATTAAATCAGTTTGCGTAGCTTTCTCTTGAGCCAGATGGAAACTTTGCCGATGTGCCACGTTAAACGGTGGCTCTAAATTCATGCGATTCATTAAATGCAAAACTTGTGTATAAAATCGTGTATCATTTATCAAAGCTACAGATATGGCATTTAATATATTAGCATTTATAACAGGATAGTTGTACTTTAAGTAAGGTGGAGGTGGTTGATCGAAACCTAGATTACCTTCCACAGCATAAAGTTTACGTACATACTTGTTTATTTTAACTGGCGTAACAGGAGGTTTCCTGTTCTCTCCGGCCGTATTCAGCTGATCATATTCATAATCTAACGTTTGCACTAATCTGTTGATTTTTAAGATTTTTTTAGTCTTAGGTACTATTTTTTCATTCACATTTATTTTTTCCTTAGTAAAGAGGCTAACATTGCACAATTTCTCATTAATTTCTAAACTTTTTAACGTATCCAAAGCCTCTTCAGTTTTGTCAGCATCTTCATATGTTATTAGGACACGTTTACGTCCAAAAGGTTTTACTTGCTTCGCCGGTATATTTAAAGATTTTAATAAATCTTCAACATTAGTAATTTGCTTAGGTATATTTTTAAATAGTATTGTATTTGTAGGGAAATTTTCCCTTTTCATCGTGAAAATTTGGTGAAAAATTGTTAAAAATTAAAAAGATAAAATTAAAAATATGTATGTTCAGCTTATAGAAAATGAGTAAATCAGAAACCATCTGTTTAATTTGAAATTTTTTTTTTTTTTTTTTTTTTTGCAAAGAAAGAGAGAAAGCTAGTACAGGGTTGTATGTTATAACAGAGATTTTAAAATATTTATTTTGACGATTTTTTCTACATGTTGAAGACATTTTTGTTTTATTTGTGCTAGAAAGAATGATTGCGTATAAAAGTTAAATTTTTGGTGCTTATTAAATAATTTAGAAGTAACTTCAATAAATAACAGCGAAATTTTAAATTCATACATAATTTTATATTATTGCTAACATGGTAATTATTAGAAAAAGATTAATCTTAGTGACCCCTTTATTTATCAAGAAGACTTCTTCATTTTTTATTTTATACTTTCGCAAAAATATTGTTTATGTGTTTATTATCTATTAATTTTATTTACCTATCTTAGCTGAACAACTGAAATGGTCTAATCATATTCTATTTTTCTTGTTTCTTTTAAATTACATGAGAATTTTACTTTCACTCAAATCGAAAAAACAACAACCTTAACATACAAGATAGGCTTCTGCTGGAGCAGTAAACATTCGTTGCAATAGCGACGTTGAATTTAGCTGATAGTTTGTATACATAAACTAGATTAAGTTGAAAAAATTAAGATAAGCGCAAAGCACTTTTAGTGGATATCATAAAATGCACATTCATAT
The DNA here is from genome assembly GCA_000688715.1 of Glossina pallidipes. Classification (NCBI taxonomy): domain Eukaryota; kingdom Metazoa; phylum Arthropoda; class Insecta; order Diptera; family Glossinidae; genus Glossina; species Glossina pallidipes. The sequence goes on from KK499774.1 coordinate 1,905,502, forward strand.
GTATACATACATATAGATGTAATTATTATTTTAATGAAATACGTAAGAATGATAGGAACTATAAAAAGTTAATTTTACCAAAATGAATGACAACTCTGTCTTATCTATAATGGATATGATTTTAAGACACAATACAAAAATTATAAGCGAGTTTGAAAGTCAACGGTTAACATGACTAAGGGACCTAATACAACGACGCGTCATTTTCGTTTTCGAGTTAAAAACTCATGAATGGTAAACACAATAGAATGGGCAGCCGCGCTAACATATTGTTTTCCAGGAAAATGTGAACAGAAAGATGGTTTAACAAACGTAACGTAAACGACAAATTTGTAAAAAATTGCAATAAGAAAGTTAATTTAAAAGTAGACAAGCTTTTTTATTAATTAATGGCAAAAAAGATTGAAGATATACGTAGATATATATATAAGATGTCTTTTTGCGTATTAATTGATCCATAATTTGGATTTTACCGCCTACCATTATCTTATAAAATAATTTGATGAATATATTTCGGCTTTAAAATGACACATGAAATGATATAATTGTCACAAAATATAAAAAAATGCACATTAGTGTAAGATAAACATAAAATAGATAAATAACTTTAAATTTAAAAAAAACAATCGGCATTTTCTGCTGTGGGTTTGGTGCCGCAATCAAGGACAAATTGTTAAGATTTTGATGAAAGTCGACGTTAATTACATCAAGGCTAACTTAACTGCAAAGGTTACACAGCGAGGAAATGGCCCAAAATTCATGGCTTAAAATTTTTAAAAATGTAAAGATCCATAGTATGGTTAAAATAAAATTACGAATAGATCAGCAGGAAATACCTGCTAAAGTTTTCGGCGGTTTGAAGATTAAAAATCAGTCTGATGATGAAGACATGTTAGAGTAACTAGGCGATGAAAGGAACAACATGTTAAATTAAGAAGGGCATGACTAGTATAAGTTTTAAGAATCAATAAATTATCGGTAGAAGTAATATAGCTTTTATTTTCTACAAAAGAAAAATATAATTTTTTTATATAAATATATGCATGTTTTATCCGTTGTTTGCCATTGCATGTCAACTCAATTCCGAAGCCACAATAAGTAGAATAAAATAATAAAAATTGTTAATAATAATACTTTTATATAATTCTTAATATATAATTCTTAGTAAATAAATTTGGTAATAATTCCAATCGCTTTTTTTACTTGTAACTATTATGTAAGTTATATTGTGTATAAATTGGAATGAGAAAATAAATCTTAATATTTTGGCATCGCTTTGAACAGAACATACCTTAACACCTCTGTTTTTACGTGTTAACATACGGTGTTATGTGTAATTTCACAGAATATTTTTCTAATTGCTATGGACATTTTTTGTTTTATGGTTAAAATTTGTTATATCAATATGTTTCGCGAAATATGTCGTAAATACTATATAGATAAATTAAATAATCCTTCACTGAGGGTGATGCAAATTTAAACTTGAGGAAACCAAAACCGTTTAGTCTACATATATAAGATATTAGACGTATTGTGTGATGTCCCTGAAGAAATTAAATGTTAGTATATCAAAGCCAGCTGACTGCGATTTCTTCGATATATAATTTCATGGCTTCGATAATATATCAGACATATGTCAGAATTGGCGAAGCTCATTAGTACAATGTAAAGCTTTGTTATCCTTCGAAGTTGCTTTTACGGAAGCTGTTTTCGTAGAAATTGTTTCAGGGACTGGCACGTCTTCAGTGAAATGGATGCAAAACGATTAAAATTATTAATTAAATATGTTTCCATTTGGATGTAAGCACTTGCTTGATTACTATGCTAAACAGCGACATTTCTTAGTTGTTCAGTCTTTAAACGCGTCAGTGTGGAATAAATATGCTCACATCTATAGATATAGTTACATAAGTTTCGTTATTCATGCTACTTGAGAAACATTTTTTCGTTTCAAACATTTAATAAATCTAATATTCCCTTTCTCTGGAGGTGCAGTGCGTGTAAAAGACATTGGCAGCCCTGTTTGATTTATGACGGGAGAGATTTAATACTCTCATATCTCTTGTGGGGAGATATGAAAAAAAGAGAAGTACATTTTGATTATGGAAGAGCAATAAACGTTTAAACTATTGATAAGAATTTGTACAACAAACATAAGAAGAAGAAGAAGAAGAAATACATACATTATAAACATATTTGAGTGTACACTAACATTGAAAATAGGTTAATAACCCTTCCATTGGTCGTTTTTATATATTCTAATAAATGATTTTTCTATATTTTTCTTCCAAACGCAATGCTTTTTCTCACAAATACTTCGTCTATTGTAAACAGAAAGAATATTCGAAACTTTGAAACAATTTTTAATGCATACGTGCATTTATCATAACGTAAGTGCCCCCAATTTATGCAAATGCGGTTAGAAATTAAACAAGAAAAGAAACTTATTCGAAAACACAAGCGAACGTCTTTATTTGCATATACATGACGTGAAAGAAGTCAATGCACTCATCGTAGTGGGTAGACTTCGTTTTTTTTTTCTCTTTTTTTCACTTGCATTTGTGAAAATTAAAGCTGTCAAGCCAAACAACATGTCACGAGACAAAGTTACGTATACGTGTGTATATAAGTAAAAGTACTCCGCACCGTCGCCTACATACTTGAGAACTATAATGCTCATGATGTTGATTGAGAAAAAATGCTAAAAAAGAAAAAACATTTCCTTAACGGAAGTAATTTAATTAATTTGTAAAAAAAAGAAAAAAAAAATGGTACGAAAAGAAATAATAGAAAATTGGACATTGAACTAATACCGTAGGCAAGACAGTCATTGTTTTTGTAATGATAATGACAAAAAAAAAAAAGCATGAACAAATCACTTTTTACAATTTCATTTTGTGATGTTTCCATTTACCTATGGATTATTTACTTTTTCCATTGGCTTGAAACCTATGCTTCTATTTTAGGGGGACAAGGAAAGCTGGGAATAAGCGAGTTTCACAAAGAACAAAAATTTTATTTGGCCAGTAATTGGCGAACTTCTAAACAATTTTAGCTCTCCATGCGCCTTTCGTTTCTGTTAAAAATATACATAGTAAGATAATTGAATTATATATGTATATGAATAATGTAATGTTGGGAAGTCTGGGCTCCTGCGGCAACACCCAGAAGGACTTGAGATAGACTCATCTTTTATTATTATGCCGACTGATTCAGGATTTGTTCTTGCCGAACAAACTTAGAATGTCCAAATAGTATTACAGAGCGAGTTTTGTCGAGATATTTTGAAAATTGCAAATTATTTCCATATAATGAGTTTGCCTTTGGTCAAAGCACATTTCATTTCGGGTTGAGCATAAATTTTCATGGACAAATATAAGCCAGGCAGACAGGCTAAGAACGGTGCAATAAAAGATAAGCTTATCTTAAGCCTTGCAAACGCATATCGCATATCTTATCAGAAACTGAAGCGATTTGAATAGAAAAATTGATTAATTGATTATGTTGTCTATATTTGAATCATGTTTCACGTTTCAAACGAATGATTTTGACTTCTGGTCTTGATTCCGTGTTAATTGCTTGTCGACTTTATAAATACGGATAACAAGAAACCATGACGATATGGTCTCTAAACCAACTGCGGCATTTGATTCGATCACTTGGAGGCAAATTTTTCGATGTTGAATTTCTTCTTCTTTTATTTATTTTATCTTTTATGATTTTACCTTTTGGGGTCATCTATATATTTGCTCCATGTGCAATGGGTGATTTTCCTTATGTTTATTTCAAACGAAAACGAAATGGAAATTTCCGAAAATAGTAATTTACCTTTTTATACATACATACATATATATATATATATATGTACATATTCTTTATTTACAGTAAGTAATGGAAGCAATGCTTACGATAATGCTGGATATGTTCGTAGAAATGAGATGTAAACTCGCTTAGGTATATAGGAATGCGGTGCAGTGCAACTAAGATATGTTTTGCTCGCAATTAAAAAAAAAAAGCTTTTAATTATATTATTACAAATGAGTTGACTGCAATAACAACAATAATAGTAATGATAATATCATGTAATATTTAAATTCATTCAAAATTGTTTTACACGGAAACTTAAGAGAAACCTTTAGATCATTTTGAAAGTTCAAGTTCATGAATATTTATGAAAAAATAATTGAAACGAACAGCAAAAACAAAAGAAAGCTACGTGTAGCTTTGCCTCCCAGCAACTTAAGCAAATAAATGTTAAGCATTTAAGGCAATTATAAGCGTATGTATCTATCAGTGGTGCGATCTGAATCATTTTCACATAACATATGAAAATGTATTGCTACGAACAAATTTTCGCCGAAATTTCGCTCTCTGGCGACCCAGAAGGTTCTTCTCACAAGAAAAACTTGTATTTTTCGGAGCTTGATTGGGATTTTTCTCTGACCACCGGTCTCCTTACCAACTTCCTAATTATCCATACGCATAAACGTAACAACTTCACTTAATTCATAAATTTATATTTATGTATATAAAGCCTCCACGGTCTTATCTGGATTACTTTATTTTCACAAAATAATATTTCATTAACTTTACTCACTTATAGTCAAGTCGACCACTAGGTTTACTTTGCTAAATGGAGTGGGGTTAGCGTTCTCACTATTACAATCATGAAAAATATATATTTACTTTATTTTATCTTCACAGACCTTTTATTAGCGGAGCATTGTTAGCATACCGGTTGCTAGCGACTTTCAACTCCTTCGTCGAGATTGTCTCGCTTTATGCTCTAATCGGCGTTGTCGACTGTTTTTCAAGCAGCATAGTCTCTCATTTTTTTCTGTCTATTAGGCGGTAATCTTACCAAAATCTACAGTTAAACTTACGCTAAACCTAAAATACGTAGAATAACTTAACTAATCTTAAATCTATGTTTAGATCGTGCGTCCTTTTGGTCCTCGCAAGGGGTGAAATTTTTTTCAATTGTTTTCAGGGCAGTTGCGAGCGAATTTGCTTAAATTCATATGTATATAGCATTGAATAAAGCAAATATGTTTCAAATCCAATTTTCGACAACTTGGTGAACGTTGGCGAAAGTAGTTCGATAGTGAATTTAAAGTATCTGATACACTTTCCTAGTTGTTACAAACGGCATATGGTACTTAATAGACTTTCTTCTCTGTCTTTCGATGACGACGGTCATAAAAATGCTAATAATTGCGGATATAGTTATAGTAAATGATAAATAAATTAAGAGATACTAACTAAGGTGCAATTGACTGAGCCATCAAACGCAACTTTAGCAAAAATGGGTACGCTTTCAGCTACTGTGACAGACGGACATCTCCATAATAATTTTGAATGCGTAGTTGGGACGTGGCTTAGTTTCCTTTATAAAATTTATATATGTAAGCGGTTTTTTTTCGCATTAAAGTGAGTCTGTGTGGGGGTGTATAATACATAATCTATGCAAGCAACGAAACCAGACATATTGCGGTTTATTATTAGCTTCACAAGAAGAAACTTAAAAGTTGTTTTTCTCGTTTTTAGCTTTGCACTTCAATGCTTCAATTGGCATTAATTGAAGTTAAATTCATCAGCGCTGTAGAGGGAGAAAAATGTTATGCATAAAAATGCATAAATAAATGTATTTACTTATCTGCATGAACAGATTTAGCAATCTCTCTAAACTGTGATGGGGAAAAAAGTTGCTTGTCGCTCTGCAATTAAAAATTATCTAAACTTTCGACAAATAATATAAGGATCGTAAGATATGATAAAAAATATTTTGAAAATGAAGTTCGTTTCATTCGTTTTGTCATTCGCGATTCCTAGAGGTGTCTGCGGGACAATGTGAAATTTTGCTAATTAAACAGTGACTACGGATAGAGCGATTTTACAGTGATATAACGCGGAAGTTCTTGTTAATAGAAAGCCAGAGCCTCATATATGTTAACTTAGTTCAAGAAGAGAAATATCTTGGATGCCACTTCACCTTATTTCTCGTTCATTTACGGATACGGGAGGGCACATTTTCTCTAATAGATAAAGAAAGTTTACCGGATCAGCAAGCTACGAGAATACATCTGTTTTTATTCATAATCTTTGGATCTTAAGAGCTTACTCTCAAGCTGAATTCGTCAGAGTGGAGCCAAGATGCTTATACTTGCAGCGAAAACAATGCGTATCCGAAAAATTGCCAGAATGCTTTGACTAACTGCTTCGGCAGTTTAATGACTTGCAAGCCCTCTATTAATTAAAAGGTGTATCTATTTTTTTTAGCTGCGCTGCGGTATGTTATCTAATTGCCAGAAATAATTTTCATATAATCTGCTAAACCGCTTTTCAACATTATAATCTTTTCGTTTGTTTGCCAGTCTAAGTATAGATACCTTTTATAAGTTCATTCAAGTTGAAGATTATCAAGGACGATTCTGTTCAGGCAACACTTTATGATATGTGGAGATAGATAGCAAGGTGTAGCATAAACTTCACATCACTGTAAAATGCCTGCACTTAAATATGCGGATAAGTACACTCATGCGTAAATAAACACGCATTGTAATAACTGTTTAGCCTGATTTGAGTTATTTTTAGAAAAATGAAAGAGACAGACAAAAAGTTAACAAATAAACTTCAATTTTTATGTCGTTTCTCATAAATTGCAATAAAAGCAGACAGCGAGTAAGTACTTAATGGTTTCATTTTTTTTCATTTTTTTTTTTTTGATTATCTTTTTCATAAATTATCATAATTTCGTTGAAAATATTTTTAAAAATTTTTCAAAAATTTATTTATAATCGTTTAACACACTTTTTACGATTATATACTTAAAATTTATCTTTCTTCTTCTTCTTCTTTTTTTAAACTAAATATTCTAACGCGAATACATTTTGCGATTAGTCATTTATTGTTATTCGTATGCTTCTTCTGTAACGTAGGTAATACGTGATACCTGTCACACTTTTGATCGGCTAACATATATGTGCACATATATACAAAACAAAAAAAAAGTGATGCATTTGTTTGGGCTTGTTTTTGACATGTTTCTTTTGTTTTGCTTATTTGTAATTTTATGAATGAATTTGAATAAAAAAACAAAAACAAATTAATTGCAGTTTAGATCGAATCTCTTGTAATCTGCTATTTACAAAAGTGATGTCCAGAAGAATAAACGAATATTTTTGGCAAAATGATGTTCTACTAATTCTTAGAGAAGTAAAGCAGAGGTTTATAAAAGAAAAAATTTATATATAACTGTGAAACGAACATTGAGCAATAAATTGATGTCGAGAATTGCTGGTATTGACGCGGAACGTAGTCTCATCTTATATTACGGTTTCATTACATATCGTAATAGGGAACAAAGAAAGGAAGAAAGAGGGAGAGAGAGAGGGAAAGAAAGAAAGAAAGAGAGAGAGAAAGAAAGAAAGAGAGAGAGATAGAGAGAGAGGGAGAGAGAGAGAGAGAGGGAAAGAAAGAAATAGAGTGAGATAGTGAGAAGAGGAGGGGGAAGGAGGCGGCAAAATATTAGATGTATAAAGAGGAAAATTAAGATCAACTATAGAGTCTTAATGACAATTCGTGTTAAAGAAGTACTATAATTGTACATCATGGTCCAATATTTAACATATATATACGCTTGAGTGAAATTGTTCTCAGTAAATTGTATTCAATAAATGAAAGAAGCCTATTATAATAATCCCTTAGAAGCCCATATAAACTTTCGCTAAATCAATGCGTATCCAAAAGACTCTAATGACCCCCTTGAAACGAACAATTCGAAGATCAGGAAGAAGAAGAATGAGTAAAAAATAATCTGTGGTAATTTAGTCATGTCGGTCTGTCTGTTAATTGTTATTTACCCATTTTCCGTTGTTGAAATTCTTACAGCACACACCACGAACACTTTTCTATTTCCGAATACAGATCGTTAAGTTTGTCTTGAAGAAGGCCAAAATTTATATATAACGACATGAATTTGACAGAAATGGACATATTTAGGCAGATTATTAAGCATTTGGGCGCTAAGGAATTTTCTTTTACATATATGCTAAAAGTTCGGAATGAAATGCGTAGTTATTTTTGCCCAAAATAAATCTTTCTTGTTCGCACTTGCACAAATTCCACGGATTTCTCTTTTACATATAGCGCAAATTAAGTTGGATCGTTTAACTCCACTACCATTTTTTTTTTACTGCACTCATTTTTGCTTATTAGTGGTCTTTCTGCGGTATTCTTGCTCGCTAATCATTCCTACTCTATAGCATCAACAACGTGATCGTACTTCGCCGCACTCAAGCGTTTAAGGCTAACTGCAGTTTACTTCTTAAACAAAAAGTAAGTGAATACTTATTCTTTATTATACTGCGATAGCCTAAAGTTCATTCATTGACGGTACCAGGTATATCAAAAACGCTAATCGATCGGAAAATAAATAAATTAAAACCAAGAAGAAGCATTTTTTGATGAATTCTGTTAAATCCCTCGCTGACTTGTAGACTATACTAGATGATTGTAGGCTCGCATCGTATCGTATATATCGTGAGTCATCTATATAAACTATACCGTATATATAAGAAATCTTACTTTTATGTCAGTTAGAACGTTTCATTTATACATGTTTTCTTTCTCGATCATTTTTGAGCGAACTCTTGGCCTGATTACTTTACTAAAATTAATAATATTTAAAAGCAAATTTAAACTCTCAGAAATTTTGAATTTATAACTTTGCAAAGAGAAAGGAAAAAATTATCAATTTGTTCGCAAAACATTGACAAATAAATATTCACGTGAGTGATAAGAAAAGAATACCAATCAATTTTACTCTTCTGCGTAAAGTTTTGACATCGTAATCGCGTTTCTAAACAATTGACAGACGGACATTCATGCATAATCGCCTGTGGCAATCAAGTTCATCGACTGTATGTCCATTTTATCGATTATTTGGCAAAACATTTCGCATATCTGACATATCTTCTGTGGAGATATAAAAAACTGCTGAGCAACCGAGACTCACTTAGCTTCATTTATAAGATGATCCCAATCATTTTCCAACCGCACGTGGATATAGAATTGATATTTAAAACATTTAGGAAGTTATCGGTTTTCACGATCGTTCGTAACTTTTCATTTGACTAAAGTGGATGTGTAAGATTGGCCATGCCCATTGCACAACTGATATGTGTGAATTTTCACTTTTCAGTTTTCTCTTTCAAGTTTCGAGTAAACAAATGATCGCGACTAAGAACTCAATGATTGCGGGTTCAAATATCAAGTGCGCTAGAGTTTTCAATATAAGCGAGCATATGATCTAAGTTATCCGGCAGCCTTTAAATTCATATTTTGTAAATTTCTGCTTCTTCTGGAAATCAGAAAATCAGCAACCGAAAAATCGCAGTGTTGTGTAAACTTTGTAAATTTATTTACAAAAAATTTGTAGACAATAAATAAATATATATCCATCGTCGAAGGATGAGGGCTATACATACGATTTAACAGATTTAAAGAGGAAATTTCTACCATTGAACAGATTTATATATGACGCTTGGCAGAATATAAAAACTGCCCCGAAGTTGTATTTGAACCCAACTCAGCATAATTTTTATATGAAAAACTGCCACGAAGTTGTATATTAACCAAACTTAGTATCAAACGGTAATGACGAAAAGCACTCTTCACATCCTTTTGCCCTCTTATGTGGCGTTTTTTTCTTTAAAGATGTCACTTGGTTTCATTGCGTTCAAATATAGAAATTCTGCCACAGGGGAGGAGTTCGTAGTACATTACAATCTTCACAGCCTCGCAAACGGAGCTCCGTACATTGCCATTTAACAAGCTTTCTAATACTACACTGAAGACAGACGGACGGATGGACGTAGACAAATCGCTTATTTGATATAAACCGATGCTAAGCTCAGTGCCTTATGATTATGTATGTAACGTAACCATTCCTACAGAAACTGAGGTCTTTCAAAAAAAAAAAAAATATAATTTCCTTTCCTTGCGCCTTGAACATTGGGCTGCACTGGACATTGCTAACTGTACATGATGGTCGATCATCTTTTAAGACACTTCATATGCCGTTTACATACCTTACGATCATAGCGATCAGTCGATTTCTTGTCGGCCGTACACACAGAATATTTGGATGTCCCTGCGCTTAAGAAGTGCAAAATACTGAATTCTATGACCAAAAACTAAGACCAATATTCGAGTTAAAGTATACGGGTATATAGAATATCAAACATATTTTTTCTAAATATATAGCACTGTGACAAACATCTGTGTCAAATTTTACCTCTTTAGCTGCGCTTGGTTGTGTGGGACAGAAAAAGCTTTTTTTCGATTTTTATAATGCGTGTGAGGAGATGATTTTTGACTACCAACAGGTCAAGGAACGCATTGTTAGGGGAGATGAGATTTGTATTTATGTATACGACTCGGAAACCATCGATCAATCAAGCGAAGATCGTGAAAAAGGCGAATCGAGACCGAAGCAATCGCGCCGATTAGGTAGGCGCCGGTAGGTAGGCAGACAATTAAGGTAAAATATATATATAGTTATGTAGAACCAGCTGAGGTTTATTTTGTGAGCAATTTTTGAAGCGATGGATTGTGTTATAGCAGGGAGAGACGTAACCTCTAAAAAGGAATATCAAAGTAAGCATATAAGACATATTTTATCTTTTTATTTTAAAAAAGCTAAAAGAGTTGTGCTGGAACTAATGCTGTAACAGAACGCACTTGCCAAAGCTGATTTGCGAAATTTCGATTTCGTAATTTTTCACTGCAAACTTTATCGCTGCTAGGCCAAATACTATTACTGACGTCCTACTAAAGGTTATGATTGCAGTTGATCGTCATATAGCGATTCGTGAGTTCGCAGAAACACGTGATTCAAGCAAAATAACCGTTAGTGTCGCATAAAAAGACAGGGGCTTCTGAAAAAGCTGCTTGTTTGGATTCTACCTGCTTTAAAAGAAATTCATTTAACACAACGCATTAATATCTGCGCTGTGCTATTAGAACGCAATTAAACCGATCCATTCCTAAAGGAGATTGTAGTTAGTGATGAAAAATGTATCCCATGCAAAAATGAGCGAAACGCAATAGTTCATGGTCAAAACAGAGTGAGCCATCGCAAACAACGCCAAAGCCGGATATACACTCAAACAAGGCTTAGCTATCAGTATGGTGGGATTTTAAAGGAATTGCGTGTTGTGAGCTTCTGCCAATTAATTCTGTAAGTGCGCTTCGAGCAGCTAAGAAAATTAAAGAAAGCCTCGAAGCACAAACGTCCGCGGTTGGTCAACCGAAAAAATTTTATTTATCATCACGACAAGGCAAGATTTCATAATTCTTTTCTTACCCACAAAAAATTATTAGAACGTGGCTAGGAGGTGCTACCGTACCTACCAATTAGTCCATACTATCTCTTTCGTTCTCCGCAAAGTTCTTTATCTGGCAAAACTTTCGATTTAGATGATAGTGTGAAGTAAGGGTGTGAAGATAAATTCGAATTCAAATAACACAGGCACCTACCAATTATAATAATTCCAATTAAAATCCAGTTGGATTTTGAAATTTGGTATGTTAGCGTAATTTGCATAGGGGAGATATGAGATTTGAGACTCTAGTGCGGCCAAACTAGAAAATGTCACCTATATTCACCTATATCAGGCGAATCAGGCACCTACCGAATAAACAAAAAAAGCACTAGAGTCTCAAATTTGCGTGTTCTCCCATATCTATTTTTCGCTAACATACCAGATTTCAAAATTCAACTACATTGGAATAATTTAACATTGGGAGGTGTCTTTGATAGTTAAATTCGAACTCACCCAAGTCTCATATCTGTGTGGTCTCCCATATCTATTTTACGCTTACATAACAAATTTCAAAAAATCGTTAAAAATAGTTCCCGATAGAAAAGTTTAACTTTTTTTTGCTTATTCGATAGGTGCTTTTATATAGATTCGCATTATATAGGTGAATATAGGTGGCATTTTCTAGTTTCACCGCACTAGAGTCTTAAATTTAGGTGTTCTCCCATATGCATTTTATGCTAACATACAAATTTCAAAATCCAAAATGGATCTTAATTCGAATTATTATAATTGGTAGGTGTCTTTGCTAGTCAAATTCGAATTTATCTTCCCACCCTTATGTAAAATTCATATATAGGAAATTTTTCGCTGCAATAAACCAGAAATTCTATGAGGAGGAGATAATCATATGATCTGAAAAGTGGGCGCTTGTCATTGAACAAAATGCAAAAATATATATTAAAATAAAGTTTATTCCTTACACACAAAAAAAGAAAGAAGCTTTTTTATTACATGGTGAAGAACCAGAATTTAAGGACTGCCTAATACCCTCTCTAATGTAATAATAAATAGATTTAAAAGAGAAAAGTCTAAATTGGTCATACTTTTTGGACACAGAAGTAAATATATTTTTAGAAAGTGTAAAAAGAGAGTTGCGATGCACATACACGAAGCAAATGTTGAACGTTTCACTTACACAAAACATTCACCTTAGAGGGCTGATTCAAATACCTTTAACGACTCTTAGGAAATTAATGATTGATCTTAGGATCGTGTATCGGGGAACATTACACTTTTAATGCTGAAGTAATGCATTGATCTTAAGCAATTTTATTGAAGGCAGATGTTTTCGGAACAAACTGATCTGATGTTCAGTGCTTCGGAGTATGTTTCTCTTGGCTGTAAATGGTATGCATAGAATTTATTAATTTAATTTCCATGTCATGAATGTCAGCGCAAGCGAGTTGACAATGAATAAATATCTAGTAATTTATTGTTTTGAAAAGAGAAAAACAAATAAATGAACAAATAAATATAAAAAAAAAAAAAAATAAATCTATTTATTGCAAATAAGAATTTTCTTTAGGTTTCTTTTAATTTTATTTATTTTTTCATTGTACGTCTATTGTAGACGAGGTGAGAGAGTTGCAAAAATCCGCTTTAAAGTGGTTTTTGCCAGTTTTATCCGCAGTATAAGACAGAAAAAAAAAAAAGAAAACAATAACAATAACAAAAACAAAAAGCAACAAAAAAAGAAACGAAAACCTATCATATGTGTGGTGCGGCTGGAAATAGAAACAGAAATAGCAAACTCGCGGAGTGACACAAGCCAGAGTCGTTCAAACTGATAGCAGTAACCACGCGACGTCATATACATAAATAAAATAAACAATAAATTCAGCAGTAACAACATCGACGTAAACGCATACATTCGCATTTGTCTATATGCGAATTCACGTTATCTATGCGATCGAATTTTTCGCTCACGTTTATCTTCGGTTCACGATCCGTCCTTGAACCGACATATGATAAATTTGTAATCAACAAGAAGCCTACACCTCGCCTTAAGAGCGAATCAAGCTACTTACAAGCCTAAGAAAAATTCAACGAAGCCTATCCTAACTGGGTGCCAAAGACTTGAGGTCACTCGGAGACTCCGATATACGCAAAAGTATATATAATGTGATGTGTGTGTTCATTTTGTTTTTTCTTTCTTAATGTGGCAAAGCACTCACAGCTTGCCTCCTAGATGTGTAAGGAGGTAATGGTCAGAAATAAGTGGTGAATGCGAAAGCGATGGACGATAGGGAGTGACTGCAGCCTAGTGGCAACAATTGTGTTAGAGAAAAGAGCTAGAGCCTATTAACATCGTCGAAGACGGCCTTTGTCATGTAATGAATAAAGTTTTACGCACGAGAAAACTACACGTTTGGCAGCGCCTTTGCTCACATTGGACGAGGAATATTGTCGAAGGCAAATTTCCAACGCTCTACTGGCATAGTTTAGACCCCATTATTTGGAGTTTTCGCGCAGATTAATGTCTGTAGATGAAACTTCGGTTCATCAATAGACCTCCGAGGCGAAAACAATCAAAACAATAGGGCGGAAAGGAAAATGTTGTGTCTTTGGCTTGGAAAGTGATGGCGAGTGTTTCCTGAGCCAGCTGTAGGCTTTTCATAGCGTATTTCTCGGACATTACTTAATAGCACATATTCTCATTTTTCATGCATTAATTCGTTTCAAATCTTAATAAAGGTAAAATTTATTATTTTACGTTAATTTCATTAACAATTTTGGGAGAAATTTTTCAAATTTTAACGGTAAGTAAATGTTTTGTCCGTATTGAACGAACTGCGATCGACAAGAAGAAAAGAACTTTGCTGAGAAAAATGACCCGGTTGTCCATCTGTCTAGGCCTTTAATTGCACTATATCAGCAATGGAAATTAGGGCATCAATAGATCAAGAAAATTTCAGCCTCGTTGCGCAAAGATCAGTTTGTTGCAGAAGAGATTGTTTTGCAAGTAGATCTCTCTCGCGTTTATCTTCTTCACAAGACAGATTTCATTTGTAACCTTTAAAAAAAAGCCAGCAAGTATCACATGCGTATCACAGATCCCAGTTTAGATGAACAGAATTTCGATGCATAAGAATCCTGTCTGAGTCTATGCAAATATATCTACAGTCTATGCAAATATATATATAAAGCATATTCATAAGGAATTTTAATAAGTTTATATCGTTCCGCCTGGAGAAAGATATCAAAGAAAAAAGTAATTTTTTTTTTTCGTAGAATCTTTGTTTAGAAAAACAATTATGCAACACGAGTGTGTAAATAAATAATTATTTTGCTTAATTGTCGCCCCATTGTTATTATTATTACTGTTGTTGTTGACTTTTTTTGCAGTGGAGCTTCTACCAAATGTTTTATTTATTTTTAAGTTGCACACTACCCTTTGTTTGCTATTTTTCTTCATCTTTCTATATACTTTTTTTTTTTCTTTTTACAAATTATATCTTTTAGTGACGTATATGAGGTTAAGATTACACTTTGCCGTATGTTTAAGACTCTTTTTTTTTAATAGAGCGTAGATTAAAAAATAAAGTAAAGTAAAGTTACGCAGTTTGGTTGTCAATTTTTAATTACCCACAAGTTAAATAATAACAAGACAAATTAAAAAAAAAAAAAAAAAACTGAATGCGTTTTATTCGCTTAGTTAGTTAGTTAACACTAGTGAGAGAATTTAATTTGTGATTATGGCTATCAGACAAAGGTTAAGCGGAAAATTTAGTTAAATCGGTTCCCACTTGGCCACAGTACAAAATTGAAAAGCGAAAACAAGTTTGTTTGGACTTTACGCTTTTCACTGACAATTCAGAAAATCTTTCACATTCCATTTCGTATGCTAAGCTAATATTTTTCTACTTTATTAGCGATAGAAGTTAGGCCAGTTGTGATACATACAGGCAATGAAAGTTGGACGCTTTCCTTAATTTCAATTTGTATGCCTTGTCTGTGCTTTTATCCTCCGCCTACTGCAATTTTTTCAAAGAAGGATTTAACACACGAAACAATCAAAGCTAAAGAATTTCTTATTCAAAAATTGCATTTACACAAGTAGTGTAGGGTATATTAAGTTTGTGCGAATGTATGCAACACTCTGAGGAACTTGAGATAGATGCACCTTTTATTATATCTGTCCAAGCTTGTCCGTTTCTCTTCTTTTCTTGTGTACTTGTGTGTGTAATTTTTAAGATATCATGACGACATTTGGTACACTAAAGTGTTTTGAAAATGATTTGGATGGTTTCGTTCCTTCGGCAACTTCCCACATAACACTTTATTTCGATGTCTTTATATGAAAAACTATATTAAGAAAAATGATGTAGGGTTTTGTAAGATGAGCCCAAAAAGTGGTTCCATCAAATCCACGTTTAACAGGATTAGCCCTTGGACCAATGCATGCCGGTGTAACAGATCTCTTTAAAAAATATATAAAACAATTATAAGGACTGTACAAGAGCAAGGGCCACTACTACATGCTCTATGTCTACATATAGACTTCTCAAAATAAGGTGTTAAATGGGAAGTGCTGCACAAGGCAGGATCCGATCGCAATTCTTGTCAATAGCGTTGAAAAATAAGACGAACAGACAATCCCAAATCGATCCAGAAAATGATTCTTTCTGGATGTTGCGTACATCTGCTACCGCAAGTGCTGTAGATTATGCAAATACTGGAACATACATGAGAGAGATGGATGAATAGACATGAGACAGATCGACTCTAAAATTCATTCAGAAAATAATATCACAAGTTGTGTAAGACACACAAACTCGACAAGACAAGGTTTTAATATATTTCCTATAACCAAAGAGCGACGAGAAATGTCAACTCAAGTCCAATGTTTTGTTTGTGTTGCTTTACAGAGATTTACTAAGCACTTCGAAATTGTGGGGAACTTTTTTATTAAAAAGCAAGTTAGGTGAAGAAGTAAGATCCCACCCTCTCGCAACAATGATGCAAATGCTTCCACGAAGATCCAGTATAAGTTAACAAAGGAGGCAGATTAAGTTAAAAATCGCTCTTGTCAAGAGAAATATCCCACGCAGAAAAGGTCTCTAAAGTGCGAAGGCTTATACGTGCTGTGCGAGTCGATTTTTATTATTACTATTTTCAATACGAAGAGTGACAAAAGAAAGCGTAGACTGAACCCCGAGTCGAAAGAGGTAGTTTATCAAGCTGCAAAGTGCTTCGGCAAAAGTATTGTACATTAAAGGGAAGCAAATTTTGAAGACATTGCACTATGCATTGAAGATGGAGTAGTTTTGCTTCTTCCCGCTTTGCGGGCTAAGCGAACGAATTTGTGAACGCTTGAAGCCAGAAGAGAGATGTTCAGTCTATGTCTAAAAAGTAGTTCAATTAATTACGTCTAGAGTTTGGAACGTTGCTTCCGCACTTGGCATCTATACAACCACACGGAGAATAATATATTCTATGCTTGAACTGATATACTTGTGTACTTGACTTGAAACTTGTGCGTAATATAATGTGTACGGTGAGGACCCAAAATCGTCCCCCGTTTTGGGCTCACGGATTCTCCGTCTCTGAGGAGGGGTAGGGAATGCTAGATTAAGATAAAATAGGAATAGATTAAGATAGCAGTAGGGATAGACTAAGATAGCAATAGGGAGAGGTTAAGCTTAGAGTAGAAGTCAGTTGAGTGTGAGACGTCGTAGAGAGTTGAAGTTGGGCTCTCGAGCCGAGAGGTCGACAAGCCTCGAAGAGGATTTTGTTTCATTTAACGTCGAAGGCATAAAATATCAACGCTTGACATATCGACTATAATGGTTACAGTTCGTTACACATAACCGCGATAACTGTGAATAATAAAAGAAAGAGCAAGTCCCTGTAAAAATAGAAATTTCTTGTGTTTTCCTTCCCTGGGCCGCTGAGCTACCCCAGCCAATGGAAAAGGGACGAAACGTCCTCACAGTACTTAAGTCTAAATCAAAAAATCCACTGTTCGATTGTCAGAGTTACGTGAAAGTTGTAAAATTTCTATTGGGATTGATTTTCTAGTTCTGTTTTAATTGCAATTTCCATAGGCTAATATAGTTAAAAAAATAAAAATAAAAATAAAAATAAAAAACAAACAAAGAGGAATCAAAGCTATTTAATCAATAGCGCACAATGTGTCATTGTACTCTTTGCCCTGCAAGAACAAGCACTTAATGTGCATGTAAAATTTTGCATTTAAAGTTGGAAAAACAAAAAAAACTAGTACAGGTGTTTATATACTCATAACACAAAAATCAAGGTTAAGGTAATAAATAAATGTATGAAACAGATGGCAAATGCCTGCAAAACGTTCTTTTGCCATAAAACAGAGTTTAGCCGAAGAAAGTGGGAAAGAGTCGGTAAAACTGGTTTTCCCCATAAAATCGGGAAATTAAAGAATCTATAAATAAATCAGACAAATTAAAGAAATCATCTCACGCGAACAGACATGTCATGTCTTCAAAGAATCCAATCGTTGAGTATAAAAAGCCGGCTATTGCATTAGCTACACAAAGACATCTACAGCCATGGGCATGTAAACGGCACAGACTTCACCTTAAGAATAAACATGAAGACTTGTAAAAAAAAATTAGAAAAAGAAAAGGTAAGACTATAGTCGGGCAAGGCCGATTATTAGATACCCCAAACCACTTTGCTTAATTAATATAGTAATACACCAAAAAGTATATATAATTTTTATGTAGATGGATAACTTTTATGAAAATCCTCATATCGGACGATAGTCAAACGTTAACGTGGTTTAAATTTACGAAATTTAATTTACTTGGCAAAGATTTAATTGGTTTCCAATTCGCTTCTGCCAAAACAAACCGCAAATTGGACTTTGGCGCCGTAGGAGAGTTTGCTTTTATAAGAGCCCCTATAAAGCCCTATGCGGCCTTTGGTTAATATACTAAGGACAAATTTTCGTCGTGAAATATTGAAAATTCGACCTTTTTGTCATATATGAAACCTTATTGGTTTTTTTGGGCATTGGGTTATCGGGCATTGCGATTCAGAAAATGGTCAATTAGTGTTATAGGGTTTAAGGTTAATTTTTATATCAAATTACTATTATGAATGCATTTTCATCAAGAAATATTGAAAATTAGAAACTAAACATTCAGTTTCAGTACGGACTGTTATATGGTAAGGGGTTCAAACAGTTCCCTCATTCGATCCAAAGTTTTCACATCAATTTACAATGCCAAAATAATACTACTAAGCGATTTTTGTCTCTAAATTCTAATAATTATAATATTTTTTCTTACAACGAGCTGTCAAAATAAGGCGTTATATTGCATGTGGTGGAAAAAGTAGTCCGATCCGAATTATTTTTAATAGCCTTCGTCTTCGGGTCGGAAAACGTGAGTGTACCAAATTTCATTAAAATTTCTTCAATACTACTGCAATCTGTAAGTTGAACATAAGGAAATAAGACGGACAGGCGGACAGGCAAGCTTAGATCTATGTAGGACGGGATTTATCATCGATCGGTATGATGAAAGATTATTCTATCGCATATTCTTTTGAATGTCATCCGCACAAGTCTAATATACCCTTGCGTCATGAACGGTTTTGGTACAAAAATTGGAATAAACTCATCTAGTAGGAATAAACTCTAATTCATGAAAATTCTTTACATAAAAAAGGAGAGTGAGGTAAAGTACAGCAATAGTTAAAAAATAAATCGCTGCTTCACCTTTCATTCAGTATTTAGGGGTGTATGCAGAATTCGACTGCAATTTTGATAAGCTTCTGATTTCTTGTTTGGCCTCTCCCCGAGATTTCGTAGATTTTCAATGGACTTAGCATTGGGACTTTGTCCAATGGCCATTGCAAAAGTTGAACATTCATCATTTACAACTGTCCGTCTTATGTTCTTGTGTTCAAACTACAACCCGAGATTTTTGCGATACTTTGATGGCAGTTGGTACACTGCCATGTTTTGGTCCATGAAATGAAAGCTGTTGAAAATGACATAGTGTACAATCGTTTTCTTTGCAAATATTATTTCGTTTACATAACGACATGTTTTGTTTGTAATAATTCGTAAAAAAATTCTCGAAAAGTTCTATTTTAACTATATTTTAACTTAGATCCCTCCGCGACTTCGTTTAACAGAATTCCGTTAACGGCTTGACAGAGCTCTGTAAATTTGTTTTTGGTTTGCGTCTTTGCTAGCTCCACACGCTTTATATATAATACAAAAGAATCATGTAACCGTTACTCGGTCCTCTGTTCGTTTCTTTTTTCGCATAATTTTATTTATTTATTAATTTCACATCTTTGATCAGTGAAGGAAAGAGGGGATGTTTGGAGGAACAGATTCTTAAGATTCCTTGGTGTACGTGAAGCGAAATTTGTTTATTTCTTCTCGATGTATACAAGTGTTTGCTCTCGTAATTGATTTATTTCTGTTAATATTTTATTTAATGATTGTTTGTAAATATTGAAAGAGATATGAAAATTATTTAAAAAGCTTTATATTTGTTTTATACAATTTTTCCTCCTCTTTATTAAAATGCAGTTTCACGCTTCGCTGTCGGTACAATGTTTGTTTATAATCCAAATAATTTTGAGAAATATATAAATAAAATAGGTTTCTAAAAATAAAAAATATCTTGCGAAATATAATTCTAGAACGCTTTGCCGCAAGTAAATATAACGCGTAAAAATTAATATAAATATTAAGGGCATTGCAGACGACTTAGGACTTAGCTTAACGTTAAAGTTTGTTTTTTAAATTCAAAACCGGAAACAAGAAAGTTGGCCGCATTCGTTGGACGACAAGTCTCAAGCATCAACTGCCTTAAGGTAAATATATAATCGTCAAGTGTTGTGTTACTTAAAAAAATGTCAATCCGTTACCCGCAGCTGCTTTCATTCGGGACCTAATGGTTTTTTTTTCTTTTATGGTCGATCACTAAGGGAATGTCATCTATTCGCGTAATACGGTGACGGTCCAAAACAAGTGAGGAAAGAGAAAGCGATAGGGAAGCGGGCGCAGCCAATCGATATGTTATGCGTTTACCGACTGAGCATTCGTTGAAACGACAAACAAGAAATTCCACCCCGTTGAGATTTGAACCCGCGGACACAAGTGTGGATCCTTACCCGTTCGGCTACGCATGCATATTGTCAGCAATCTTTGATATATTTTTTATTTTCTAGCTATTCCTCAGTTTTTGACTGTTGTAGGACCTGCGATCCGTGAAATTGTGTGAAGGATATTTATAATCAGTTCCACTTCTTATATACTCCAAGTTTCTTATTCTTTATATTCTTCAAAATTCCAACTGCGAATGCTTGAGCGCAAACTTTTCACGATATAACAAATTCTACCCATTCGTCTATTCGTCTGTTTACCAACTTAACTCTTCAAAGTTGATCTTTCAATTCCTTAACCTCAAGATTCTTATTCCTGAAAATTTGAAGTGCAAAGGCAAATGCGTTGGCGCTGGGCGGTATTTACCAACATAACTCTTCAAAGCTGCAGGACTTAGGAAACTTGTACCGAATAATAAATCGATTCGACCAGCGAAAAATGTGTTTGTCTTAATAAGTGGGAACATGTTGCAGATATCCAAGCAATATCTTTGAAGAAAAAAATATCTGGATGCAGAAGAAATATATATAGCGGCCGTTTATCTTTCACATTACATTTCATTTTGAATAAGAACAACAAACTGTCATTATCTGATGTTTTATTTGCATATGAATCACATGCCAACAGAGTAGACTCATAAGTAAATGCATACACTTCGTATATGCACGTAATGAACAAATAATAATTAAGTGAAAACAAAGCAAAGGCTATTGTTTTATAAGACAACACTTGACTTCTTCTACACTCAGGAGCTAAAAATTTGCAATAACTCTCAACCAACTCAAGTAAATAATAAATTGACGTATTAGAGTTACAATGTATTTTAAATGCGTCTCATATATTCATATGTGAAGAGTTGACTATTAGGAGCCTATAAAACGGATAATGTAATCGAAAAGCGGTTTATGTTCTTAATTTGAAATTGTTTTTTTTGTTTTTTTATATTTTATTACATGACTTATCACTCAGAGGATGTCTTCTAATCCTATAACACGTTGAGGATCGAAAAGGAGTGAGAAAGCGACAGCAATTTAGTGATTGTTCGCGGACAAAGACCTGGCAGTCGCCTTTCTTACCTATCGCGTCTTCTCATGCGAATAAATTGACTGCAACTTCGAAAGACTTTTTCGCATGAACGAAATATACAAAAGTCTCATGTGTGATTCTTATGATGAAGTGATGAAATGTTTGAATAACAGAGCTCTACTCATATATTATATTTAAGTATATATGTAAATGTGTATTAAACTAGACCAAGTAAATAATTATGAAGCGTTGTATGCGGTATGCAAACTTATTTATGACGTGTAACGAATTTTCAGTGCCAGAAATCAATTGTAAAATACATCCTTGAACTTGAAGTGCTTTACATTCAGTACATTGATAGGTTTGTGCAGCTTGATTGACTTCTACCAACTGATTGGAATTTGAAAAGCTTAAAATATGGGTTTTAGAAACTCGCACGGGTTCGTTTAAGAGAAAAAGAACCGCGAACCTTGCGAAGACGTGAGCAACTTTTTTTTGCGTACCCGTTTGTGCACAAAAATGCAGCTAATGTCGCTGAAGAGAAGTTTTCTGGGAGATTTTTCTTTACATTTCTTCATGGTAAGTAATTGTGTGCGTTTTATGTTATAAAAGTTCGCAGAAGAGTTCTAGACGATTATGATGTATGATCGAATGATATATTTCTATATCTATATTATTAACGCACTGCTTGCAATCGAGTCCATTTTGATGTCTGAGTCTTTCGGGTGTTTCCCCTGAAATCTAAATGAAATTTGGTGGAAACAAGCAACACAAATTAAAGGTAAACTGAGCACATCGACAAGACGGTGCAATGCGAAAATCCTTTTGATGTTTACTCATAGATAAAATATATTTCCTTCGTATTTGTTGTTCACATTCCTCTAAACAATATCTGTTGAGCTTACATTCCATCTAAATTCTATAACAAGTCCGAAGTGTCACTCGACAATATAGTTGCACCTCTTTACTCTTTTGCTAAAGCTGTTCTTCATTTCGCTTCGGATACATCGACGATTGTTCGGAAATCTTTGCAAAGTTTTATGCACCTTATCCATCGATGGTTAACTATATTAATTCGTTAATAAAAAAGGATTGAAATGCTGAATGTTAATTATATTGTCACTAGCAAATTGAGCTTAGGAAGAGTGAAAGAGGCTTCTTTGTGCAAAAGTCAATCTACTGAATGGATGGGAAATCATAATTCATATACTCATTATTAAGCGTTCAATTTATGCCTACATGTGTAAACATTCCTTATTAGGCTCAATACTTCATAGACACAACAAATAATTTAATGAAAAATTTTTGCGCCCAGTAAAGGGAGGAAAATTTGAAATTCATCTCAAATATTTATCAACTCATGTATTTTCAAATACTATTTAAAGAACCGCGCATATGTTTGCTCTGCCAGATTTTCTTGCTTAGATTAATCTTCTCGAGACAGTCACTAGTTTGTTTTTTATGTGCATTTTTATTAAAGTTTCGCAGTTGGCTCTTAGAATTTTAATTATTTGCTTGTAGTACGTTGTTAGTTGATGTTATGTGCAAGGAAAAACTTAAGAAATTTCGCTTCTTTCTCTTATGCTGTCAGACTCAACAATGCACTCGTGCTGCACTTAATAGTTCTTTGCCTTATGTAGAAAGGCATAAATAAAATAATAAAATGATTTTTTGCTTACCTTCCCAGTCTTAAAATGTTCTCCATTGTTTTTATTTTCTTTTTCTAACGTTTTCTTATAAAAGCAAAAAAAAAAACAAAATTATGATATTTTTCTAAATTATAATTTCGTTTTTTTTTTTGGCAGTGTCGGTATTAGTTAAGTTTTTGTTAATTTTTTTTTTTTTATTATTTCAATTGCTTTCAATTGTTTACATTTTCGTTGCTTTCGATTTCTTCTAGATTTGTTTATAAAAAAAAATGTTTGAATCTTTTTTGATAATTATTTATATGTATGGATTTTAGGTATGTAAAAAATCTTATGTCTAGAGTTTGACTTTTGTTAGCAAAGTTCTTTTCCTGAATAAATCTTCATATGTGCGTATGTGCAATTGCAGACAATGAAAAAATTCTTTTGTTTTGTATTGAAATCGAAAAAAACAAGGCGAGTCTCGGTCACATTAAATTTCACTTTTATTTAATTACAATTGCATTATTTGCTTAATTATAATTAAGACAAAGTAAAGAAAATAAACAAAAATACTCTTAAAATCACTTTTTTATTCAGAAAAAACAAAGCAAAATAATCCGCAGAAAAACTTCTTGTCTCGGGTTTAAATTTGTATAACTATGCAGGCAACCGGCCGCCAATTTTAATATATTAATGTTAATTCCTTTTTTTAAATTTTTTTCTTTCTATTAACAATTTTCTTCTTCTGGTATATTATTTCGCAAAAGCTGTCGCGATAAGATGTTCACGAATTCTTTATACAATATTTCCATAATTTTATGTTATTTAGAAAAATATGTTTTTGTTTTCGTACGCATTCCGTCCAAGATATTCAAAATAATATATTTATACACGAATGCGATGCAGCTTACTTTGTACACTCAACCAATACACTCAACTGATCCTGATAAAAAAATACAACTGACAGAAGAGTGTTATTTTTTCGCAGAGAACTCAAATACAACTTTGCTTCATAAACCTCATAAAACACGCCTGTAATTATACAACTAAACACCTGATGTGTTTAAGCAAATTTCTTTTATTATTTTTCAGTAAGCGCGAGTTCAAGCATTTTGAATAAAAAATAATTTTTATTATTTATTTTGGAAAAGAGTGAAAATTAGAACCATTTATTATATTATGTAGTATTATTTCACATAGAATTCAAATGAAACTTTACTTATACACTTCATAAAACACATCTGTAATTATACAACTGAAACATCTGATTCTAAACATATGTTTAAATAAATTCCTTTTATTTTTTTCAGTAAGCGCGATGCAAGGCGCGATTAAAGTGTGTGGCAACACAACGTATTGCATTCTGTTAAATGGCAGCACCAACGTATTGCATTCTGTTGAATGGCAACACCAACCAAGTGATATAGTTTTATTTCACGTATAGCAGCGAACTTGTCTGTAATAAACAAAAAACGGTTGTTATTTATTATACAACAAGGAGCGGAGAAAAAAAGAAAATTTAGAGTCATTCAAAGGAAACTAGACGAAGGAGAGAAAGATTTATTTTATTAACAATGTAATAACAATAATAGAAACAAATACTTATGTTACAAATTAGTGACGATAGTGATAATCAATAATCTTACGAGTTAAAGTTAAGCTTAGTAGAAAAAAAATAAAAATAAAATCGTTTTTACAGAAAAGACTTGCACAGGCTAGGCTAATGGAGCGGCAATTATCTGCTCGCCGACCATAATGTGAAGAAAACGAAATAAATAGCTTATCTTCGATGTTCCTATTTTCCCGCATGAATAAAGGATCCTACTGCCCTATTAAACGTTGCAGCTCAACTTCGTTTACATATAACGGAAATATTAAAGAAGAGACTTATTTTGTATGAATAGCAGTTACTTTATCGAATTCAACGGCTAGATGCCATTATAATAATAGTTTTCTACGAATGCTACCAAATTTTGACTCTCATATAACCGCACGGCTTAAAATAGACAAAGAAATCCTATTGAGGTTAAATAATCAAATTTTAAACATCCCGGCCTATTGCCTATCCTTGTCGGTCCATTTGGACGATCAACTAGAGGAACTACGCCTTATCCGCTTTCCTACTGGAAATTCATTCAGGGATGGTTACGCACTACTTTTACGTTTTGGTGATGTTATACAGATGATGGTTCGATTCAGAACGAAGAGGATGAGCAATCTTCTTCTGCTCCATGTCTCTAATCAAATTGGCCTTGCCCATCGGTTAATTGATAACGTTCGAAATATGTCGATTGATGTATTTCATATTTCATTCTGGTCCTGATAGCGAACGTAAAATAAATATCCCTACGCTTACAATTCTTAACTAATAATACATATAAGAAGAGCGAACAATACGTGAAAATAACTTAACCTCCATTTAATAAGCAATGCATTGTTACGAAAATGCCATATTTGATGATTTGAGCTTTCATGAAAATTAGTCGATTTTTACACAAAATCGCTTTTTATGAAAAGCTTTAAGAAGTTTTCAGCCCATTTCAAAGCGGAAAATAATTTCTATTATTTATTACAGAAAAGAGTGAAAATTGAAACCTTTTATTCTTTTCTTTTTATGATTTTTATTTTTCATATATATTTAGAATTATTGCATTCTAATGCCGTGAACAAAAGAGTGCTTACTGCAGAATTGCAATTATAATGGAAAAAAATCTGTTGAAAAAAGATCGCTTCTTAAAATCCTTGCAAATAAATTGTAAGATTGGTTAATTTTATTAAACACTACAAATTTTAAGAAAAATACTTATATTTGCGATAAGTATTTTTTTTCCAGAATAGATGAAGAATGTCTGGTGAACACTGCATTGACTACAGGTGCAGTCCCAACATTCCATCTAGGCACTTATAAAAGACATAGCCCATTAAAAAACGAAAAGAGAGAAATGGAACAGGACGACCATAATATTTGAAACTGAAAATCCATTCCAGTTTCCGAAAGATGGAAACTGAATATCTATTCCAATTTCCGGAAGATGAAAACGCAATAGAAGAAAATCAAAAATTGCGGTGAATAAAAATGAAAAAAAAATGTGATTTTTCATAAACATTTAAAGGTAAAGTAAATTTTGCTCTGAGAAATAGAACTTTATTCTCAGCAAAGGGAAAAAGTCTCTCGGGGGTTTTCATAAGAAATATACTGCAAAGTCAATTGCAAACGCAACGACAAAACGCGGTAGACATGTTAGGCTGATCAGCGTAAATGAGGGGTATATTCATTTGACAAAACGTTTGCAACACACAGAAGGAAGCTTCATAGATGCCGCAAAGTATATATATATAAAGTATGAAATCAGGATGATTCTGTCTGATTTCAATGCCATTTAAAAGAATTTAGTAAATTAAAAAAATTGTTATTGTTTATTATTATTGTGAAACTATTAAAAATCGAATAAAAATTTTTTATATATATTTTAACTATTCGGTAAATCAAAAGTAGTACAATAAGGAAGTACCGTGATTGTGAGAAAAGGGGCGTTTTTTTCAAAACTAGTAAATAGTATAGTAGTAGATAGTATTTTAGCCATCAAAGAGCTTTTAAATCTATCCATAAGTCTTTTGGATTTTTAAAGATTCTAAAGCATTATTAAACGGAGGAATGCCAGAGGGATGCTGTATAATTATGTTCTCATGGAAAGCAAAGTTTTATAGCTTTGGTATGTTTATAAATCTTTTTAAATAATATTCATAATATGCCAATTTAAACCAAAATCTTCAATTTATGTAACGTGGTGGGCGATAAAATCCGCAAACAACGTAGTCCTTTATTTTATCGTCGCCATATATTTTGCAAATGTATGGAACCTTCCAATATTGATAAAATTTGAAGGATTTTTTTATATGATTAAAATAATATTACCTTACCTTATTATTAACATCAAAAAAAGTATAGAAGTTAAGATTAATGTACAATTGAATTGTTTGAGTTATTGTGATTAGAAATTGAAAATATACTCTAAAATTATTACAATTATTAAATATTAAGAACATACAAAGTCATTTACTTATTTAACGTTTTTTTTCTTCTATATTTTTAAAATTTTTGTTAATTATTCAAAATATATGTGTTGTTTGTTTTGTTATTTACAAATTGTCCTTTTTGAGAGTAAAATTTACTTTGCTCTGTGTTCTTATGAAACCCATTTCTTAAACCGAATTTGAAACCCACCTTCTTTGAGAGTAAGATAGTAAAATTTGCTCTGCTTTGCGAGAAAAAGACGACTAAGAACAATTGAGAATTATTTAGGTTTTTCTGCTCATGTAGCAATTATTAAAAAGTGATGATTTGCTAGTCCAGGCACGAATAAAACATAATTTTACAATGCAACATTCTCTCACCTCTCTACACATTTATTTTAGCAACTGCATAAGGAATGGAAAGAGGTCTGAGGATGCAGAGTAAAGAAATCCCTTGTTCCTAAAATTCTATGCACAAAGAAAGTACAGGATGTTAATAGACTGTTGACAGTTTGGCGGTAAAAAGTAAAAGGAAGCAACGTCGGATTTTAATGAAACTAATAAAGAGAATGTTACTAAGGCAGACAACTTTCTCAGTTACTTTAAGAGTGGAAAGAGATATAGAATAATACAGGGAATGTCTTTATATCTTAGACCGTAAAAAAAATATTCCGGCAACGTTTTACTAGGATTCAGCGATAATGATAAGCTGTCGATAAGCTCCATAGGCTTCATAGCTATAAGAATATTCTAACATTTGGGTAAATTATGGTGTGCCACTAAGGAACATGTTTTGGCTTTCAAAGCATTAAAGTGTTTAAAATGTCAATGCTATGTAAAATACAGCAGAAAAACACAATATTCGTTGCATTTTCTGCTCCACATACTAAACTTCCTACTTGTTTATGATAAATAAATTTGATAAATAAAGTGAAAAATTAAAATTCGAATAAAAAATGGACCGTGCAATCATATCTTATTCACATACTCATGTTATATAATAATTTTTCAGCATTTGTTTTTCACCGAAAGTATTTCTGACTATGAAACTATGAGATAGTCTCCAAAATTCATAAATTTCTTTCCATTCGCACGCGGATATGTAATTCAAGCTAACATTACCATTACTAGATTTTTTAAAATTACTTTCCATACATTATAACTACAACATATATATACATAATAATAATATATTTTTTTATTTAAGGCTCTAACATCAAATCAATTGCATAATACATATTAAAAATATTCGATACAAAATAATTTATATGCTCGATAAATGCAAAAAAAATTTGATTGGTGTAATCGATTTGACAGTTAGTTTGGAGATGTCTGCAAAATTACAAATATATAATAAATATTGTGCGAATGCATTTTGGACATGAAATATTTGCTTACATTGAAACGGAATGAAAACTTTACATTAAAAAGTATAGAAAAGGTAACCCTCAAGTGTATATTAAATATACATACGCAGAGCTTCAGTTAACATTACCGTTATTTATTGCGATGTTCTAATGAAAGTATCGAAAGGAATGAATTCCGTGTAATCTAATGAAACCGAATAAACAACAAATTTATGTTGTTATAAAATATAACCCTTCTCTAATAATTTATCGATTATTTGAATAAAAGCCATCACTAAGTAAATGTAAAATATAACTTAAGCAGAAGGTTCTCTTTGTTTGCGTTAACGTTGAAATTGCAAATCAAATGTAAAGTCAGATTAAAAGGCTTTAATAACTGAATAAAAATTTGGAAAAGCCGGTCTCACTAAAGAGGTATTGTGGTTGCAGAGGGCAGTTATAAGAGAAAGATTGAAACACACCAAACATTGAAAATCATATAAGAGCTACGGTAATGAAACACATGCAGAAGTAGAAAATGGAGAAAACAAGCGAATGTTCATTTGCTGTGCGTTCTTAACAACCCCATCAAAAGTTCCATTTTTTTGCTGTTGTATATATAGTTTTATTTAAATTTATTAGGCATTAAACATATATCATTTTTATATTTTCGTTTCAAAGGTGTAGGCATTTATGTTCCACTATTGTCATAGTGTACGTGAATACAGACCAGAATATAATTTTTTAATTTGCGTTTGCCTAGTGCCAGTAAAGACAGGAGATTTGGAATGTTCTTCGAATATTCCGTAGTTTCATATTTCTCTTTGAATATGAAATCGATACAACCGCATCATTGCTTTATGTTACACTGTTTTACTTGTTAGTATTTTCCATGGATTCCACATGGATTACATGGAATAAAAAGCATATTTCTTTCTCAATTCATTTTTTGTTTAACAGTTCCATGGCATAGATTTCCCTTAACATTTTTTTTTATATTATCACTCCCTTCTTCTTCTTTAATCTTTAACAAACGAAAGGAACGACAGAGCTCTTTAAAAGCCAAATTAAATATTTGTATTACTCGATACCGTGAATTATTCGTTGTTGATTTTTACAGAAAAAGACGAAGAATATTTGTAAGATCATTAGAAATAAATATCGCAATATTACAAATTTTTATAAATTGTATAAATTCTACAGAAATCGCTATTCGAATCATGTTAAGAATTCGAATTTTAACGAGATGAACTGATTTTTTCATTAATAATTAATATTAAATATATGAACAATTAATACTGTTCAATGTGCGACGTTGTCATTGTAAAAAGCTGCGATCTTCGTAATCTGAGAACTAAGAATTAAAGGTAATCCGCAACTGAAACTTAAAAAAGAATTTATTTACGAAAACTTTTATATTTCGAAACTTTTTATATTTTTTTTGCTATTGAAATATGATTTATTTTGAGTAGCAGCGCAGCAGCCCGCTATAGTTTCTGTTTAGGGCCTTATATCAAAATGATTGCAAGATTTAATATGTAAGAAAATTATATTCGGTCATGACCGAATTTTTTATACCCATCACTGTTATCCTAAAAAAAGGCAAAAAACGTAAAAGAACTAAATTCTCCTACTGCTTTTATTGGTTTATGCATCGTATTCTGTTGAGTGTTATAAATTTAATGCGCTTAGGAGAAGATGCTAGGTTCTGTATGTTCTAAAAATGAAGCTATTGATTGACCCTAAGAGCTTAAACCAATTTCTTAATTCTAAAAGAAATGTTTCCCGTTTATCATAAAAAAATTTGGGAAATCTTTTTGTTCATATATCGCGAGTTTAGTTGGCGAACATCAAGTTATACTGACTAGTCCTCACTATTTGAATTTCTTTCAACAACATAATGTGTTCCTTCAAAAATTCAATGTTAAAAGTTTTAAGTAGAGTAATTGGTGAGTCACATTGTGTGAAAAAATCATACCTGTTCCTAAAGAAGAAGATAAAGTGTTCAACATTTAGCACCTTAGAGACACTACTTCAAATCGGGTGCATCGTTACTACATACTCGATTTAGAAGTAAGGAATACACTAAAATATTGTAGAAAGCGGTGCATCTATCTGTAATTCACCATCTGGATGTGTTGTTTATGATAAACAAACTGGCCATTTTTTTCTGTTTAGTGTCAACAGAACTTTTGCAGGCTTTTAATCGCCTAGCGCAGTTTGCAAACAGGTAAACAGGTAAACAGGTTTTGGATACTTTTGGGTCGGTTTCTATGGTTCAAAATTCGGCGTGAATTCATCTCTAAGGAACCTACGTTAACTAAGTTACCAGGGATAGTTAGTCGCCTGCAGGTGCGTTTGTATTGAGATATGTGTGAAAGGTTGTCATTTATCTTACATTTTATAGAACTTCCATGCTGAACGTTTTGGTCCAGACTCAGTTCGCATTATTCAAGATTTCAGCATGGTGGATGTGAATAGTTTGGACCCAGACATGGCTTACATTCAAATAACTTATGAGGAACTCTATTTGGACTCAGACATCGTGGCACTTATTTCGAACTGAATTTCAATATAATTAAATTGGATATTTTCATATTCGATTTTTATTCTCGGCTGTTGATCAATGTTGGTTCTAATGCAAAAGTATGGAGAATTACAAATTTGGAATGCACTTAAGCATGTCCATTCGTCCACCTACTCAACTTTGTAATATCTGTGGTAACATTCTGAGGTTTGCACAAAACTAGGATAACAACATTCTCCCGTTAGCAAAAATTAAGATATCGCCTACAAGTCTGCGGAAGGATTTTAAGGACACGCAGGGGAGGAAAAAAAAAACACGCAAGACATTTATTTTTTCACAGGGGGCTCTTTATTACTCTCTACTGGTTCTTTTATAACTCTTACTTATCCACTAACCGATCTCTCTACTCGAGAGTCTAACTCGCAGGCGACGACTCCTGACCTCGCAGCTCGAGAGCCCAACTTCAACTCTCCCTTATTCTCTACTCTTACCCTATACTTAGCCTATTTTATTCTACTGCTATCTGAATCTGTTCCATTCTACTGCTAGCTTAATGTATTATATTCTACCTTAATCTAGCACTCCCTTCCCGTCACCAGAGACGGAGAACCCGTGAGCCCAAAACGAGGGACGACTTTGGGTCCTCACAATGCCTACAATGCCCGCGCACCTACACAAGAAAATAAAAAGAATCAGCCTCGCCCTCTTCATATCACAGAGAATGCAAATTTAGTTCTTTTCGTTTTTTTGTCTTTTTAGGATAACAGTGGTGGACATGGAAGTTTACGACTGAATATAATTTTCTTACTTGTTAGCTTATGTACCTCGAGTTTTTTGCATCTATTTAAAGTTTTACGGATGGGAAAACTTCATCGCAATGTTTCGCTGAAAGTAGGCTGTCATTTTTCGAAATTTGTAGTTATTTGAAAAGCTTGATCTCAATTATTTTTGTGGAAAGTCTTACGAAATATGAGTGCGATGTAGAGCTACACTGTAAGCTATTGCCTTTTTGTGGAAACCCTTTCCTCCTTTCTTCTATTAGTGCACCCTTTCAAATTCTTTAAAATTCTTTCTTTTTTAATATTTCACATTTTTTTATATTTTACATGTTTTTTATATTTTTGTAAAATATTTTTTTTTTTATTTTTTTTAATTAGTGTTGTTTTTGCAAATCGAACCTAAATTCTATGATAGGAATTAATTATGTTCGAGCACTTGGCAAAATTTAGAAACCGTTTCTTGCAGAGAAATTCGAAAGGTGTCGCAAGGGAATACATCAACAAAATGACAGACGAAAGTAGGTCCTAGGTCTTAGCTCTTTGAAGGCAGTCGAGGTATATATCACTCTCTCTCTCTCTCTCTCTCTGTTTTCAGTGCAGGATCGCCTGCAGAGCAAACGCAGGGATTGTGATGTAATGCATGGAAAGGATACGGGAGAACGTAACGAGTCAACATATTTTAAAGATCGTATTGCGGTGCCTTACTCTAGCTTTATTATGCCAAAATTAATGAAGGATTTGGCTGATAAAGATCCAGATATACAATGGAAAGCTATAAACACTTTATCGGATGGCGTTATTATAAATTCAATACTTAGTCGGAATTCAAAAAGTGGCTACGACTTTGTGAGAAAGTAAAAAAAAGTTGCGAAGTTACTTCTTAGAACGTTTCGTCTCATTAAATTTTTTCTTTGCAGTATAACAAATGTTTTCCTGGGTAAGCGATATAAAATCCGAGAAACCACCGAAGAAGAAATTAGTGTTCTTTTAGAAATATTCAGTAAGTTTTACAACAACGAACCTGCAATCACTCTAGTTCGATTATTTATGACGTATCCGGAGAGATTAGGATCAAATATTCTTTTATTTAACAGACCAGTAACCGATCACCAAAGGATTAGCTTATACTAAGTTCGTATTTTCGTAAGGAAAACCCAATATCCATTAGGGAATCCACAAAATATATATACATCGACCACAGTAATATTTTGAGAAGTAACCCACCTCCAAAGGTATAAATCGACCAAAGTAATATTTTGGTACGTTTCAGACAGTTTTCGTCCTAAGACAAATCCATCCAATTGTTTTTACAATTTTTTAGAAAATATCTTCCGGCAAAGTACGATTTTTCAATTTGCGAAACAATGGTTTAACATACATTTTCTCTTGCTTCAAATAGTTGGAAATCTGATCGTTCCACAATTTAAGTAAATATGTTAACAAAATGATTGTTACGTCCATGTCATAGTCTTTATTGTTACGATTGTCCTTCTTGTTGTCCGTGTAGCTGTGAAAGTTATACTCGAAATCCGGAATTTAACATAAGCTCACACATCCAGCTTGAAATCATTGTATGTATCCGCAAGCACGCCTACAATGTTATGCTAGATGTAAAAATCTGGTTTGAGGCGAACCTAGGTTTCCTGCTTGACAATTGCAATGACAATTTAAAATCTTTATAAGTTATAAGATAAAAAGAATGTTATGATCTAACCTTTCCCGGATGAAAGAAAGGATTCAAAGAAGTCTTTAATAAAGCAAAAACGCAAAAGCTTACTAAAGGAAGAGAAGGAGATTGAGAAAGACATCTATGGGAAGAGGATAAGAGTGAGTTGAAACAGATATAAAAATATATAATTTTCTTTTTTAGTTATAATCGCTATATATATGAATGGTGCTAAATACATTCTAAAAAGTGATCAGTTGGTAAAAGCATTATACGAAATGATTGAAAATGGTGAAGAAAATAGTTCGAAAGCTGCCGAAATATTAGCTTTCGCCACTAGAGAGTACGATAATGTTTTCTATTTACAAGAGCATTACAATGCAATACGTAAATTAGCTCGCATTCTCCGACGCAATGTACGCGCTTATTCTAATCCATCCGCCTTATACCGTCACTTGCAATGGCTGCTTGAGACATTTCCGGATGTTGGCGTCAAAGAGGGTCTCTTTGAAATCTTATTTACGAGAATTAAAAATCGTGCCTGTAATTTTCATAAATATGATTTGAAATGTTTCGTTCTTCTTTTACGTTGCCCGGATGGACAGAAACGTTTTGCACTCATTGATGGAATTAAGGAAATTTATGAAATTCTCGTCGATCCTATACGGAAATTAGATTCATATGAGAATGTAGTTTATGCCATAATGACCGCAATGTTTACCAAGAAAATTACTTTGCGATGTTCTCAATTTGTCGACTTGCCACGACTTATAACTCAGTTGGCCAAGGATAGTAAAGAAACCATTATGCAGTTATACTGCTTTCAGGTATATTTTCACATGTAGTCAAGTTGCCATTTTCTACTAATATACATCGGCATTGACACATTGCAGGCACTCTACATGCTGGCTGATGTGCCTCGTATGAAACGTTATATGAAAACAAATTGTTTTCAAACTCTGCAACAAATAAATTGCGAGGACACTGTTAATGAAAAACGGAAGAATGAACTCCTATATAAATTGAATCGTGAAATTTATCATACAAGTGGATTGCGTTTGGAAAACAGGAAACTAGTCGATATTATTATGGAAACTAGACGGAAGACGAAAGACATATAACACTGCGCCGTTTATAAATCCCTTATAGACAATTCCAGCTTTCAAAAATATTTGTGGTGTTCAGAATTGCGTGTTATGTTCTATGGATCGTAAGATGAACGAAATTGTATTAATCGTAAACAAGGAAATAAAGTTATTTCCGATCGGTGATATTATTTTATGTTAATTAAATATATGCAGTTTATACAGGAGTTTCCCTATAATTAAAAAAGAGGAATGAAAAAATGTACAGATATTATCTGTATTAGGTAATGGAGAGCTAAGGTAAGCTGCACTTAATCCGGCGGCTTGTAATATAAATTTCTAATTATCATATGTTAGTTTGGTAATAGCGATTGATTAACGTAGTGCATTTCTAAGATATTTCAAGTCTGTTATCTTCTCTTTAATAATTTCGATAGAGGAAAAAATTTCTTAAGCACACTTATTGGAAGAAGTAGAGAAAGAGCTGGTTGCATATTTTACAATGGTCACGTATTCCATATTATTTGCTTAAAAAAGCACTTATATCCGTTCAAAAAATTTTTACCCGCACTTTTATTATTTTTACATTAGAAAATCACTCATATTTTAAGATTTTTTTATTATTTTTATAAAAGCTTCCAGACGTTCTCATCTAAAATAGATCTTAGCAAAAGTCTTTTACGTCCATTTTTGTGCAAGAAATTTACGAAAAGGAAAGGAAGACGGAGATAAATGAGTTACCACACACATTTTGTTCTAGTTTTAACGGATAACCATGAAGTTTCCAACGTATCAATAATTTTCTTCTTCTTCTTCGAATGGGAGAATGTTTACCACAGATACTACACAGTTGAGTAGGCGGGCAGACGGATATATGGATGTACGGACATTCAAAATTTGCAAAATTTTGAAGCTTGTTTCTGCGCGTTACAAAACTATTGAAGTAAAAATTGATTTTTGATATACTGGAATATTGGGTGGGCGAGGTAGGTTTATCTGCTATAGTTTATGATTAATGAGTAACAAATCAATTTTTTTTCCTTTTGAAAAACAGAGCTGTTCTCAGTTTACGTGGTATTGCGGGCGTGTCCTTAGACCGATTTGGCCCATTCTTAATACAATCTTGCGTATAAAAGGTTCCAATGTTCCTGCCTAATCAGAAATCTATAATATCGCTTTTGCGGCCAGGAACATATTTACAACAGACATTCCGCGGACAGATAGACTTGCTTGAATCAGAATTTCAGAATATGATGCTGATCAAGAATAAGTACACTTTGCGGTGTCTCTGAAGCTTTCACATTCAAATTGATTATGCGCTTTGGAAACCCTCTTATTTGAAGTCATTTTAACAAGAGTTAGCTAGCGAAGTGCACTTTTCCTTAGCTTTCAATATATTTTTTTACATACTTCATATATTTTAATAGATTTGCTCGTATATTAGGAATTTAAAGAGGCGGAAGGCGACAGATAGGAAGAACTCATGTGGAACAAATTGGCAAAATATAAAAATAATTATTTGCAAACTCAAACAAAATTTTTACCACAGGAATATGTCAATGAATTGACTGAAAATTGTATGGTTTTGTCATTATCGTCTATTGAAAAAAATGATTATTATATTTATTCACGAATTGTATAGCATTGAGTGAAGTTCAGAGCAAACGCGGGAAATGCGATGTAGTGTATGGAAAGCAAGAGGGGAAAGTACGGGAGTCGAGTCATTTTAAAGATCGCGCTACGTTAGCCTATGGTTTTGGTGCCTTACCTAAACTAATGGATGGTATAGGCGATGAAGATCCGGATATACAATTAAAGTCTATTCATTCCTTAGCGGAGATGCTTTTAAATCCTTTACATGGTCAATCGGCTATAAACGCTTATGAGGTTGTGAAAAGGTAGAAACCACTATGCGTGATGGGGTCCCTTAATACCAAACACTTTGTTCTTCGTAGATGTCAAAATTTCTTTTTGCGCAGGCAATTTCGATATCGACCGACTAGCACTGCTGAGATGGATAGTATCTTAAATGTATTTGGTATGTATTACAAAACAAAGTCGAATTAAATCAGGTCGCGTACTATTCTATGCCATAAACTTTACCTAACTTATATCGAGGTAGAGCAGGTTATGTATGTTGGTCAAAAGAAATTTGGAAAAGTTTCATTGTTTTTAAAAGATTTTAGGAAAATATTTTTATTGATAAAGAGTGAGGAATGGATTTTTTCTCTCATTATCATCAGTTGCAATCGCTATGCATATGAATGGCGGTCAATACATTTTAGAGAGCGAGTGTTTAATCAATCAGTTTTATGAGATAATGGAGCGGGGCGAAGAACTTAGTGGGAAAGTGGCTGCTATTTTAGCTTTTTGCTCTAAGGAGTACGATGACGTTTGTTTCCTACAAGAGCGTTACAATGCAATCGGCAGGTTGGCTCGCATTTTTGGTCGCGATATTTGCAGCCCTTCACATCCACCTGGTATATATCGTCATATGAAATGGTTGCTTGAAGTATATCCTGATGTGGCAGTCAACGAAGGTCTTTTCGAGATACTTTTTACGCGTATTAAGAATCGTGTACAAGAATTTTGGGAAAATGAACTGGAATGTTTTGCTCTTTTGTTATGCTGCCCGGAGGGACAAAAACGTTTTGTGGCCGTTGATGGTATGAAGGAAATGTACGACATTCTTAGTGATACAACGCGTAAATTAAAGTCGTACAAATATGTGGTTTTCACCATAATGCACGGTTTGTCTTCTAAGGATGCACTCTGGCGATGTTCTCAATTTGTCGATTTGCCACAACTTATAACTAACTTAGCCAAAGACGACGCGCAGCTATTCTGCTTTCAGGTACACTTTGATATTCAATTATTTGTTATAATACAGGTTTGTGTCTTGTAGACTCTCTATACATTGGCGGATATGCCTCGCATAAAAGCTTATATGCGTATGAATTGTTATGAAGATTTGAAAAAGCTTGATTGGGAGGAGAAGATTAATGAAGAGCGAAAAGCTGAACTTTTACATAAACTGGATCGTCAGATCTTCCATACGACTAGATTACGTGTAAACGATCGAAAGCCATTTGAGGTTGATATGGAACTTACACAGGCTCCATTTGGAAGTGGAAGACGTGTTGCACTCCGCCATACATAAATCATTCAAATAATGCCAATTTTAATGTATGCTTGTAGTTTTCATAGTTTAGTTTTGCATACGACGTGCTGTAAGCTACTCTGAAATCTCTTCTATGCAAGGGTAGGAAAAAACTCTATTCATTGGCTGACCCAGCTTCAGTAGCGATCACTTTAGTTAAAGTATTTTATCTTATCTTAAGTGGTGGATACTCAAGTTGTGTGTTAAGTTGAATATAGGTTTTTCACTGTTTCAATATTTGCATAAAAATTATAGCAACAGCATATCTTAGTTGCAATAATGTAATGGAATGAACGAATGTACTCTTTTTATCAAGAATTGATTAGCTGGCCCGAGTATTTGTATCAAACTCCATTTTTATGAGGATGAATTGACTCGGTTCATATCAGTGTTTATTACTCGTAATTGAAATAATTTCCATCTTGTAAGTAATAAATGTATTTTTATATAAAAACCTTTGCCGCCTTCATTTTTTTCTTCGAATTATAAGAAATTGTTTATAAATTATTGTACAGAAAAAATAGTTTATTCATCAATTAACTCGTGTTGTTTGAGGAACTACTTCACATATAGTTAGGGAGCGTTAGGTCTAAATAAGTAAAGATATAGCGCAGCAGGGGCCTCGTTAAGCATTCTACGGCACCTCGCATAAAATAATGATTTTCGTTCATTACGCAACTTGTGGTACGAGGTTGTATTAGGTTTGTATCCAACATTCAGAAGGACTTGGGACAGACGCATTTTTCATAACAGCGGGTCATTCCGAAGCTTGTCCCTCTGTCCATCTTGTTTCCTTGTGTTGAACATATCGACATATTATAAGCACACAGGCGCGTTTTGGACCAAAGACGGTCACCATTGAGAATGGTTTGGATTGGACCATCTTTTCGACCACTTTTCATATAACATCTTATTTTGAAAATTGGTTATACAAATAACTGTATTAAACGAAATGGTGCTCTATAGTGTTTTAACTTGTTTTCCTGATAAAATACTAAAAATTATATATATTTCCATGGAAAACAATATTTTTTATGGAGTTTTTGCATGGCAGTGAGCGAAATGCCCAATTAATGTTATGTGATAAATAGTTGCTTTTTGTAGGAAAGTATAAATAGGAGGAGGTTTAAAAAATTTACTCAACATTTACTCAATGACGTTTGTTGAGAAATTTTGGAAATTTTCAAAATTTTTTCATCTAGCGATTTGTTTAAAACAAGTCGCCATATTGGAAGCGCTCGTGTTTGGGTCAAAATATATCAATGTACCAAATGTCGTCGCTATATCTAGAAAATCACGACTTGTAAGCTTAAAGCTAAGACATATTGACAGTTATCTCACAGCTCCCAGACAGACGCACGGATAAACTTAGATCGGTTTATAGAAAATAATTTTGAATTGGTTGGCTTAGTAAAAGATCTATCCTAACCTTTTCTAGGTGTATTCGCATAAACTTAATACGCATCATGCATCATGCAGTCAGTGTGTGAAGGTTGAGTCTATAGAATTTCGGACCAATTTAATCGTCTAGTCTACCCTTTATATTGGGAATAAGTTAAAAGTTTTAGCGGAATAAGGAATACCATGAAATGCCATGCATTTAATCTACACACAAATTCCAAAGCGTGGCATTTCATACAACTACGAACCTATGTCTTAAAAATTAATTCCTTGATAATGTTTAATAAGAAGAGAGGTTTATTGATTACCTCCTACACAAGTAACGACAGGTGTATCGTTAAGTTAACGATGAAAGGATCAATCAACCGAAAAAATTACAATTTTACATTCAAAACTACTAGAAAATGAGTTGTTACTCAATTACAAAAAGGAAGTAACGTTTCGCCTCTTGTTTGAATGAACCCTGATCCACATTTGTCTTTTTTAAAGATCGAAAATTACTTTGGAAAAACCTACTTTTTCATCAGTGCAAGCGTGCTTACGGGCGAATCGTGTCCATATTTAGATTTGATAAGTTGTGCAACAGATCGAGGGGTAGTGTTAGAATTCAAAGGATAAATTACTTTGGCTTTTCTTTCTCTTTCTCTTAACTATTCTTGGAGATAGTTTGATAAATAATAAAATTAGAATACTTCCAAGTTTTGGTGGTGCCTGTTTAATGCTGGCCCGCCACTAATATGCAGTGTATTCAGAATTCGCTGCGAACGAAACATTAAATACTTACTTCCCGCCTATCGACAATTATTCCAAATAAATTCCCTCTCTTGCGGGTCATATCTTTCGAGTAACTTCGTAATTTCAAACTCCGGCCCGCGAATTTCCAGTTTAGCTTTTACAAACAGCAACACAAAAAAGTTAAGAAACAATTTAACAAAAACAAAGAAAAACCTTATAGTTGGCTCCTGGCGCCTAGCGCCTACATCACAACCTACCCATCCTATCCTACAACGTTATTTATGTAGGGGCTTTCTACAATAAGACGTTATATGGGCAATGGTTGAAAAAGTGCTTCGATCCGAACGATTCTCGGTAGTGTTCGTCCTTGGGCCAAAATACTTCGGTGTACCAAATTTCATCAAAATATTTCAAAAATTGTGGTTGAACAGAAGAAAACAAGATGGATGGATGGACAGAGGGACAGACAAGCCTAAATCGATCCAGAAAATAATTCCGAATCAGTCGGTATAAACAAAGTAGTCAAAGTAATCAATGTAGTCTTGTACCACAAGTGGCGTAGGGCAAAAAACTATAACTTTTTAAAATATCGTTTTCAACAACTTGAAGTCTGTGATAAATTACATGTTAATCTGAAATTTACGACAAACTAGTGCGGAGCTAAAAGAAAACGCATTGTAATCTTTTTTTTGTATATGTGTGTTTCATGTATGACATCTAAAATTCGTTCCGAAGCAAATGTAATTTTCTTCCAAGGTTACTATTTTGATTAGACACTGATTGTGATATGAGACTAACTTTCTCATTAGTTTTACATGGCATATCTACTTTGCTATAGGATATCGAAACTGTCAACTTTCACTCAAAGAAATTTTCTTTAATTTATTCATTCTCATGTCTATTCAAGAAAAATATATCCCCCAGATTTTTTATCGGCATATTTACTCATATTAATTTTCTTTTTAATTCGATTAATGAAAATCATGTGGGATCAATTAGCAAAATATAAAAATAATTATTTACAAAAGGAGTTAAAAAGCCACTTATCTGCCCAGGAAATTAATAAAATGGAAGAGAAAGGTAAGTTTCGTTGAGATAAAACTTTACGCTAACGGAATGTTCAACTCAATGCTCTTACGTACACTTAGCAATGCATGAGATTCAAAGCGAACGTCGCGAATGTAATCGGATGCGTCGTACGAAGGTGGGACTCGGAAAACCTTCTAAATATTTCGAGGATCGGTCTGTCTTGTCCTATGGATTTGATACCCTACCCAAGTTAATGGAAGATTTGGGAAGTGACGATCACGTTACCCGATGGCGGGCAATAACCTCGTTGCCGGAAGTCATTATAAATCCCTTACATGGTCAAACTGCGATAACAACTCATGAAATTGTTAGAAGGTAGAGTAACGTAACGAATTCTATTGTATCCCTAGGTAGCAAGACAAAAATTTAAGGATTTCGATTGTCTTTTTACAGATGTGCGAATATATTCGTAAAAATACGTTTGCGTAATGAAAACCCGAAATACGTGGAAATGGAAAAACTTTTGGATATATTTCGTAAGTGAGAAACGAAAAAAGGATGAAACAGGAAAAATACAAACAAAGTTATATTTAGCTTAAGACATCCCTGGATAGTTCAACCGCATGACCAGGATCAGCTCTGCAATGAACATTTAGTTGGTTGCGAGGAAGTTGTAAATCGGTTTCTAATTCTTAGTTTACCCACTATCGTGGGCTGATGGTCATCACCATTTAAACATGATTCCGCATCATTATTAAATTTTTTGCGACAAAACGAGAAACGAAGCGACTCGGCTTTACCTAAGGCGTTTGCTAGACCTTATCTTGTTGGTTCGTATGCGGAGATTGAAAAAATCTTAGTAACTGCTTTAGATTAAATTTGTGTCCAGAAGCAAAGATTGGATTTTTTTTTAATATTTCATATGCCGAGTCTGTTCTTACGAACACTTTCTACCTCGATCTCTATGATTTTCTAACCTGCTCGAGCTTATGTGCATAAAGTACTTTGGTTCAGCTTTTAGCACTTTGTTCAGCAATTCCAACACCAGACATCAGTTGTCTATATATATAGTTGATCTGGACAATCAATTATTTGTCACTACGAAAAGCTGCTAATTGGCCGGGTGAGGCTATTTTTGCAATAAATTTTTTTCATAATTACGGCAATTATTGTTCAGAATTGTTGTTGGGCCCATGCCCAAATTTCATTTACTTCACTTCTTCACCTACAATCATTTATGGACGTTGACTAAGCTTTCTAATTAAGTTTTCGATAGCATGAGAGGAAAAGTAGAAGGCGATAAAGAGCTAAACGAACAAGAACATAAACCTTAATAGGGATTTCCGGTTTTTGCCATCGACACTGA
Source organism: Glossina pallidipes (assembly GCA_000688715.1). Taxonomy (NCBI): domain Eukaryota; kingdom Metazoa; phylum Arthropoda; class Insecta; order Diptera; family Glossinidae; genus Glossina; species Glossina pallidipes. The sequence goes on from KK499774.1 coordinate 1,947,760, forward strand.
ACACAGGTGCACTTATGACAAAAGCAAAATAAAATTGAAATATATTTTTATTGTTTCTTACTCGTTACTCGTTAGTTGTGATTGCTTTACATATGAATGGTGGTAAATATATTCTAAGATGCGAACGTTTAATTCATCAGTTTTATGATATAATACGCAAACGTGAAGGGAGTATACCAAAAGTATCTGATATTTTATCGCTTATAACTAAAGATGCTCAGGATGTGCATTATTTGCAAGAACGTTATGAAGCTGTGACTATATTGGCGGAAATCTTTGGCTATGATGTGTGCGCTCCTTCCTATCCAGCGAATTTATGGAGACATATGGAGTGGATATTTGAAGCATTCCCCCATTTCGCGGTCGATAAAGGCTTCTTTGAAATTCTTCATACGCGCATTAAAAATCGTTCATGCAAATATCACATATTCGATATGAAATGCTTCGGTTTACTTCTGCGCTGCTCGGAGGGACAAAAACGTTTTGTGGCAATTGATGGCATTAAGGAAATTTATGATATTCTCGCTGATACGAAACACAAATTAGATACATACGAGCATGTGATTTATACATTGATGACTGGCTTAGTTGCCAAAGAAACACTCTGGAGATGTGGCGAGTTAATTGATATGCTATCGATTATAATGCAGTTCGCCAAGAATCGTCAGGAGATTAATACTCAATTGTATTGTCTTCAAGTAAGAGCCTTTTAATTATGATTTCCCTCTTATGCGCTTGTGTGCTAAACACATACATTTTCTTCGTAATAGATTTTTGTCATATTGAGTGATATGCCTTGGATTAAACGTTACATGAAAGAGAATTATTACAAGACTCTCGAGAATGTGAAATGCGATAGTAAAAGTAATGATAAGCTACGCTCGGAACTTTTATATAAGTTGGATCGGGAAGTCTATCATATCAGCGAGTTGCGTTTAAATAAAAGAGTTAAGAACACCTTCGAAATGGATAGCAAGAAGGAGAACAAGACAGAGTTGGAAACTAAAGCAAATTTTCCTTAATTTTTCAAGCTAAACTGCAACGACTAACCTCAGTAGTAATGATTTAGTCTTTTTGTGAAAAATAGATTTTTTTATTGTATTTATTCGTTAACACATTTTCAATTTGAAACTCTTAAGGTAATCAAGATAGCATTTAATAATTTTTAATCTCTTTATTTTTTTTTTTAATATTTTTTCTCGAGAAACTTGAGATCTACGTTGCACTGTAAGAAGTCGTTCAGAGCAGCTATTAGTCTTACTATAGCATACTATCGACTTACATTGTATTTCTTTTTGTTCATGTATGCATATTTTTTAAATCACTTTTACATATACATATAATATATATTTGTATTCGTCAAATAAATTTAAAAAACATATTTTTATATACATTTTGTACTTATTTTTTTCGCATTGAAATGTACGTTTCGAATATACTTCACCCCTTCTTTTTGTTGTTGTTTGTGTGAGGAATTTTTGTTTTTTCGTTTTGTCTTCTGACTATGGAATATTATGAATGCTATGAAACGTTAGAGGGATGTACATGAGTGATGAGTCTCGGCGATTTAACAATTGTCTCGGCGATTGTTAAATCGCCGAGACAATATGCTAAAGTGGCTTATCAAAGAATGTTTTACATAATAGCGGCACTGACTGTAGATAGATATAGCAGAAGCGGTTGGTATACAATTCAGAGAGCGGAATACGAGTAATGAGGGAATAAGTTACATTGTATGCAAGCAATTGCCTCGTCTCGTCCAAAATACACTGAGCTCTTTAATAAACTTATTATTTAGTTGCAAATGTTTACATGACATTTTGATTCCCTGCACCGCTCGTGGTACAAAGGTTTGTACAGATGTATGCAACATCCAAGAGGACTTGGGATGGAGCGATCGTTTGTTACATCGATTGATTCAGCATCACTTTCTGACCGTCCGTCCGCCAGTCCGTCTACATTGTAATGTCCACATTAGACTGTTGAACATATTTTGGTTCCGGCCACTTTTTCGAGTTTTTTTCCCATAATAGATCTTATTCTAAGAAGAGGTTATATGAAAAACCTTATTAAACAAAGTGGGATAGGGCACTTAATGGTAGACTATGCCCCACTATTGCTTTGAATATTCTCCTTTAAACCTTATCCACGTCAGAACTTATTCTGAAAAGTCGTTATATGCATAACTGTACTAAGCACAGCCGGGTAGGATAGTTAATGGTGGGCTGCAATGCTTTTACTTGTTTTTTTTTTTTTTAATATTTTTCTTTTAGAGCAATAGTATATCTTTAGCCGCTGCTTCAACTTTTTTGTATCTCAACTCATTTTGTATCCTACGTCGCTTGAGGTAAAGGATATATTAGGATTGTGTGGACGTGCGTAACACACAGAAGGACTTGACATATTTATTTATTATACCGACCTGAGCTTATCTGTCCGTCTGTCCATATTGTTTTCTTGTATTCAATTTAGTACACCGGCAGGTTTTGGCCCAAGGACGAACGCGATTGAAAACGTTTCGCACAGGGCCACTTTGTCGATCGCATCCCACATACGCCCTTATGATGAAAATCCGTTATATGAATAAATGTATTAAGCAAAGTGGCATGGGGTACTGGAATGGTGACTTGTTCCTCTATAATGGTTTTATTTGTTCTTTTTAATATTGTCCTTTTGAAACAACAGTAAATATTAAGTTGTCGTTGAAGGGCGACTTTCTTCAAATTTCTTTCTGAATATCTACTTGCTTCGAAACCATTTTTCCCTTATTTGAGGTAAGCCTTTTACTAATCTAGAAAAATCGCGATAATGCTATTCTGTACATTGCCAACGTGTGGGTACGCATAGGCGAAATGGTAGAAGGTTTGATTTAATCTAAAGAAGAAAGTTAAAGATTATTTAACGTTACACCCCTGCATCGTTCCAAATGCTGAAATACATACATAAGTGGGAAAAGGAATGCTACAATTCTCGATCTTGACGTTCAGTCTTTTTTCTTACGGCCTTAAGTTAATTAAATATCTAACTAGAAATACTTAGTTTATAAGGTAATAGGTACGCACTCTAAAAAATGTGTTACACACGTACCATATAATCGAATTCATAGCACCTACGCGTCTTTTTTATCGTTACTGGATTATGGGTCTAAATCGATACATACAGGCCTAATCCATTTCCCTCAGAAACAAAAAAAAAAAAAAAAAATAATAGGTGCGCAAATAAATTCTGTAGGTTGCTTCGCAAAACGTACATGATGCATTGACTTTTTCGGAAATGCTGGGCATACGTAACTCGAGTATTGGTGCTCAAGCGGTATAAGTCTCAGTTGCTTACAAGTTGCCGTGCAGTTCAGTGTATATGGAAGTGTAAAGAAATCGATGTCATTTACGGCTCTGCATATTATTCCGTTTTAAACAGGCACTGAAAATGCAGATGAAGCTATGAACATGATTAAGTTCCCTTGGAGTGAAAATGCAGTAAGGTATCAGACAATTAGAAAGCGGTTTGCGAGATTTCGGTTTGTACTAGCGCTGATTGGGCTCGACACAGTTATATTGAGTACATCATGACTTTATATGAATTGTGAGGAATGGAACGATAATACGAAACGAAATAAACTGTGAAAGGACAGAAATTATATCCAGTACTCAGTAATCGCTTCTAGATTTTCGAACTGTCAGAATGTGAAAAAATTATTTTATATATTTTTTTACAGATTTTTTTTTATATTCGGACGATTTATTGATTCGTATATTTTTTTAAACGCATAATAGGAAGGTTTACAATAAAGAGATAGGAGAAGGATAGGTCACTATGTTCGAGCAGTGGGCGCAATATAAGAATGGGTTTTTGCAGGCGCGAATTAAAGGTATTTCGGCCGTATGTATTAACAATCTACTAGAGCAGGGTAAGCATCGTCGGTCTCTATATATACGACTTGGCTTACATTATTGCATTAATTTTGTTTCATCACAGAAATGACTAAAAGGCAGGAAAAGCGAGATCGGTGCGATTTGATACATCACGATGGACGTGTATGTGCACCATCAGCAAATTATTTTGAAAATCGCGCCCAATTGGCGTACGGTTTTTGGGCATTACCTAAACTAATGAAAGAACTGGGCAGCGATAATAGCGATGAGCAATGGCGAGCCATTAACTCATTGGCCGAGCACATTAGCAATCCATTACATGGTCAGCGTGCTATAAATGTTTACGAGATTGTTAGAAGGTAATCGTAAAGCCAGATTAAATAACGCTCGTAACTATTGATAAGTCTCTTAACAGATGTCAAAACATTTTCATACGCTTTTATAAAAGGTACCGCACCACCAGAACCCGCGAAATGCAAGGACTTTTGAATATATTTTGTATGTTTTTTATCGATTGACAAATTGCTTTCGACAATGCGAACTCAAATTGATCATCATTTACATTACAGATTTAGTGGCCCAGCACATGAATGGCGGTAAACATATTTTAAAAAGTGAACGGTTAATTAGTCACTTATATGACATTGTTTATAGTCGTGATAGTATGATGTATACGGCATCTTCAATTCTGGATATGATAACGAAGGACAGCGACGATGTTTATTACTTGCAGGAACATTATAGAGCCTTAAACCGTTTAACCGATATTTATAGCCGCGATGTGTGTGTGCATTCATACCCGCCTGGTTTATGGCGGCATTTAGCCCGTTTTTTGGAACTAATGCCTCATCAAGCAATGGACAGAGGTTTCTTTATGATTTTGCGTAAACGAATCAACGGACGTTTGTACAATTACCATATACATGATATGAAATGTTTTGCTCTGCTGTTACGTTGTCCCGATGGGTTGACGCAACTATCGAATTGCGATGGAATTAAAGAGCTTTATTTGATACTATCCGACAAAACAAGAATCTTAAGCACATATGAAAATGTAGTTTTCGCCTTAATGAACGGTTTGTTCGGGAAAAAAATTCTCTGGAGATGTGTGGAATTAACTAATTTGCCAGATTTTATCGTCAATTTGGCGAAAGATTTTAAAAATATTAATATGCAATTATGGTGTTTCCAGGTAAATCAATCCTTTTTTAAAAAAGTGCGTGAGGTTTTATGAAAAAAAAACAATTTCTACAGTGTCTACGCGAATTGGGTGCAATTCCTTGCGTTAAACGTTACATAAATGATAGTTTCTATGAGGATCTTAAGAACATAAAGTGCGTGGCGGACGCTAATGAAAAACAACGCGCTGAACTATTGTATTGGCTGTCTCGTGAAGTCTATCATATCACTAACTTGCGTTTACATGAACGTGAAAAAGTAGATGGAAATTGCTCATAAATTTTGTTGTTGTGTAAAAATTTTGACGAACGTAGCGCAAACATATCTTTTCGTAAATTTATTAAAATTCCAAAAAATATATATTTCTTTTTTTAAATAAAATATTGAATAATAAAAAAAAAATATTGTCCAATAAAGCAATTTTCGGAGAATTAAACTATGCATCAAGACTGCACTTAATTGGAGGAGGAATTTGCAAATTTTGGAAAGATTTCCCTCCTGGGTTTTATTTTCTCGCTAGACCTCTTTGTAGCCATTTCTCTAAACACCTTTGGAAAAATTAAACCTTACGAGACGTACCATGACGGTGGTCGTGTTTTGAAGCGGCCCGATCCAACTCATTTCCAATAGCGTTCATCCATGGCTGTACCAAAATATCTCAAAAATTACGACCTGTAGGCTGAACACAACAAAACAAGAAGAACAAGCTTCAAGTAACTCAGAAAGTGCGAGATTGCGAATGGATCGTATAATACAAGGTGGGTTTGCTTCAACTCTTTCTAGGCGTTACATACATCCGTATAACCTTAATATTCCTTTGTACAACAAGAGTTGTAGCGTATAATTAACCTTTGCTTCCAAATTTCAATACAATCTTCGAAACCTCGGGCTTAACTTCAGAAATTGTTTGATTTGTTCCCCTGCGAATATTTACGATAACCAATTACCCCTCTTATAACTATTGTCACAACCAGCTGTTATTGTTAAGCTGCTTTATTTTTGTTATTATTTTTTTTTTTTTTGTCCGAATGGTAAACAAAACATAAACAGAGAGATTTAGAGTGCGAAAGCTTTGCATTTATGAGAGAAAGCAAATGAAGTAGAAAGCTTAACCGTTTCAATTGTTTAGAGCTTTGATGCTATTTAAGTCTTCACATTGTCGTAATAAGTTTAGTTTTGTCATCAAATCGAATACGATTTTTTACGAGTTTTACGAGCGTCTGATCGTCTGCTTAAATAAAAGGATTACGTTGCTATTAACTTGTGAAATAAAAGGAAAAATTCACACACATTCTCTTTTTCCTTTCTTTCGTGCTATTGTTATTATCTACTCTCTGTATGTGTGTATGTGTGTGTGTGTTTGTGTGTGTGCATATGTATAAACGTGATATGAGATTTTAAAATCTTATGATGACGTTGAAGATGATTTTGATTTACTTCATCATTTATACATAATTTTAATGCGTTCATGTTGTGTGAGATTCGTGTTCAGTTACACTGAGATTTTCGTCGATGGCGCAACGTCTGTGCGAAGAGCATTGCATGCTAACGCAACAAAGTGTAATATTTTGAAAGTAAATGGTAACGTATTGTCGTATCCGTTTCCGTGTTATATACGTGCGTGTACGTAAAGGAAGTATAAATGCTTTTAGGTTTTTTGATGAAAATTAATTTTAATTTTCCGTTACACTTTTATACATGACGTGTTTATAAATAAAAGTGCGAAATGGAAATGCGAAAATGAATACATTGTTTTTAATGGAAATGAAAAAATAAACACAAAAAAAAAAAACAAATACCAAACGTCGGTTAAAAACGTTTTGCGTATATTTTCAAATAAGGCGGTCGACCTGATCATCGTAAACTTAGCTGTGAAAAAAAACAAAATTGTGTTCATAGCGGAACAAAAATTGAGAGATTATAGTCAAAATTCTAACGTTTTTAATGGATTTTTTTCGAACTTTGTCTTAAGACCATTTTTTCTTATTTACTGTGTACAGTTTTTCAACATCAGTGTGTTGTTTTTTTTTTTTTTTTTAGTAAGTTTCTTTATATTTATAAATTATTTACAAAATATTTTCGATTAGTGCAAAAGCAGGTTTATCACTTAATGATGAGCTAGGTGTATCCCCTTGTTACTCGTGCCAGCATACTGGGTTTTGTAGAAAACTTTTGTGCTTCATTTGCTTTTCAGCGAAACTTTATGCATTGAACCTTACATTGAGAACGTTGCTTCAAATTTAACGTCTTGGTAGAACAGGCAGTAGTACCTATAAGTCACCCTCCAGTACTGCTACGATCCACATTTACCTCTGTCCGCTGCAGAGCCTCTTTTTGCAAACGCCTTCAACAATTACCATTAACTAAAAAAGTTTTAACGGTATATTATTTAAACTGCTTTTGATGTTGGTCACGCCTACCAAATGTCAACTGTGTAGATTTGATGGTGACAGAATTGAAATAAATTTTTACAATCATTTCTGGGTTTAAGGAAAATTTATTTTTTTTATTTTATTATAGCGGAATTTGTGTCCGTCAATTAGCCAATTTAGCTTATTCGTCTAGGATGTTAACCGGGAGATGTGAAAACAGCTTAGCTTAACAAATAAATGGGAATATTATAATAACAACTAACAACTCAATAGTCGTGAGTTCGAATCTCAAGAGCGGTAGAGTTCCAATAAAGCCGATAGATAAACTTAGATGCGAGTATTTTAAAACTTTAGTCTTTAAATTTATTTCTCTTGCTAAATTAATAATAATACTAATGTTAATATAATAAATTAAAATATTTTTTTAGATTCAAAGAATTAATAATCAGATTAAGGAAAGTAAACTGACCATTAATTAATGAAAATTACTATTTGTTTAATAGAAAGTTTAAAAGGAAAAAGTGTACTTGTAAAATATTCCATATACCGGAGCTGTTAATATACTTTAAAGAATTTCCCGGGAGTATGTTGCTCGGTAAATCGAAAAATATTAGTGCAATGCGTAAGAAAACATAATCGGGCTCTCTTCTCATTTGAATTGAACAGAAATCCAAAGTTGGATTAAGCAGATGCCCGGTAGAAATTAATTTAACAAAGTAATTTAATTTTTAAAATGCAAAGAGAAAAAAAGAAAAAGGGAGCCAATGTGAACAACAAAATCCACATTTTAAAATAATGAAACTAAATATAAAGAAAGACTATATACTACGAAATGAAAAATTAAAGTTGTTGTAAATTTCAAATTTTTATAAAAAATTTATTCAACCAAAAAAAAAAAAAAAAAAAAATTAAAAAAATCGTAACATATAAATTTAAAGCAGAGTTTTTAGATGCAGTTTTATTAAATTGATTTTTAAAGATTTGAAAATTTCACTAATAAAATAAAAAACAAAAATTGTGTGATTATTTTCACAATTTTTTATTTTCGAATACCTTTTCGCTTTTGTAACATTACGCATTAAAGTGTAACATTTTTAATATTACATATTGACATGAAGTCACCAACACCAATAAGGCGCACATTAAAAGTAAAACAATTGCTGGCTAACGTGTCCTCAAGGACATTACCAGCCATATTAACATTATCGCCACCGTTGCCGACGTTGTTATCAACCTTGTCATCGCCAATGTCATCAGCAAAGTTGTTATCATTATTGCCGAACATACCTTTTAACAAATATAAGAAACCATTAGCAATAAAGGAAACAAATACAATAAAATTAACAAAATGTTACTGTAAACATAAAAGCACACCTTCGTTTAGCAATACTTTTGCCAATGGAAATGACCAGAATATGGTGTGTTGTAGTACTTGTACTCCTTTAACATGTAACGACGATATTAACCACAGAAGGAACAAAAATTGTGTAAACTTGAAAAAGAAAACAAAATTGATGAAAACAACGACTGCAACAACAATAGCGGACAGAAAGCAGCAACCTCAACAACATATATTGATGGCAGCTAACTGCAATAATAACAATAACAATGATAGCAACAATAACACCAAAAGGACTAAAAAAGAAAACAACAACATTAACTACAACTGGCATAACAAAAGTAACCAGGATATCATCAGCAACAATGGTCGTCAGGGCGCTCGTCATCACAGTCAGCAACGACAACATCATCATCAAAGTGTTGGCAGCAGCAGCAATGGGTGCTGCAATTGCTATAGCAGCCATACCGGTACAACTAGCTCTTGGATATTTTGCCTATGGTTATGGATAACAATTTCATCGCTTGTATTTGTACAATGTATACCATCGCCATCGTCATCTGTACAATTACAGAAACGAGGTAAGTGCATTGTTTTTAATGAAAAAACAAAAGGGAAAACAATGCGAAAAAGAAAGAAAAACAAACGCGTAAAGCCAATAAATATTATTGCAAGTGCGTTTGTTTATAATTCAATTCAGACTTGAAGAAAGATGTTCTGATTGTTTTCGAGAAGGAAATTAAAAATAAAAAAAAAATCGTCGCAAGCAACATCAACGATTTAACAAAACATTTAGTTTAAAATTTTTAAAGACATATATATATAACATATAACTTGCGGTATCAAAGAAAACTAAAATATTTTAATATTATTGCGGGAAAATTATTTAAAGCATACTATTAGGATTAGCACACACCGTAAAAATTCTTGCGTACTTTTTGTTTAAGGAATTTTTATTTTATTATTATATTTACATGTAGTAACTGCCTTATAATCTACTTTTATCGTGTTAGGCGGCAATATGACCTCATCATCATATTTCCTTTCATTACATTTATGTGTACGCAATGAAAATAATGATAGTGAACGCACATGCACATTAAGGACGCAACAAATATATATCAAATGGAATTAAATTACGCACTCATTACATGCGTGTTTACATAAGAAGTTAGTTAAAAGCAAAGGCTTATAAATATTTAGTTTTAAGTCTGAAAATTAATGGCGTAGCACATCGTTTGCTTTATGAAAATTTAATTGCATTTTATCACTTCTTTTTCTTAAAAAAGACGGAGCAAAAAACGTCATCGACTAAATGTGACAGCGAAATATCTATCTGGTCTATCGGAAGATTATTTTGCACATCGCAGTAAGTCGGACTTTCATCGGTTTATTTATGCTGAGTTGAGTATTAGATTACTGTACACATCACTAAGCGATAAAGATTTAAAAAATTTGTTTAAGCCATAAAAAAGTGTCAGAGGCGTATACATATACTTGTATATACTTGTATGTATATATATGTATCTTATATATGCATATAGATATGTATATCTACTCTTTATAAAAAAACGCGTATATGTATATGCCTTGTATATAACTTTGAATCAATTTAACTATGCCGTTTCCAGTACATTAATTACATAGTTTCCAGGTGTAATAGAAATTGCATATAAATAATAATGTCTGCACCATTGGATGACGATGGTAGAATAATAGAACCAGGTGAACGTGTATGCTTTCGTGAACGGGAACGGTATTTGTCACGTATCGACCTGCAAGTTAAATTAAAGTGATTTGAATAGATTGCTGAAGAGATTTGGCAGATGGATTGACTTACTTTCTAGAGCGCCTTTTATACACGCCCAGCTTAGGAGTATGCGGTCTTTCTGTTATAGAATAATCTACACGTATCCGGCGTCCATCAACTTCTAAGCCACAACAATTTTCACGGGCAAACTTGGCATCAGCTAATTTTTCATAATAGATAAAACAAAAGCCACGAGAATGACCAGTCTGCAATTTGAAACTTTTATTAATTAAACGAAACGAGAATATTTTGCAAGAGCTTTAACAACGAGCATTTGATTTTGTATTATATCCTTAAATAACAAAACCCTAACACAATGTTGTCAGCTTCTCTACCCCTTTTTTATAGCATTTCTTAGCGAATCTTAACAAATGAAATGCATTTAAGGAGAAGAGCAAACTAAAAATTAATGCCGCGACCATCGAATAGCAAAGGCATACTACATATTTCTTTACATCACACAAAAAATATAAAAATACCGATCCCACAACATTTGACTATCGGCAGGCTTGCAGTTGCAAAAATTAGCATGAACATCCAAAGGACAATGTCCGATGATAACCAATAGCGGCCGGTAAATTTAACTTTTATAGACAAATCCTCTACTAAAAAGCTATTTTGCAATTTTGGTGGATATCAAGGTAAATACGATGTAGTTGCGCTTTTCAAATTCTTACCTGAGCATCAATAACTACTTGTATGCGTTCTATGTTTCCATATCTTGAGAAAATTTCACGTATTTTCTGCTGGGTAGTACTAATTTTTAATCCAAAAACACCAATACAACGGCTGGGTGACGGCCTTCTCTGAAATATTTTTCGAAATTTAAAACGTTTAAAACAATGGTTTTTAAAAACTAAAGATTTACTTACTCTATTGTTACGTTTACCCCTCTCATAAGAACTACGCGACTGTGAACGGGAGCGTGAATATGAACGACTTCTCGAACGCGACGTTGACCCATGGCGTGTGTTACTATATCGACAATGATGACGTGGTGGTGTTAGACATCTTTTTTTTTGCGGGTAGTGAAGGAAATAAAATAAAATAAGCACATTAATTACATAGTTTCTAAACGACTCGGAAAAATTTGTTCGAATAAATATAAACCTGTTTCAATACCCTAAACAGTTTGCAATTCATGTTTATATTTGATTAATTTGCAATTCATATCAAATTGAGGTTCCTTGCTTTATGCATTGAAGTTGCTGTTTGTTTTGTTAAGGGCTTCTCTGACTTGTTTGAGGAGTATAGGAACTGTTCTGTTATTCTTTTTTTAATTTTTAATTTGATTTTGCATTTTGCTTTTCTTTATTTTTCTATAAAGTTCAAGTTTTTCATTAAAGCTGAAATTGAGAGAAATTTATTAGGATTCTTCAAACATAGTAGGCGACCTGAAATTCTAAAAATTTTTGAAAGAAAATTCTTCTTTCTTTTTTTTTTTCAAATATACTAAATAAAATTTTCTCATGGATAACTTGATTTTTAACATTATTCGAAATCGAATTCGAATTCGTAATCGAAACAAAAAAGAACACTTTATGAATGTAATATATGTTACCTAGAACAACAGCGGCAACAGCGGCAACAGCGGCCACTATGGCGGCCCGGTGGTAAAGACGATGGCGAAGGTGGCTGTCTTGAGCTGGAACGACTGCGCGAATCATATCGATAATGACTACAGGACTTGCTGAGAAACGACTAGTTATTTACAATAAATTCAGAACACAAAACCCTAAACTTACCGACGACAGTTATGTCTGCCCGGTGACAGTGAATAGCTGCATCGTTCACTTATACTGCGGCTGCGTGAATGAGGACTCTGCAAAGTCAACAATTATATTTGTATAAATTGATAAAAGATTGGTTATAAAAAACCGCATCAAAAAAAAAAACGGACTCATACGACAATGTTACGAAAATGCCTTTGTTCTGGTAACTTCGTTCAATAATTATATTAATATGTTCCATAAAATTATGTTTATTTCATGTAAAAATTTTTACCATCCCTTTAGAATATTTTTAAATCCTTTTAATTATAAAAATTGATCACACAACGAAAATGATATTCTTCTTTTATAAATATTCTGTTTTTTTCTAGTTTTTACCAACGTTCTTGTCAACTCAAAGCAATTCAAATACAATAACCCTTTTAAAAAACCTCCAGGTTTTGATGTTAAAAAAGCTTTAATTGCAATTCTTTGGTATTAAATTTTTTGCTTTAATATATTTTATATTTTTTCTCTTTTACAAATTGAACAAAATGAAATGATTTGCTAATACACAAAAGTGCGTTATTGGAACGTTTAGAATAATTTTAATAAATGGCGATTTTTTCGTTTAGACGCAATGGTATTGAAAAGCAACGCTAACTTTGATTGTTTCACGGTTGCATTTTCAAGTAGGCATAAATCACAGGTGGATAATACTAATGTGACTTCCCTTGACGTTTATTTGTTTACCATAAAAATTTTTGAAAAACATTTCCCATCATTAGTTTGCCATGCTTTTGCTAAAGGCAGTTAGTTATATTTGTGAGCTTCTTGGAAGAAATAAAAGTAATTAAAGTT
>KK499774.1:1961102-2022336 GCA_000688715.1 Glossina pallidipes
AATTATGATACTTTAGTAAATACATTTCTATATTTAGTTTGAATTTTCCACATTTAACGTTGTCTTTATTTTTATAGACGTTTTTGTCGCACAATGCTATATAAGCTAGACAGCTAGACGATTTTAATACATCTAATATATATATGTTGTATTCATCTGTCATCTTTTGCTGAACAAGAAATTTCTCATTATAAGAATTATTCTCCGATTTTACCAAAGTTAGTTAATCCACTTAAAGAGAACTTGCTGGAAAATATCATTGTATTGTAAATAATGCAAAAAGTAATGAATATTTATTTATTTTTTGGATTTTATCCATTCAGTTTTCTTAAATTGCCAGAAATTTTGATGTGAAATGTATTTCTTTTGTAAGTTTAAAACAGCTCTCATGGAAGGGACACGTTTTATCGACTTGACGGTTAGCTTGGGATTCCCGCAACACGGCAAGCCCACGAATCTTGCTGAACCCCTTAGAAGCACCAATGTACTAAGAAAGCGAAGTAAAAGCAAAACATAAAATACAATACCAATGTTCTTCGGATATTCGATTTAAACAATTTCTGTGCATCTATGTGAAAATCTCGAGTCAAATGATGCCGTTTGTTTAAAGCTTGTAAACCCAAGCCGTAGTAAATGTTGTCATCTTGCACATTCAATAATAAGTCAACTGGTATGTAGTGGACACGATATGTATGTTTAGTTTTACGATTTTTCACTGTTATCATAAGACTACTGCTATTGCTATCTAATAAAAAGTCAGCACTTAAAACTAAATCCAATGTCTGATTAATTTTTCTAAGAGCGACGGCGCTATCGGAATCAATGGCAGTTTCATATCGTATAACCGAACTATTGAAGCCATTGAATTTCTAATGCCAAATACGTGTAAGATTACTAATTTTTGCAAGTAACAACCAGTTGGCCTGCACGGTATCGACATTCTCCAGCACCTAAATTAAAATTATATTAAAATACTATACAGCCAAAGTATTGTTTACAGTGTATTTATTATTATGCCCGTATGCCCGTATTCTCGGTTCTGGTTCATTTAAATTTTTACTATAATGCGGCAAAGCAAACTGGGCAATCTGTGTGGGATAAAAGTCTTCTTCTCCCATATTGTACTAATTGGCACACCGTCGGCGGCACTGATACATTTTACAAGATCTCTTATCTATGATATTAAAGAAAAAAGCCTGGGAAAAAGTTTGCAAGTAAGTGAAGTTCGAACTCACCTCTGCGTTATAGTTTTCAAAATACACGAAAACACCATGAGCGTCATATTTAATAAAACTGCTTTTAAATTCAAACGCATGATTGCAAAAACGAAGGGTTCTCGCTAAAAAATAAATGAAAACTTTTTTTTAAATCTACGCCAGAAGTGAATTGAATGAAATGTAAGGAAACAAACAGAAATATCATCAAATTCTGGATAATTAAAACAAAATCAATTTTTAATTTGTGCACTATAGCTAGTAAAAGGTTCATTGTTGCTATTAAGGATAAAACATGATCAGCTGCGCACGTGAAACTGTACGAAACAGTGCAATCTTTTAAACTCCGCGCCCCGAAAATTGCCTTAAAAAGCAGCTAAAAAGCAAATTTGTGTGTTCATAAGCGTATGTGTACAGCGCCAATCAGGATCCAACAAAACAAACTTATTTTAAATTCCTTAAAATAGTTTCATATAAGAAAGCGAACGATAAATAATTTATCCACAGTAGTAGTAGATAAAGACTAATTTCAAATTTAACAGATTAATAAAATTGAATGAGGAAAGAATTTTTTATGGAAACTCACCCAAGAAATCCGCCGACGAAGGCGCATTCTAGACCCCGGTGAAATGCATCGATTTAATAACGATTACAACGCAATAAAATTATTTGATCAATGATGAATCTTAATTTCGCAAATTAACGCAGCGACAACAAAAAGATTGAATTCCGAATTTCATTTTAACTTAAGCAATGTACTATTCTGTCACCAAAAGAACTGCCATAACTCCCTGGTGTGAGAATTTCATTCTTCTCCTCATCAAAACGCTTTCGCACTTGACCCGATCACAGCAGATATTTTAATTGAAAAAGCCCAATTTGAATTGGTTTTTGTTTTCAGAGACCACATAGATAGCACAAAGCTGGAAAAGTCCAATCCCAAGACAAAATTTCCTTCGTTCTTTTTTTTAATAAAAAAAGTTATATCAAGTCTTTTTTCAATTTTTTTTTTTTTAAACTTTCCAAGGAAAATGATTTCTTTTGCAAATTTTAAAAAGAATAAAAAGACCGTTCAACCAGGAATTCAATGACTTTCTATTTGAAAATTTTTTTGATTAAATTAAATCACATTTTTTTCGTTTTCTTTCAAAAGAGTCTCATTAAATCACATTTTTTTCGTTTTCTTTCAAAAGAGACTCGTCTACTTGAATTTCTACACAGTTTGCATGTCTGTCTTTCTCAGGTCCGTATCTGTATATGTCTGCTGCTAGGTGGAAGGTGTATCTATCCACGTATATTTTGTACAATTATTAAGATATTTTCATGAAATTTAGTTAATCCTAAGGATGAACTTTGTTGAAACTAAATCGGGTGGGACCCGATTTGTACGACCACTCTTCCTTCATATATGACCTTATTTCGAAAAAGTGTTTATTTAAAAAAGTTGGCATTTTTTTCCGCAAAATTCGCTGAATGTTAGAACTTCATCCTACTTAAGTGAAATGAAAAATTGGGATTGAGTTGGGCCATTTTTGGAAACCCTACGAAAAGCAAGCCTTTGTGTGGCGCAAAGAGTCTAATATTTAATATTTTATAATGAAAATCAATTTGACATAAAAATTAATTGCACCAAATTTGGACCAAACAGGTCTATTTTGTGAATCCAAAACTACATTAAGCATTTAGATGGTATCAAAGGTTTTTTGCACTTCCTCAGAAAAATAGGTGAACAACGATATCATTTTGGACAATAAAATCAATTTTACTCGAACTTTTACGACGTTGATGCAGTTCCCTTCAAGACAAGGGCTTGCAAGTATGAAAAGTATGCCTTCACGTGGATGAAAGGTACAATTTTTAATAATAAAAGAATTCTCCCAAGCGAAGTGATTTAAGGTCTTTAAAGGTCGACCTTGATTGACTATAATGTTTTTAGTTATTTTCAATTTGCGTTCGTAAAACACAGTGCTTGTAACCCATGTTGTGATTCCGTCTTTTTCCTTCGACAATAAATGCTTGACTGAGTTATTTCCAATGTTTGTAGGCCGTACTGT
The DNA here is from genome assembly GCA_000688715.1 of Glossina pallidipes. Classification (NCBI taxonomy): domain Eukaryota; kingdom Metazoa; phylum Arthropoda; class Insecta; order Diptera; family Glossinidae; genus Glossina; species Glossina pallidipes. Next base: position 1,964,371 of record KK499774.1, read on the forward strand.
TATCAAGTTTCGTTCATTAGCCCGAATCTATTCGAGCAACTTCTCAAGTCATTTTTGCTATTCATGCATGCAATAACTGCTGTGAATGGGTTTTGTTCAGCCGATTGGTCGTTTTTGATTAACCATTCATTTAAGCCCTTTTCCCGCTAACCTATGCACTATTTGATTGTCATCCATTCATTAAAATCCTGTGTCATTACGCTTTGCTGATCTCTTATATTATTGTTAACTTCAATTGTTTGTATGCCTTTCATACTATAAGCTATGATATATGACCACAGTAAACGAATAACTTTGGTTCTCACAATCGCCAAAAATCCCTCTCAACTTTTGCAACTGCGCGTCCGTTAATTTCAAATTCACATTACATGCACACATGTGCACACATCAACGTATGCGTACACGTGTACATTATTAATTTATCAAATATTTTAATATAATTTTCTGAACTCTTTTGTAAAGCTGTCGTGCCGATGGTAAATACATTGCGGGGCATTTAATTTATGCTATAAACTAAATTCCAATTATATGGCTTAAGCAAATAATATTATTTCAATAAACCAATTGCATATTTTATAAGCCATTGTTACGTAAAATTCCTAATCTACCAAAACCATTCACAAATAACAATCAGGGAATAATCACCGATTCATGTTTTCTCGAATTAATTTCTGTTTATTTTATATTTATTAAATATTTTCATTTATTTTGAATTTTTTATTTTTTTTTTTTCATTTTGATAAATTCTCTCCCTCTCTCCCTATATATATATATATATATATATATATATTTCTAATGTTCTCTGGCTTCTAAGTCAACATGGAAAATTAATTAGTGCAATTTTCAATTACAATGCGGTTATGTTATGAAATCAATAATAACAATAACAGCAGTAATGATAATGTAATGTAATGTGAATTCGTACAAAAACTTGTTTGTTTCGTAATTAAAAAAAAAAAAAACAAATTTATTCTCTCTGAAATTTGCAAAAAAAAAAAAATTTTTTTTTGATTCCATCTAAATAGAACTTGTACGACTTATTTAATTAAATATAAATCGCTTATTAACAATGTTCGTTACGTGTAATAAATGCTAATAATAAATAAATTAAATAATTGGTATTCCATGTCATCATTGTCTTTCGATGTTAGTCAATAAATGCATTGGGTTTTTATCAGTGTTTTGTATAAAAATAAAAAAAAAGAAGATTATTCCACGCTTGGCATATGCGCTCGCATTGAAACCAGATAAGTAGTTATTAATGCTCTTTTTCGGCAAAAACAAACTAAAATGAAGTATAAAATTGGCTTTAATGGATTGCAACACAAATAGAAAAATTTCCATAAAAATAACATTTCAAATAACTTAAATCCCTTAAAATAGGCCACACTATTACACACATTGCCCATCGGCAATGAAAGCGCACCTAACTCTCTTCTTACACGAAATTTGATTTAAAACGAGTTAAACAAAAAATTGTTCTCTTTTTACACGGAATTTGATTTAACACGAGTTAAACAAAAAATTGTTCTCTTATTACACGATGTGTTTTATTTTAACGCGATTTTCAATATTCTGTGAGTTTTTTTTTATGATAATTTTTAGTGAATTTTTTCTATTGCTGTTTCTCACTCCTCATAAATATGCATTATTACTGCGCTTTGTACTTCTCACAATTCAGTTAGATTATACATATGCGTATGTGAGTGTGATCCCCCAAATAATGCATAAAGTGTACCCGTAATGTAAATATAATTTATTTTTTATAATGTATTTAATGAATTAAAATGTATGTATGTACGAAATAAATTCTTAAGTGAACTCTAGCAAGAATTTTTTATTATTGTGTATTGGACTTTTCAGTTGAGTTTTTAGGTCTCGAACGAATCAACTATTTCCGATCCATTTAGCCCATATCGTTTCTATACGATTTTTTAGAAACATATCTATCGTGCAAAAAGAGAATTAGGTGTCTTTTTACTCAGGGGATAACCGCTATCATACATAATATGAGATACAAGGCAGTTCAGCGAAATGGTCCGAATATAAATATGTTAGGTTTAAGTTTATAACTATTTACTTGGTAGTTGCTTTGCTGAAAGAGGAGAGAGAGCAAGATCCATGCCCATATTTTTCAATATTTTCAATTTGAGAAGAAAAAAATACTCATACTATTCTCTAGCTCGGTGCAATTTCAAACTAGCTTGAGACATACGATATTGAACGAAAAGAAGAGAAGAGAAAGGCAAGACAAAATAAATAAATAAATAAAATTGTAATAGTGATAATGGGTGTGGGAAGCGTTCTTGATCATAATTACAATTTGTTCGGAGAAAAGTTTACATTTAAAATTATGGCCAAAAATAGACTTAAGAGTAACACACAACTTTTCATAACTTTTTGAAACATTGATAGTAAGTGTTCATCCAACAATTTGCATAAGCCCCGTCCAACGAGACATAAAACTGTAAATGTACTTTTAAAATACTTTAAGGAAAACAATTAAGACTTTTTTTGTGCTTATAGACGTAACAAAACGTCCTCACAAAAATGTGTGAATCTTTGCAAGAGAAATAGCTTAAGAGTCTCTTTTTTTTCGTATTTACGATAAAAAAAAAACGACGAAAAATGAAGAAAAAATAATAAAAGTATTTCGAATGTTTGCGGATAAGAGAAGAAAGTTTTTCCATTTTCTCGAGTTTTGGCATCACTTGCAACACAACTGGTCATAGCTAGGAGTGAAAACTTACTTTACACACTTCACACCACCACTCTAGTGATATTCTACGTAGTTGTAGTACTACTGTACGGATTTTAACCAATGTTTGTCGGTTACGGCGGTATTTGCGGTTATTATGGTGCCAAACTTGGCAACAACTATCCAAATTAATTTATTTATTACTCAGCCATTTCTCAAAATATTTAACCGCACATATATACTTTTATAGTGTTAGTGTTGATGAGTAATTTAAAATTTATTTTTTTCGTTTTCGTTTTCGTGTATTCTTTTCTTTTTTTTGGTGAAAGGAATAAATAACGAAATACTTTGAAATTAAGGTTTTTATTAAAAAAAAAAAAAAATAAATAAGAGGCTGTCTAAGAGTGGACCATAAAACTCACAATTCACTTGCAAGCCTTGCCATATGCTGTACGGCTTCCTTTTAAAGTGATTCATTACTTAAATACAAAAACGTTCTCTTGCATTTCTTTGAATGGAATAACTACCATTTTTCATGTTTTGGTCAAACGCTTTCAAACCCCCTTTCACCGTTTCCTGTTAAAGTGAAAGATCTTAGAAACGTAAATTTCAGGTTTTGCTTGTTGAAAATGTTGAATGAAACAAGTTTCGCTTTTTTGCGGTTGTGCTTAAAATTTTGTTAAGTTTCCTGCTGACACTTTCGTACGTTTTTAACTTTTGCTTTTAGTTTATTTTCTATTCCAAGGATTCTTGTTTTTCGAATTGAAAACATCAGGTTTGTTAGAAATAAAATTCTTCAACTTCTCCTTGTGACATTTGAGTTCAATGTTTTTTCTCTCATTCTTGTTTTTCGGGCTTTTGATGATTATTTAGCACGTTTTTTTTCGAAATGAAATGGCAAAGTACGACTTAAGGAAAAACTTTTGATTTGCGATGCTTAGTTATAAACATAAAATGTGACATTCTTTTTTCCTTTTTGAGAATTTTGTTGTCAAGAAGAGAGTTCACAGTGAAGGTTTTTTTAATTATTCATTTTATTATTTCTTGTTTTTTTTTTCATCTCAAGAAACAACTGTTTCTAGCACAAGTAGCTAAGTATTGAAAACATCTTCTTGGGTAAAGAAAATTAAAGAAAGTTTGAAAGCTTGCTTTAAGGCTATGGTTTTTTTTAAAGATGTAGCATACTTTTAAGAGAAACGAAAATACAAAATTAAAGCATATTTTAAGGCAAAGTCATGTTTTTAAAGCGTACTGCCGCCACAATTTAATCTAACTTAAGCAATTACCTATATTCACAAAAAAGATGCTTGCAACGTTACTCTATACTTGTTTTCGTACTTTATATCTGTTGTTTTATTTGCCAATTTTTATGCAAACTAAATCTTAAATTACTCTCTTGAAATTTGATTTCTTTATACTTAAAGCTGATCTAAACTCAATTGTTTTCTCAATACCTAAAAATATACCTTAGGTACTCTATAAAGTGTAGAACTTTTGCACAGTTTTAGTATTCGTACTCGATCTGTTTATACCCCGCTGTCTCCCTGACCGTAATCAGAAGTCTCAGAGTCTGAAAAGTTTACAGCGGACCCCAAAAGGTTTCGTCTATATTTCGTCGAAAAAGGCTCAAGAATTCGTAAAACTTGAAATGTAATTTAGATGATTTTCGGTAGATAGACTTCGGCCGAAGCACATTTCAGCATTTCAAAGACTTATAGCTAGTTTTGGTTTGAGCCATGGTATTGATCCATTAATGTTGCATTCTGTGTAGTAGTAACTTAACTTTTAGAAAAGCGGAATTTTCCGGCGAATACTGCGTCCAATCAACAATATTAGCCGAAATTAAGGCCAAAAAGGACTGGTGAGCATATAGAACAAAGCTGCAAAGGTTTCAATGCGCAAGACATTAATGTAACTGGAACGAATGTATTCCCGAGTTATATTAATATCTTGCCACTCAAGGCCAGGTAAGCGTTCAACTGTATTAGGACTGCCGTTTAAGGCTTCCTATTATTTGTGTACAGACAATTTTGTGTAAACTTTTATTTAATGTTGCTTTCGTGTCAAAATTCAATCTAGCAATCGATATTGCGGCCATTTCCATACACCTAATGATATTGAACTTTTGCACACACTTTTAGCTCCCATGACAACACAATCTTCTACATTAAAATTTTCTCCATATCCCAAATGGCGGCCGTCAGCTTAGTGAGTTATTTTTCTCTTGAAAATCCCTTTAATTTGAATATCAAATAAAAAGGTTTGGAAAGCAGAATAAGACCAGCAAAATGTTATCATATGTTACACCCTATGCAAGTTGTGATAGAGGGTATATTAAGTTTGTGCAAACTCGCAGACTCGATCTAAGCTTGTCTGCTCCCTCTGCTTGCCTGATGACGTCAATTTTTCAAATAATTTTATGAAATTCGGTACACTAAAGTGCTTTGACTAAACGATGAACGCCGATGAAAACGGTTCAAATCGGTCCGCTTATTCGACCACTTCGCTGCCTCATTTTGACAAGTCGTTATATGGAAAAAAATACAATTTTCAAAATTTTTCGACAAAACTCGCTGAATAATAGTACTTGGACCTTCTAAACTAATATGAAAACTTTGGTTCTGCTAGGGAAATTTTTTAACCGCTCTCATCTAACCGCTTCCAACCGTAGAAAGATACAACATTTAATATTTTATAGTCAAAATTGCTTCGTAATAGTAAATTGACGTAGAAATCAAACTTATCGAATTTGTACCATGTAGGTCTATTTTTCGGATACCACCGAATATAGGGTTTTTTAGGAAATGTAATTTTGGTGGTGTATTATTAACAAAACGAATGAGTAACATTATTAAGCGAAGGGGCAAAAGAACTTGTTCTATTATAATGTTCTTAACTCGTTTTACATGAGCGGCACCATGACGTACCTGTGTCTTTTTTTGCTTAAAAATCCCCTTGATATGGATATCAAATAAAAATGCTTCGCACTCATGTTTTCTTGTACAGGCTCGCCTTTTATTATACCATCATTTCTGTCGGTTTGTCTGTCTGCCCTTTGTGTTCAACCTACCGGCTGCGGATAATGTCTTATTTTGAAAAGTAGTTATATGAAAACATGGCAGGCGCTGTAAGTAATTGCATCAAACAAAGTGCTGTTAGGTATGTAATGCTTGGTATTGACCGACTACACTTACTCTCACTCACTTGTTTTTTTAATAAGTTATTTGAGAAGTGCATTATCATCCTGGGTTTTAACCAATATTTCTATGGACTTTGAATAGAAAATTTTATATAACAATCATAGAATGTAGACTTAAATTTTAGTTCAATATTTTTACTTAAAGCAGAAATTTAAAATTTCTACAAAAATATGGAGGGGTTGCTGTAAGTAAAATAATTGACAAACGGCCTTCGAACTCGTCGAGTTAGTTTGCATTAAAGACAAATTATTTGTAGCAATATTTGTTTGGCAGGTTTTCAGCAAAAAAAAAAGAATTTTACTGGAATGACTTATGAAGACGAAAGTGATTGTGATTTCTCAACTATAAAATTTTCAATTGCTGCTAACTGATTAAATATTATTTAATTTAAATTTTAAATAAGTTAGATGTCGCATCACATGTTTCTTTGTGTTGCATTTTTGGTTTTGGTTCTAAGCAATTTTCACAATTTGTAATTTTTGAACGAGCTGAATACTACGCACATATACACCCACACACACGACCTACGCATGTATGCATGTGATGCTTAACATTCCTTTATAATGTTTGCCTTCCTCCCTTTCGTTTTGACTTGAAGTTCCACAACACAATGTCATGCTGCAGTAGTACTCGGCTAAATTTTATAATGTTTTCGTAAACTTTTTAAGGTAAAGAAGAGAAAACGGTAGTTGTATTTACATAGACAATAGGGAGAAGTTAAAATGACAAATAGATGAAAAGAAAGTGCATTAGTAGCTTGTTTTGAAGAGAAGGAAAATTAGAACGAGTAACTTGGAATGTCTCTGGAAAAAATTGTGAATTCTTTGCAGAATTTTGATAAGAGAAAAATTATGAATTTTTACATCCAGATAAGCAATTAATTAAAGAACTTAAACGCATTCAAATATATGATTACAGCCACTTATTTCAGGATTTTCTCGTTCGCGCATAAAATTTTAAAATCTCTTTTTCAACCTTTTTTCTTTTTTTTATATCCTTCACACTTCGGTGAGGGGTATGTTCGTTTCGTCTCAACGTTTGCAACACGCAGAGGGAAGCTTCAGAGATCTCACAACGTATATATATTCTTGATCAACATCAAATTCTGAATCGATTTAAGCATGTTCGTATGTCCGTCTGTCCGTCTTTGTAATGTCCTGGTGTTTAATATTCTCCCATAAAGTATACAAAATTTTGCTCTCTTTCAATTTGGTAATGCCTCTAAGCATGTGTGTCTGTTCGTCTGTCCAACTACGTAGCATCGGTGGTACAGATTCTCCCATTCGCAAAAAAGAAGAATATATCTCCTACAAATCTGCAAAAGGGCTTGAAAATGGCGCAAATTGCAGGTAAAGAATATGCCTTCAACGCCCACACATCTGTATAACCTTTCCATGTCCTTTGATCTTCACTCATAGGCCTCAACAAATACGCGATATATAATTCCACAAAATTGTTCTATAAAAATAGAAAAAATTAGCCCCGCCTACGCAATAGTACAGCCAGCGGTTATGGATATAAAAGACTCGGTCGCAACTTAATATAATTTTCTTACTTGTTTGCTTGTTTTGAATCAATTTCGAATTAACCGCCCTCGATTTCACTCTCTCTCTCTCTCTCTCTCTCTTTCCCTTCCTCTCTCCAGGAATGTAGGAAAATTTGCTTAAGCCATCGGTCTGTGAAGGATTCTACTTCAATGAGATTACTCTTTATTCTGTTTTAAACGTAACTATAAACAATTTTAATAAATGAAATTATTTTTATTTTGAGAAAATAATAATAAAAGGAAAGAGAAAAGAAAAGATTATTTATTTTTGATTTTCCATCGAAAATATTATAAATAATTTTTAATTAATTAAAGTGTCAAACTTTTTTATTTTGTATTTGCTTAATGATACGCTTTTCAATTTCTTACTTGTTTTGTCAATTCAATATTGATTCGTTGTGGCAGTCTCTTGCACTGTTTATACCAACATTGATAAAATATTAATTTCCATGTCACACAATTTCAGATTGAAATGTCACTGTTTTCTTACTTCACTTGATATGACATGAGTTTTCCCAGAAGAAATTACTTGAAAAGGCGTAAATGAGAGCAAAAAAAGAAAAAAAAAAATTGAACTAAAATTATAACAAAAATATTTACTTCCCATTTTAGTTAGTTTCACCATTTCTTCTAAATACACTTTACTTCATTTTTAATATCGATTGTAGAACAAACAAATTTGTGCAAAAACATACAATTTTCACGAGAATTTCATTGTCTTCCATCTGAAAAGCTAGGAAAATATGATAAGATTGAGTCTCTGGAAAAGGAAACCTAATATACTAGTGAAAGAAATTAAAACATACCTTTGAGGCGTGTTTGCATGTTTAGCTAAAAGGTAGTATAGTTTTAGGATTTATTTAATACAATAAAATAACTCTTAATGAGAGCATACCTTCAAGAGCTGAGCTCAAGCAAAGGTGAAAGCAAAAAACAAATAAACAAATAATAAATTGTTGAATAAAACAAGAAGAATGAATGAATATTCGATGATTAGTCAACACCTAAGTTTCACAGGTAAAAGTATTTAATCTTTTGTCAAACTGAAACGTTTCGGGGCATTTTAGAGCATAATCTTCTATAGCTTTCTAAATTAAAGACTTGAAATATTAGTTTGATTTTAATTGCCACTGCTCTCTCTCTCTCTCTCTCTGTCATTTGTGGATGCGCAAGTTAATGGCTTCCGTTGAAATTCCTTCACAAATACTTGAATAAAATTTCGTTAATTTACCCTAATTTTTGGTTACAAAAGTTGCAACAAATTTCGCAAATTTATAAATTTTACTTAAAATTTTGTAATTGCTATAAAAAAAAAGTTCGCGTACTAGCGGTGGCTATAAAAATTTATTTACTTTGGTAACTTAAGCTCCAGCCTTTGTGATGCGCACACACAAAAGTAGTCAATGCTTTGGGTATAAAATATGAAACTTTTACTTATCCTTTGGTTTTAAATACGCTTTTCTTTGGTTTTTTCACCTTCTTTTTTTTTTTTTTGTGCAAGTTCTTTACTTTGTTGCATCTGAAATTTAAATGTTTTAAACGTTTAAGTATGCGCTTCACGTCACTTCACTATAATGTGTTGCGAGTACAGCTACCTTAACGAGTTTGAGTGGTCGTGAATTTGAGTAAGAGTTCGACTACTTGTGATATCTGAGCATAACAGGCCGTGACTGCTGCTCTACTGCAAACAAGCGCTGACACTTTTTTACTTTTTCGAATTTTTATTTACATGCACCACCACCACCGTTCGATGTGCACTGATTCTGTTGCTCAGTATACAACATCTCTAGGCATACGTGCTTGCGAATTTATATAAAGATGCGAATAAAGCAAGATTCCGAGTATTTAGTTCTCTACGTTCTTTTCATTGAAATCCATAAAAATTAAATTAATTTGAATAAATATTTCATTTTTCCGTCCTACGTTAGTTAACTCTGAAGAAATCAACCAATTATTTGAAAATAAATTTGTCATGTCAGATATTGATGGCTGTTAGCTCGGTGCAATGACAATCGCAAAGATTTCAATAAAGATCAACTTAATACCCTCTTGCTGGGTATATTGTAAGAAATGGATTTTATTATGCAGGCGATGGATCTCAAAAGATTCGTTGTAAACCGTATATAATCCTTGTCTTGTTTAGCATTCAAAATTGTATCTTAAGAACGTACTGGGTTCGTGCTCAAGGACATTAACGAATTTTCCCAATTTCGTTGTTTCCTTCTTTTTTGCTTTATCATCGTTAGGCTTGCTTTTACGCATTTTAAATCTTTATATGTTAGAATTGCATTCCATGCTACAAAGTATGAAAACGTAAATGAAGAGGAAAGAAAGACAGGAAGAAGAGAAACATAGAAACATTTATCACTGTTGCAAACACGTTCCTACTCGACTCGATTATATTCCTTGCCGTTAAATATTTCGTGATTTACAAAATATATATTCGCGAAGAGAGAAAAACAATAAAGGAAAAAGTAATTTTATCGAGAAAATCGAATGAACGGCTAAATCTTCGTTTACAATAAAATTTAATTGAAATTAAAGCATAACTTTAGGAGAAAGAACAAACGATTCAATATTGAATTAAGAAAAAGAAAAACGGCAATAACAGGAAATGTAAGGCGTAATTTTGCTAGTCCTGCATACCTATTTAGCAGTACATAACGATGATTTTGTGTTGGTAAACACATTCGCGTTTTCACAAATATTTGTCAGGTTAGTCAGCAATTCGCCGCTCTTTGTACGATTTGTTTTTTTCTACGATAAGAGGAATAGCATTGTCAAGTGCTTAAAACGCACTGCCATAAAGACGGATTATCCGGGTTCAATATTCACTGCAACTCTTTATCTACGGTTAGTAAGCAGTCGTAGCCACAGCGAGTGTTTCGTCGGTAAAGGCATAACCCTTACAGATCGGGCTTAGCATCTCTCTCCCTCCCTATTTCTGTCTAACTATCACCGTAATACACCTACACGAGTGATTGGTTACTTAAAAAAAAAAAAAAAAAAAAAATTGTGACGAAATTGTGCAAGCACCAAGTACTTACACTTACAACAGTATTACAGTCTCCAAGCACACGCGTTCTATATAGTAACCCGAAGTTATTATTTTAAAGAAGGGTTTGCAAGATTTGGTTTTTCTGTAAGTTCATAGCATTGCTCAGAACTACCGCACAGAATGTAAGCACGATTCGTCATACTGTGTGCTGTGTCACTTTCACTTTCTCTGCGTATTCTATGATCTTTTCGAATGGAAATCTGAAACTGAACCAAGAACTCTTGATCTAAGTATTGTGTTGCACATAAAAACCTCGTCTATCGAATCGCTAAAGACGTTGCAGAAAACCATTGTAAATCGTTCTTATCAAAGTTATAAGATAAAATTCAGGAATCGATACTCGAAGTTCACAGCCCGAATCTTAGAGAGATGCAACGTGAAAATATATTTTTTCATAACACTTTGACCGATATTTTCGACATCATGGTAACAGACCAACTCACAAAGTTATCACATTGTAAAATTTTTTTGCCTAAAATTCAGATAAAATTATCGAACAAACTGCTCACCCACCTGGCATAACTGTGTTAGCGTTTTTGCCACTTTTTTCAAAAATTATCAATTACTATAGTACAGTTACAGATCACACTTCAATGATGTCACGGAAAGATAAGAGCGATGCAGGCGATCGTTGCTGTACTCGCATTGCAAGCGACAGGAGTTGCTTTGAAGATGATGAACTAAATGTTGATGAACTAATCACAATAGTCACAGAATAAGTCAGGGACATCTCTGCCAAACAACTTCAAGCAAGACCATGATTCCATCTTCAAGTTTCGCTTTTGCGATTTTCAGTTTGTAGTAAAGATGTCAAATCTCAAATGTTTAGTTGCACGTTATTGATTTCATTTTCTTGATTGTGATTTATAACCGTCGTCTGATTATGCATTTCAAAATTCAGAATTCTGCTTCTTCCTCAAACTGAAGGTGACGTTAACAGCGAATTATTTTGCCTTTGCTCTGTTCGTCCTCTCTGTTTCAATGGCATTTTTCGCGAACTCTCCATACGTCTTTATCATGCATTCCATTTTGATGCTGGAAGTATGCGGTATTAACGAATGAATGTACAGTGACTGATATGAGAAACGTCGTTAATATAATGTTTTGTAACGAAATTCAATGCAAACTTTTTATCTGAAATATTTGCGACGACGTCGTATGTGAGAGTAATATTACGCTTGTGTTTGCATCGGAAATATTTTTGTATCTCAGCAAAATCAATCAGCGCTTTACATATGCAAGACAAAAGCAATGAATCTCATGTCAATTTTTCCTCTCTCCCAGATATCTTTACAAGTTTTACGCTTTAGTTTTATTCGGAAAGATGTTAATCCTTAAAGTAGCTAAAAAGTAAACTTAAGCTTGATTGTAGTAACATAACGCAAGATAAAAAAAAAGAAAGGAAAAGAAAAGAATAACTGATGGAAAACATGTACACAAAGTGCAACGAGAAGAAAAAAATCGAAATTACTTTTTTATCAAAACCAGAAAGAGAGTAAGAAAGGAGAAAAATGAAAGATTTATTTCTCTATTAAGTGTAACACACATTCTGAAAAACACTTTCAGTTAGTTCTACGTATAGCGTTTTCGTGTTTTAATGCATATTAGATTTTTTCTGAGTTTGCAGTCGTTATCTTTTTTTATTTATTTATTTTATTTTTTTTTTTTTTATTTTTTTTTCAAAAGATTAGGTTGATGATGATTGTTGTACAGGTGTATTATACATAAAAGTGCAGATGTGTCTTCGTTGTTTTGCTTTTTATTTGATGGTTTAAAACTACATTGTTTACAGTTAAAGAAAAAGTTTGCAAGAATTTTTATTACAATAGAAGTTATATAACATTCTTGAGGGCAAAATTAAACGAAAAAAAAAAAAAAAACTGCTTTAACTGGAAACACTATCCAAACGTAAACAAGCTTTTCAAATAAGAGGAAAGTAATGCGTCCAACATAACAAGAATGACAGCATTTGATCGCCTGAAACTATCATAGCATAATTCTATCAATTATTAAAACGCTTAAAGGAATTTCTGAGCAAAGGAGCGTAAATAAAATGACTGAATATTTAACCTTAAAGATGATTAATTCTGCAAAATTAAAGTTTCATTTAAAGCTTTGCTTGTCTAACTACAGAAAGTGTGGTCTTAGATATAATAGGAGAATAGGAGAATAGGAGTTGAACTTACATAAAACTAATAAGTAATATAAGTGAAGAAAATATCATATATCTGCTTGCTTGGGTTTAGTAAAATTAGGTTAAGAATTGATGTACTCCTGATTAGCAACGACATTAAAAACCTTGCTGTCGTGTTCATTTGATTGTCTGTTAAATTGATAACTATGTTTGAGTGCAAGTAGTAAATATCCCAAGATTTGAAATCTCGTCGTTGAATCGTAGAGTTTAGAGCAGGTTGTAACAAGCTCTTCTCTGTGCCATTCGCTATTCTGCTCTTGTACTTTTCATTTAATTTTCTATTCCTAAGGCAAATTAGTTAATGTACTTGTTGTGTTAGTTTTGTGTGCTTTTTTAGCACACAAGTAATAGTAACTAGTAATAGCCCTTCTAGTAGAAGCATTGCATAGCTTGTGAATATTTGTTAGACTGTGATTTCCCGCATTGTAACATTGTCACTACAACACAATCTTTAAGCGACAACATCATCTTGCAGCTTTACTTAACAATATAGGTTATTAACTATAAGATGCGTAATCGGGCTTTCGAGAGTTTTGAATAAGTGAAGAGGTAGACGTTGTGGGACAACAAAAAAAAAAAACTCTAAAAGCGGTAAGCTTTACATTTCAGAAAATATTAAAAGCATCGAACTAGAATGCTATAAACTTCCGCCGTATCCAGCAGACATATCTCTTTTTGATTAATACCGGTTGCTATTGGTTGAGAAAGTCTTCCATTCTTACCCTGTGATAACCGAAAAGTAGATGTTTAAGCCGCCACTTTCACGAAACCGCTTCGCACGATATTCTTTTTCTGCCAGGGACATCTGTGGTTAGCGATGGACAATATATTTTAAACCAAATATCTTTTATCATTCCATTGAAGTAAGCGGTTTTTTTTTGACAAATCAGTTGTTGCTTGTTGTTGTATATTGGGTGACATAGACTCATTTTCAATTTCTATTCCGTAAATAATGTGCAATAATGATACATTCCTTTTGCATTCCTTTTTTTGTTTATATTTCGTCTGTTATTTTAACATTTTATAATATATATTTAAAGATCGCTCAAGCGATGAGTTAAATAAATTTTCGTTTTATTAGCTCAATTCAACGGCCTCAACTAATATATTGTCAAAATTGCGTTCTCTCTTCTCTATTATAATAATACCCCACTCAATAAGTTCTTGGGATGACATATAGATTTCTGCACTATTGAAGGATCCATGGGATTTTTAGATAGTAGCACCCTTTAAACACGAAATGTGTTAAAATTTCACTTCTATCATTAGCATGCAAGTTACACTCGTTTTGGTAACGCAGCGTCCGTAATATTCAAACTTCTGACTTTTGTTCGCCGATGAAAGTTTGATTTTCGACAAGGAAAAGCATATAGCATTCTTTTGGAAGAGCGGAAAGTGAAATTATGTGAGATAAGTGACATCTTAATGATATTAAAAGATAGTGTATTTACTATTCCGCATGAGCATTTATCCATTAGAGAGGCCTCGATTCGAAGTTCAATGTCGCTTTCTGTCAGTTTAGGCCAAAAAACAAGAATGCGTTGATCATTGCAATCGCTGTTTGGAGTTATTTAGGCGAAATAAAAGAGGTATTTTCATGCGATGTATAACAAGTGATGGAATATGGATTCATGACTGCACTCCAGAGTCGAAAATAGGAAAAAACGAAAACTTGAAAAAATCGAAACTGAAGCCTATTTTGAAAAGTTGGATAAATCGTTGTATAAAAATATGGCATAGAAATGTCATTGAAAAGAATTTATTGCTTTTGAAGCATTGAACAAATATTGTGATACTACGAACTTATTGAGTGATGTGTTATATTAAAATCGTTTGTTTTCTCAGTGTATTCCATGATCGGCTGCTAGCTCCTGTACTTTATTTTAGTGAATCAATTGAAACTTGTGACTTATCATTTATTATTACTCTACCAACTTTCGCATTCGTGCATATTTTAGTTAAGTGCTGTTGTTGTTGTTGTTGTTTTTTTTTTTTCTTTTTTTACAGTGTATGTATTTAATTTCTTTTGTTGAACGTGTATACACAAGGACATGTAAAATTTTGATTGCTATTCAAAAGCAATCATTCTTCCTTCTCTTACCCAGGAACACATACATACACACATACGAATATGCATACATGAATTATATACGTAAAGTTACCTACAATGACAAAAACAATAACATCTTTAGTATAGTAATCACGACAAATACAATAGAATTTGTTAAAATATTTTTACATACCTATACACACATATATGCATACATTTAAAATATACATTATCCTTGGAAAACATTGGAAGCATTGTAAGCATTTTACGACTATTCCTGTAGTCCTGGTGTAGAACTACATAAATTCCACATAAATACTAATTTCACAAAATATTCTACAATTACAGATGTACAACTATAACTAAGAGTGCAAATGAAGCTACACACAACTGAATATTTAGTTTTAGGATTTACACATAATAGTAAATAAACAATATATAGGATTTATTTATATATTTTGTGCAGGCGAACGCATATGTAAGTACAAGTAAGTGGGTGTTTAGCTCGAGTTGTCAATAAAACTAAAACTAAACTAAATAGATATGTATATATATATATGTACCAATAAATATGCACAGAGTAAGCAGGTAATTTCATATAAAATTTATAAACATTTCTTCATCCTGTTTGTTTTAATGTTTGTTTTACTCAAACAATATCTATTCGTGTTCGTTTATCTACCTATACTTATCTTACATACGTACATGTTTATACATTTGTGTTTATAAAATAAATGTGTTTATTTACCGTACCGTAATACGTATATATGTATATATGTATGTATTGTTACAAAAATTTTCATGTTTAAGCGTAAGTTTAGATTGGTTTCTATGGTCGTTTAGTGCTTTACTTTCAATGGAATTGATGTTTAAATTTAAATGTATGCCTATACAAAATTGATGATATTTGAAGATGTTCTAAATACGTATATATATGTGTATATAAATGAATCAGCTCTTCAATCAAAGCTTGACAACGGTTAGCATAGGCTTTGTGTATTAATCTTATGCTTTTTATCTTGTTTGCGTATGTTCTCTATTGTTATCCATATTGTAATTGCAAGAAAGCCTAATGAATCCTGATGGGCCTAATAAAGTCATTACATACTTCAATTTGCTATAAATTTTTCGCAAAAAATTATTTATTCAATTTCTTAATTTCAATTTGGTTTCAGTTCGTTCATATTACAATCGGTATTCCTCTATAACCATCAAATTCGATTCGACTCCTCGTGTGTGTATATTTCTTTATTCAGTCTAAGACTCGACTCGATTGTCTCTCGATTTGTTAAAAGCTGTAATTAATTATGACATAAATATACCCAACTGGTGGCCAACAATCCTTCGGCAATATTACTGTAAATACCCCTTAAATTAGAGTACATATGGACTGAAATCATGTCAATTTATCAAAATGTAAAAAATGATAATATCTTTGTTATTGACTTTAAATCTATTAGACTAATGGTAACAGCAAAATAATTCAAATCGACGATTACCTAAACATAAAGAATTAATAAAAGTAAGCAAAAAAAGATGTTTGACGGCGATACCACTTTACAACTTTACAATTCGATGACTTTCCTACTTAACGCCTACGCGGCTTTAGAACTTGTCTCAGCGATTTTCACTTACTGGCTGACGCTATCAGCTCTCCACTGTTTACTGCTCTTCTAGTTATCTACACTTTGCATAAATATTGATCAGCACCACTTTTGATATGCACATAAAATAACTGAGGCTTGCATAGTTCATAAAGAAGTTTCACACCTATTCAGGTGCTGAATTCGTATGATTCCGTCATATAGCAGCTACGACTTTCTAATTTTTTCAATTTCTTTATGTTTAAAATTAATATATGCTTGAATGTATTTTGATCAGCCCATCAAACACTTTTAGAAGCTAGATACTGCTCCATTATATCGCAAATTAATGGTATCATCATGTTCCCGGACAGATGGATGAAAGTTGTATTGGATGTATGAAGGAAAATATTTTGATTGCATCGATTTTTCACAAAAAAATTTTCAATTGAAAAAATGACCAAAATACATGCAAGCACTTGATACTAAAGAAAAACAAATATGACAATAAATAGCTGGATACTCTAGAGCATTAGCTTAAGCCGCTTTCACAACAATCGCCTCATCCACTAAATTAAGTTGCTCCTTATTAGTCATAAAGCAAAATGATCAAGCTTGGTACACATTTATAATACATCAGAGGCTCCATATACTATATATATTTATTCAGTGTAAGAAGTAACTTGGAGCAACTATGTTCGATCTGTTGTTGTGTTTGTGGCAACCTAGACTACTACTTGGATATCGTGAGATCCTATCTTAAATTATGTTCTCTCTCTCTCGGAAGACTTACTTCGCACAAACTTAGCAAATTGTACGCACTGGAATAGAGATGAATTAATAGGTGAAGAGTAAACTCTTCTACAGATTACTCCTTGTTGCTAGGTTAGCTTTCGTTTACTATCAGGTTTTCCATCGGGAAAATGATTTGCATAGGATTTTATATTTTGTTTGCCTTTACCAACATATGGTTTAGCTTCACATAGTTGAGTTAGAAAACTACGAGCACGGAATTGTTTAGGTGCAAAGGTTGGAAATAAACGAGCCTCTCCTAAAAAATTGAAGTCGAAAGCGCACGGAATTAGCTAAATCGTAAATAATAAAGTGAGCAAGAGTAATCTAAATGTGGGCAATATGTTTACCAAGGATAATTGCAAGAATTTTACTCACATATTTAAGTTTTATATGTTGACATAGGGTGGTGGCACATCAAAAATCGTTCCATAGTTGGTACATCAGAGAGGCGAGTTGGTTGCCAGAGATGCCTACAACAGAGGAAAAGAAATGCTGATTTAAAACTTCTCCCGAATTGGCACGCCCATATTCAAAATGATAAGGTATAGTAAATTTGCGCTGATGTATGCGAAAAGAGTTAAGATAAATCCATCGTTTCCTATACCACTTAGACTTGGAAGCATTTTATGCATCAATTTTAACACATCCGCCCGTCCGTCTGTTTATCTGTCTGCCTTTTTATGTGCAGCCTGTATATCAGTATTTTCGAGATAAGTTGAAGAAATGTTGTACGTTGATGAAACTTCTCCTAAGAACGAGGACTGTTAAAAATGGACCGAATCCGGTCACTTTCGCAAACGCTCCCTATATAACGTCCCGTTTAAAAATGCAAACTCTACATGAAAGTAAAATGCAATTTTCAATATTTCTTAACGGCAATAGGTGAAAGGCAGTATTTTGGATCGTAGAACAAATGTAAAAAGGTTAGATTAGACGAAAACACTTCTTAAGTCCATTTCCCCATAATACTATATAAGGTCGTTATATGGCAACGTAAGTTTAATTTTTACTATTTTATGATGAAATTTGTGCTTCAAAATAATAGTTTGACATTTAAATTTACTATACTAAAATGGGATCGCATAAATCTAATCTTTGGATCTTTTCCCACGTAAGTGTATTCATGAAAAGTAAGCGTTTATATGGAAAGAAGGACGAATTTTTAATACTTTCTTATGAAAATGTTTGAAAAATAAGAAAATCTCTGACAAAAAATTTCAATTCGTTTAAATTTGGATCATATCCGTTTACGACGTTAGATCTTTTTGTATGTTAGGGTTCTCATGGGAAATATTCCTTCACAAAGAAACAAGGCAAGAACAATTGGATATTTTGTGATGAGAGTAAATGGAGAATTATATTAAGCGACATAGTATAGGGTATCTAATAGCCGTTGTTGCCATATGTCAAGTGGATGCTTGAATATTGTCACCAGCACGCGTCCATCAAAATTTCAATGTTTTCGTTTCGCTTGTTTTAAGATGAAGGTAAACGACACAGAAGACTCGGTTTTTTTTTCACTTCCGAAATACATATGTGTCTGTTTATACACATTAAACAAAACACAAAAAAAAAGAATCATAAAACCCTTACAGTAACGAAGAAATAACATATTCGAACTAAGCTGAACGTAACTGAACGATCTATTACTTTTTTTAAGATGTTAAATTAACCTTAGCAAATAAAGAAATAATTGAAAAATTCTCTTTCTTCATTTTAAAGTTACATGTGGAACAATAAATATTTGTGTATGTTTGCTTTTAACATAGCATTTTCTTTTTTCTTATCGCATTCGATTGAATTGTGGAAATGTTTGATCGAAATTATACGAAATTCCACTTTAATGCAAATTTATTTTTTCAGGTTGAAGGGGAAGGAAGTTTTTGGTAGACTGACTATTCGAAGAATTTCTATTAAAACAACAAATTCTTAATTAAATTGGCTTCTAAAGAATAACAGAGATTCCAATTTAACGTTACTTTTGTTTAAATAAAGTTCTTTGCCAAAAAATATTTTTTGTTTTATAATTGTGAAGCTACGTTGTAATGGCAATTTTGGCAAAGTTATCCTAATGATTTATTATTTGATTCAAGTTCATGCGAAATTCATTTCATCATCATTTCATTACACGAGGCATTTAAATTTTATAGAAATTTGTTATTACGCACTCATCGCTTGGTCTGCATAATAATACCTGCTTTATAAGATTCTGTTTTTGTATGATTTTTGGGTATTTGCCATCCTCGGCATTCACACGCGGCACAAAAGCACTGCAAGAGTTCAATGGAATTACCCAACGCCTGACAAGAGTTTAGAGATTGTATTCTGGTTTACTTTCTTTTGCATTTCTACCTATGGATATCTGCCAGCATGTAATCGGGAAACAAACATAAAATCAATAACGTGCTTGAAGTGCCAGAGTCTTTTCATCAAAATTCCTTATTGATTACATCAGACTAATATTAGATAATTATAGCAACAACCGTTTCAACCGTTTGGACTCCGTACTTTTTTTTCTAAGGTAACATTGAAGCCGAACTATAGAGAGGGAAAGAAATATGTTGTTCTAGGCGAGGTTGTTAATAATGACCCGATTTTACGACTAAGCTTTTCTCAATTTAGAACGTATTTCACCCAAAGGTATTATCGATTACATGCCTTAAAGGCGTTTTTTATCCAAAGATACGAGTCTTATATACATATAAGATTGCTTTTACTTAAGGGATAGAACTGAGTGATATTCAGCTCAGTACGTAGTCTCTAAGCCCAATCCTCTAGTCGTCTGCGTACCAAAAATGGTTGATGTTACCACAAGGACTTGAGCTTAATGTCCTTTGTTCTCTTGATAATTCAATTTCTTTATATCAATTCTAACTTAAACTTTCCCCATGAACGATTAAAGGAAGAGAGAAGGAAAGACTGAAGAAATAAACCGAGATTAAAACTTTTTATGAAAAAAATATTTGTGTGCCATGTTTTCTTTCAGCTCTCACCTGGCAGGCTAGTGATGATAAAAACATGATGAAAGTACAACAGTTATCGATAAGCTATTGCCGCGGCGATAATAATTACTGTAAACTAAAACGTATAGAATATAGAAAATTTCTGAATTCTTCCGACACGCTTCATACTTAGATTTTGGCCTAAAAAAACAATGGAGCTGCTTCCTTGTGTTCGCTTCCATTGCTTTGCATATGTTTAATATTATTCTCAATCTGAGAAAAATGTGCGGCGTCACTGTGTTTACAGCCTCAATATGCCAGCTCATAAGCTAATGTTAAAGCAACAGTTAAGGCCGAAGACTCGTCATTTTTAGCCTATAGGATTGCATACGTTGTGGGCTTAATGCGATCGGCGGATACGTGAATTTGCTATATTTAATCTGGAAAATAATGATGTGCATAGAAACGGAACAGAACTGATACGTGAGTCAGTAAACAAAATATGTTCTATGGGCAGCCAGAAACACACGCCTCCGTCATTTGTGATATAAATGGCAAAAGTAGAATATCCCAGGTATCAGTTAGTGAAGGCGAGTTAGTAAGGTATTAATAGGTGCTTACATGTATTTTGATCGGCAGCAACTATTGGTGAAAATGATAAAGTAACGTGAAGTATTAATGCACACAACGGCTAAATTCGATGATTTTAACCTTTATCTGCTTCAAACAATAGTTTTCTATTGAGTATTATTGGGTTATTCATGCTAATCATGGAACGCTCAAAATTGCATTTTCGACATTTATAACTCTATCGTTATTTGATTTGAAACACTCTGCTGTCGAAGCTCATCAAATATTTTTAGAAGCTTACGGTAAATGCTCATATCCCAATTCTTGATTTTGGTTTCGATGGTGATTTTGATGTCAATGACAAGGAGTGGCCTGGATGACCAAAAAGATCGAAGACAATGGCCTGCCAGACTTATTGGACGAAAATCCAACTCAAACTCTCAAAGCTAGCTTACCAGTTGATGAATCCACTGTTTCTAGACGTTTACTTGTGATGGGAAAAATCTAAACGAGGGGAATGTGGCCTACCATATGTTTCAACATCGCAGTTTCATTGCTTGTCAGACAAAAAAAAGAAGAGTTTTCTGTGGCATATTATGACTGGATCTACAACGATAATCCCAAGCGCAAAAAGTCAAGAGTTAGTCCATAAAAGCCATTCGCATCAACCACCAAACGGAACATTCTTGGCCATAAAGTTTTGCTATGCATATGGTGAGATCAGCAAGATGTAGTATTTTGGGAGGTAAAACCGAATGAAACTGCTACTGTTACTGCAGATATCTACCGACGTCAATTGAACAAATTGAACGTAAAATCATCCCCTTGCATCACAACGCTCGGCCACACATTGCAATAGTTGCCAAGAATACACAGTTGAATAGGAAGCTCTGCCGCACCCAGCATAGTCACCAGACTTATTGCTTTCTGATTACCACATGTCCAGATGGAAGCAGCACGGTTTGGCTGGCATGCAGGTTCTGTTTGCTCAAGATATGCGAGAAAGGGTCGATGATTGGATCGCTGCCAAACCAAAATCGGTAATGCCGTGCTGTAAAAAGGTGGGAAAAGTTTTAGAAAATGATGGAAAATATTTTGATTAGTGATGGAAACTATTTTGATTAATATAAACATATGTTGTACCAGGTCTTCTCAATTAAATGCCTTTTTTAAATGAAAATATAATCAAAATACATGCAAGCAACTAATATTTGTACGAATTTCATGAAAACATTTCATGGAAATACTACATTACCCTATGGAAATGATAGTCGTCTCTGCTTTTTCAATTAACAGATAAAATGCCTCGAAAGAATTCCATCAATTTGATTATTGAGTTAATAAATAAACATTTTTATCATTTCTGCGGAGAAAAGTCATTTCTTTCAATTTAAAGTTTGTTAATATTAAATGCACGAAAAGAGATGGCAAACAAGCCTATGTATAAAGCGTTGTGTGCTTTAAATATGTAAATGACTTTTTTTATGATTGTCATATGTGTCATGACACAAGGACTTCTGTTTACTTATATACGCACACTCATCCGATATGCATACAAATGAATAGACTTTAGCGGGTAAGCGGGTTGCTATTTCGGCGCATAACAGAGCATATGGTTGCGAAAAACTTTCCCTTGACGTTGGCAAAGCAAAGATTAACAACAATGGGAATTTTTTGTTGTTTTTTTTTTTTGGTGCTAAATTTTTCGAGGTCATGCTTATGTAGGCTAAGGATTGCGGTTCTTGTTGTTATGCGAGGAAAGTTCTGTCGAAAAAATAGAAAAAAAAAAAAGGAGAAACCATTTCACGAACTTTATTGTTGTAAGGGAATCTTGACGAAGAACAGTTCATAGTTTAATTATTATTTTTTTTTTAAACTCTTTTCTTATTGTTTATGAAATAGGGGCTTATAAGCAAAAATGCATACAACACCGTTTTTATGTATATTCCACTTTTTCTTTCTTCTCTTTAAAGAGCTGAACACCACGTGTTCAACGTATGATTTAAGTGAATTTCATAAATGTGATATGATGCTTAAGTTTATGGCTCAAAGGGATTTTAATTAAAATACATTACAACACATAAAGTGCTGAATGATTTCAACCTGAGGGTTTTTGCATTTTATAGTTTGTTGTGGTGTGTGTGTGTGTCTTTTTTTATTTTTATATGAAGCATACAAGTGTATGTGTGTCAAATATCAAAGAAAAGTAATAATATATAAAATTTTAAACTTTTCAAGTTTTTTTCTTCTTGTTTTTTAATATATGTGTGACTGATGGTACACGAGAACAGATGACTTTTGTATGAAAAAGAAATTTTCTCATCATTTTTATGTATTTTGAATATGAAAGCGATACTGTATTGACCTTTTTTTATCAAATACATAACAGTACAGGGTGATCGATCATATTTTCTTGCCATTGAGTTTTGCAATATTCTACTGATACATGTAAGCGGCATCTCACTTGGAAGCATCATTTGCGTTGAAATGAAATGCTGTGCAAATTATATGTTGTGCATAATTTTTGGAGAAAAAAATCTCAAATCCTTGTTTTTTACGCACTTCACTTAGAATCTTCCAATGCATTTAGATTTAAGTTTGTTTGAATGCATCGCTGGTGCCCGTTGTTTTTATAAAATCGTGTAGCAGACTGCAAGGTTGGCTTCTGACACGACATAACTTGTAACTAAAAGTCCAGAATAATTGACAAATACTTTTCACAAAACATCCTTTGAACAGTAATGGATAACTCAAAGGAATACGAAACGAATCAAATATTTTTGTACCTCTTTATAGAAGGAGGAGCGTTATTTCGTCAACACGTTTGCAACACGCAGTAGGAAGCTTCAGGGGCTTCATGCTTAGCATCGAATTGTGAGCACAAATTAAGCATGTCTGCCTGTCTGTCTATGCTAAGGATTCTCTTGGTTGCAAAAATGAAGCTGTTGGCTTCAAGTTTGACATAAACATTGAAAGTTCTATTGAAATCTGAAAGTAGGTATTGAAATAAGGCCAACCAAGGCCAGAGAACACGCCGATAACGCAACATAACCTGAGGCCAGCTCTGTTTTCAAAAATTATAGAAAAATGGTTTAAGTTTTTTTATCGTTACTTCTTCGCCACGCCCGACAAATATTTGCGTGTATGGGTAGTCCTGCAGCACTTGAATATAAACGGAAAATATCAACTGCGTCTACGCGTTTCAGAGATCCTATAAAGTCTTTACATTATTGATGGGTAGTATCTTCTGCAAATTCTGAATAGTTCCAGAAGTTCAGGTCTATATGCCCGCGCGTCTGCTTGTTAATTACTGTGATAAAGAGTCTGATCACAAACATGAACACAAAATCCTTTAGAGTCGTCGCACAAAGGTTAATATCGAAAAGAAGTCAAATCGGTAAGTGAACATAGTCACGCTATGGTACAAGTTGACAACATTACATCTTGCTGGATGTTTGCCTATTACGCATAATTTGTAATTGTGTTACAAAAATGGCTAAAATCGCTCACGCGCCTATAATATTATAGAGTACGAAAATGTAGTTTTTTCGGCTTTTTTTCAGTCTTCTTAGCCCTACAGTGCTTGTGGTATAAATGCGTATTAAGTTGGTGCGGAAATATGAAGAACTTCCAGAGATACTTGCTATAGATCCCCTTTGCGTTATACCGATCGATTGCGTCTGACCTTCTTGAATCGATTTAAGCTTATCTGTCCATCTGTTCGTCTTGTTTCCTTGTCTTCAGCTCACAGGCCACAATTTTTTGAATATTTTGATAAAATTTGGTACTCCGACAAATGTTGGCGCAACGACGACCGCGATTGAAAATAGTTCGGATTGGACCACCTTTTCGATAACTTCTTATGTAACGTCGTATGTCGAAAAATTGTTATATAATTGACTGTAGGACGATGTAGGGTATTTAGTAGCTACTACGGTATTTTGATTTGTTTTTAAGATGGAGGTGGTGGGTACAAAAAATTCGATCGCAGTCGAATATTATTTTCTTACTTATTTCATTTGAAATTTTTCATGGTCATGCTTTCATCGACATTGCAGACAAACAAGTTAGGAAATTGGGAACAAAAAAAAAGAACCGTAGCGCCGTTTAATTTCAAATAACAAAAACACCCTGTAAAAGTTGTAAAAAAGAAGTACAAATATATTATATGTTCATAATTTATTTCAAAAGTTTATTTTTGCTTTGCATAAGTTGTTGTTTTTTTTTGAGAAGAATATGTTACAAAGAATGTTTCATCTTTTCTTTTTTTGTAATAAAATAATAGAATAATTTTTATTTAACGCTTTTGATCTAGCAGTGGTTTCAAAAAGAAACTTTTTTCCTATGTTAATTTATTTGGTGAAAAGAAATTATGAATTTTCCTCTTTTTTTTTTTACGAAATATGAAAATACATTGAAATGAACAAGTTGTACAACTACACTACGATGCTTTTGTTGAGAAAAATCTGAAAAAAAAACTTTGTTGTAAATAATTTTTTTAAAGAAGATCGAGCATCTTTTTTGGAAAATATATTGGAAAGAAAGCGAAAAAGAAACTTTTTTTTGCATATACTTTCGTTTATTACAACTTTAACATTAAATTTTTAAAAGATAGCAGGTATCTTTAACCTAATGCTCCTTTGCAGCATTAAGGTTTAACAAAAGCTGTTTTTCAACTTTTTTAAGGTTTCTTACGATAAAGTGAATGTATGTATATCTGCGGGAAATGTTTACACCCCGTCTTGAGATACAAGGGTATGCTAACGTGGATATGTGCAACACCCAGATCCACATTTGCCTGTCTGTCTGTCCGTCTCTTTCTCATGTTTTCTAGTTATCAAAGTACAGGTCGCAATTTTTTAAATTTGGTACACAGACATGCCTTGGCCTAAAGGCGGACACTATTCTAATCACTTCGACTTCCTCGAACACTTATTGGAAAACCGTTAGATGAATAATTGTAAGGTGATATAGGGTATTTTATCGTGACCGTGTTCTTCTTTCTTTCTTTTCTTTTAGCAAAAAAAAAATATATATTTAAATATTATCTTTCATACGTAATAATTAAATAGTTTTTCTTTATTCCGATTTATTTATTTATAAATATGCATCATATATGCACATACTACAGTGAACATTCAGCTTTCGATTCTTTTTTTCTCAATTAACAAATTATATTGAATTGAGATCATTGTCACTCGTAATTTAACTCTTCAATTAAATAATATAATTATATTATTTTACAAGATTAAAAAATTACTTTTTTAATTTTTTTTTGCCTGTAGAGAAATGAAGAATGAGTTATTTTGAAATATTCTTTTCTCTCGAGGGAAATTAATATAATTCGTAATTGTGTTTAATTATTATTATTATTTTTTTATTACTTTTAATGAATTTTTTTTATGACTTTTAAAAATAATATCTTTGAAGTCAATATTTTTTCAGTAGAGCATTGAAATAAAAAAAAAAAAAAAAACAATTACGAAAATTATGTTTAGTTGCGACCCAATCTTTTATACGCATCACCGTTATTTTAACAAGATCTAAAATTGTAAAAGAACTACATTTTCATACTCCAATATACTGGCTGGGCGGTGCTGATCTTTTCTTTTCGGAATAAAAGCGGACATTTTCATGTTGAACATGGACGGAACGCAAAGGAGTCGGCAGTTTTCGTGGCACAGACCTGCCCTTTGACGGGTTTGAGTCTTTTTCAAATTCTTTTGCAGATTTGGCAGGCGATAGCTTCATTTTTGTTTACAACTGATCTTACGAAGATTCAGAATTTGATCCCGAATATATATATACTTTGGTGACTATGTATATAGTTTGGAAGATCTCTGAAGCTTCCTTCTGGGCGTCGCACAAGTCTTGCAAAATGAATACCTGCCTCATCCATCGGTGATGGGTATAATAATGCGAGTTTTTTTGAAGAGGAGCGAAATATAGAAAGTGATTTTTTCAGATTATAAAAATAAAATTAAAAAAGCAAGAAAAATTGTAATCCATGGATTGACTCATAGGAGAAGTATTTTCTGTGAAATTTTCTATATATAAAAAGCAAAGAGTAATAAGAACAAAATTTTGTAAAAAGAGTTAGAATTTTGGAAAAATAAATTTCACCTTTGGAAAGTTCTCGTTCTTAATGAATTTGAAGAAAAGCGAGGAATTATGTCGACCTGACTAATAAAAGGTTCATTTTTCTGCGTGTTAATCGTTAACTAAACTCTTTTTTCTATTGTTTCTTACATATCGGAAAAATTCGGTTTTTGTCTTTTACTTTTTGAAAATGTCGTTGTTATCGTTGGTATACAATGAATTGGGAATGAAAGCAAAAAACAAGTAAAAAAATTTGTATTCTGTTGTGCCTGAATTTCTTATACCCATCTCCGTTACACTATTTTTGTAGAATGATTTTGTGGAAACTTATATCGCGTATATGTTGTAGTTTATGTAATGATGAAATCGGAGAATAATTTTTATAATGAGAAATTTCTTATAAAGCAACACGTGGATGAAAAGAGTTTAGTGATTTTCTTACATAGGCCTGTGGACATTGTATTCGGGTCCTTTGACCAGTCTGGGTCGTTTTTAAATTCTTTTATGAATTTGTGGGCAATTTCTGCATATTTGCGGACAGGAGATTGATATTACACAGTTGGACAGACGAGCAAGTGCACAGATGAACAGACAGACCAGCTTAGGTCCACTCTGAATTTGAACTGATTTAAGAACTTATATATATATATACATATGTTTTATGAGGTTTTTGAAGCTTGCTTCTGGTCGTTATAAAGGTATTGGAAAAAAAATGAAATTAAAACGCACTATAAAATTGTGTAGGCGTGGTCAGTTTTTACCATTATTATGCAGATACTGCAGAATCGCCCATACAGTATATGTTTACATGTTTGTAAATTGGTCTCTTGTAGTTTACGAATAAGGGGCAAAAACCAAAATTCTATTCCCTAAAAAGAAACAAAGGCGTGTCCTTTGAAGCTGATAGCTTAATTTTTGTGGCCAGGAGAATGTTTATAACAGACATTACACAGATGGATGAACGGACAGGCAGCCAGACAGACAAGCCGAATAGTAGGTAGATGGAATAAACCTGAATAGAGAATATTGCGCTGAAATCGGATTTCCAACATTCGGGCATTAGCCATCGACTTTTTTGACCGTAGAGGAAAGTTTCCCAACAAAAGAGGACTCAGATGTTAAAAAGCAACAAAAGCGCCCATATTATTATTATTTATTACAACAAAAGCAGTTTTTCAAGATTTATTTATAAAACTTTTCATTGTCTTTTCTCAATTGCATTAAAAAATCAAGCAAAAAAACAAAAACAAACAATAATTTATGTTATTGCAAACCCTTTTCTATAAAGTCACTGGTCGTTGTCAAGCTCTCGAAATATATTGTACACACGTTCACAATACGTTGTGTCGGTGTGTGTATAAAATTACCATAAATTTAAAGGTTATAGAAATTTATAACTTTTTAAAAGGGAAACCCCTCTCAAGCACAGATTTCTTTTAGTTTCGCTGCTTCGCATATAGAACAAAATGTATGACTGAAATGCGGTTACCTGAAGGGGGAGAAACGATGCAATAATAAAAAATAAAATCCAAAACCCAAAAACAAATCCTAGCCATAAAAGAGCGCAGAATACAGAAAGAAATGAGCGAAAAACAAAAAAAAAAAAAACACTTATAGTCTGTGTTATGCTAAACACATATCAACACAGTTAAGAGAAGAAAAAACACAGAAAAAAAAAAGAAAAAAAAAAGTGGAAAAATCTCAAAAAATCCCAAGTGGTCATAAATTGTAAAATAGTTAAGTCATGCACGTTTCTTGTTGCATGCCAACACCAACACAACTGAGCTTAGACTTACACGCCGGCATGCAGCATATATGTATATAGTGCCATTGCTGCCGTTGTTTAGTTTCTATGCTGATGATGGTGCTCGCTCTTCATAGCGAAAAGCTGAACTTATAAAGTAACATACACAACAATATATGTGTACATGTATATATTGCATAAGTGCATAAAGAAGAATAACAGAGTATGGTGCAATTTTATTTCTATTTTTTTATGTTTTGTTTATTTTTCGAATATAAAATAAAAGCGAATGAAAAAAAAGCCAATATTTATACGTACATATAAAGAGACAGGGAGAGAGAGAGAGAGAGAGAGAGAGAGAGAGAGAGAGAGAGAGAAAGAGTAATATATTGTAATGTAATGTAGTTTGCACGTACTTTTGGACGGACATTTATATATAGATATCTATGCATTTAACAGAACATAAAGCTAACAGCAAGACCACAACTTAGACAAATAACAGCTGCATACTACTAAATATTAGAGAACTTGACTCTAAAACTGCCTTTATTTGTATTTCGGTAGCAGGCATGTATGCCATCATTACTTACGCAACGACTAATATTTTACACAGAAATGATATAAAAGCTATGATTTTTAAAAGCATAGCAAGTAAGATGCAAGAAAGATGACGGGAACGAGGAACTTCGCACACACCCATGCACACACTCTACTACTCTCTGACACTCGCACTCACACACCTATGTGTAAAATGAATGCCAAAAGCGACTTTTCTATGATTTTTTTCCCCCTTTGCGTTTATTTCACATACACATAATGGTTTTGTTTTACTCTATGGATTTTTTCTTTGCTCTAAGTAATGTGCAAAAAAAAAATCTCGAGTTGTATAGCACATGCGAACATATATGTGCATGTGTATGTTATGTCTCCACTCTAGCGGAAGTTGTTATTATACTCGATTTTATGACGGTTATAACAAAAACAACACACATTTACGGATTTCTTTTTGTTCGCCAATCTCTGCCTTCTGCCTCGTCTAACATATTTCTTTGTCTAAAAATTATTAAAAAAAAAAAACCAGAAAAAAAATAATAATAATGAAAAAAATAAATAAAAGGATTTGTTACGTTTTTGCTGCTTTTAAAACGAAACGTATGGCTTTTCTGTTCCATTTGCTATGAATGTTTGTATAACATTACCTCGGGCATGTGTCAGTTTCATTACTCTACTCCATTACTATTCATATATACTTTTTCATATCTAAGCTTTTGCCTCCTTTTTTTTCGTTTTTTTTTTTGGGCTTAAATTACAAATCACAGTAGGAATTAAAATGAGTCTAATTAAAAAAAAAATTACAAAAACAAAACTATTTTAAATTATGCGTATGAAGAAGTGAGAAGAGGCGCGAGGCTTATGCAAGGTGTTGGTTTATTAAAGGTCAGTCGGGACAATGTGATCCCTTAACTGTTATACAACTCTAACTATTTTTGTTTTATTAGATTTTTATTAGACTTAGAGTAGATAGAGAAATCATAAGAGAAACATTTTAACTCCAACACGTGCTACCCTTTATAAGGTATAAAAATTCTCGAGTTTCTTCTTCACCTTTTCAAACATCCATGATCTATGAAATTAACGTCAGGCTAAATAAACCTGGAATTGTCATCTATTCAGATATAGGAATAAAGCTAAATAGGCAGAGCCTCGTGGTTGTGAGTAACATAAAGACATTATGTGTGCCACAAGAGAGTGCTTGGTAGGGCCTATTAAGACTCGCTTTTGCCCGTTTTTTATGTTCGCAAGTCAAACGACATATCTTGGAGATGTCGCATACTCTTTATCAGCTTTAAAGGGGCTATCGATATAGTTTTATCTCCCTATCTGTTCAAACTTCCACTGAGATTTTCAAACGGTTTCTACATTTAACATTGAATTTTTTCTTATCGCTTTCGTGTGAGGTTAAATTCAGAAATCAAAAGAATAGGTCCGCCCACAATTGTCCTAAATTATATTCATAGACCGACTCTTAGGGTTTTAATATTGAAAATATTAAGGAATTGGTTATGATTTTTAATCGGTGAAGTTATTTGTAAAATATTGCCAATAAAGAAGGGCGCGGTACCTTCAACTCTATCTACCAAACCGCACAACAGCATGTATGAAAAGTGGGACTCTTTAAATAATTATGAAAAGGATGTTGAAACAATTGTTAATTTGGAAAGTAGTTGAGTTTTGAAAATGAGGCAAACTCGCCGAAAAATTTCGATATTAACAATGTGTCGCGCTCTGATCGGCCAAATGTTGATAAAGTTGATGAAAGTGTACAAAAAGCCCGAGAATATTTGTAGATCGTGTCATATGATATTGCTGCAGAACTAAAAACATTGGTCAGCAAAGAGTTTGAAATTTTGAATTCGCATTAAGTTGGATTCAAAAACAACAAACCGACATGTGAATGTCAAATGAAGAAGCAGTGAAAAATGTCATGGATCGAATTTCTCTTTCCGAATCGTTGCCATTATGAAGGAAAATCGCGCCATATTTCAACAGATAGACAATGAGAAGAATTGATTGTTTACAGTGATAGCGCGTGAAAGAGAAAGAGGGGTCCAAGATGGTTGAATCTGCACGAAACGGAGCTCGGAGATCGGAAAGGAATCGTGCATACTGAACAGTTCCAACTTGGTCAGCTTTTTGATACCAATTGGGATAAATTGTTCAACATTGCTTAATGGAGGGTACGCCGTCTTCCATCACGATAGCTAGAGCTAGAGCACACACATTTTTCATAACTTGAAAGAGATTAAAAGAGCTTCGCTATGAAGTTTCGATCCTATCGTCTGGAATTTACTTCATATGCCTACCGCTCCTCTCGATTTTCACAGAATTAACTCAACTGTTGTAAACTTGATTTTGGTTCAGTTTTTCGTCCAGAAATCCCAAAAAATTTGTAATAATGGTTTTGCTGGAAAAATAGCAAACGTTTATTGATCGAATTAGCTTATATCTGATTTCAAAAAGTTTGTTTAAAATATATATATATAACTAATGTGTTTGAATATTTGCTCATAACCGCTACAAACTTATTTCTTGATTCAATGAAGTATGTTTTACGTACGTTACAATACTTTTTTCCAACATACAAGTACATACGTACTGTAAAAAAAACAAACAACTATCGCTTTTCCGCAGTTTTTGCACGCTCTCACTGACCAGTGCTGATGAGTTTAACCTGTCAAGGGAAAATATTTGAAACCAATTTTCTTTTTTATACCCATCACTAAAGGATGAGGAATATGTTCATTTTGTCAAAACGTTTGCGACACTCAGAAGAAAGCTTCACATGCCCCACTAAGTGTATATATGCCTGATCATCACCAAATTCTAAATCGATTTAAGCATATACATGTGTCTGTTTGGCCGTCTGTTCGTCTGTTGTAAACATTCTTCTGGCCGCAAAAATGAAGCTACCGTCTTCAAGTGTATACCGTTTGATAGATGGACAAATGGGTGGACTGACAGACGGACAGACGAACATGCTTAAGTGCATTGCAAATTTGAAACTGGCCAATGATTTCTATACATTATGGGGACTTGAAGCTTGCTTCTGTGCCAGGAGAATGTTTACAACACAAATTACGCAAACGGACAGACGAGCGTGGTTATATCGATTCAGAATTTGATGGTGATCAAGACCTTGTGTGGCCTCTGAAGCCTCCTTCAGGTCGTTGTAAACGTTTTCATAAAATTAATATACCGCCCATGCTTCGGTGATGGGTATAAAAATCCAAATCTTTTGAGTCCTCCGGCGCCACATTTTCCGTTTGATAAATTGGAGGTGTTTGGGTTAAAATTTTTATGATTGGATCACAAAATGAAACGACTCTCTTTTATTAACGAGGCTGTCATGGTCCACTAATACGGAGATAGCAACGAACTAATTTAATGACACATTAATTACAATTTATTTTTGATTTGGAAACTTTAACGCTTTAGATATTATTATGTATATACACATATATTGACATTTTCAATTTAAAATAGTTTATTGGATTTTTTTGCTAAATTGTAAAATAGTTTTTTTCTAACGCGAAAATTTACGTTGTGCAGTCGTTTTGCTCTGGAATTGTTTAATGATGTCAGCATAAAACGGATTTGTAGTTATTAAGTTGAAAGGGAAATTGTAAACTCCCGTGGACCCAGTCTTTGGATCTTGTGACACTGTTGTTAATCTTTGAACGAGAGGATCATAAATAGTTTCATAGTCGAATCCTTTGTCCATTAGCTGAGTCAATTCAGTAAAACTTGGATATTCACTAGATTCCAGCATTGAAAATGTTGGAAATTTTTGATAGGCTCGACGCAAATCGCAAGACCTATTAAATCTTGCGAGATGTTGCTCTACTAAATACGTACTGATATTTACAATCTTGTTGTTAATGCCAAGATAATAAATAGTCTGGGCGTAGTCAATGTCAACAACTTCTGCCTCGACAATCGAAGCTAAAGTCATGTCTCGAAAGCGTTTTGTAGCGGAATGACACCAATGTATATGCATTGGTCTAACGCACGTCAAGCTACCACGCATAGCTAGGGTGGGTATGTTAGCAAAACGCTGGTGTAAAAACTTAATGCGATTGACATCAACCTCATGTACGTTGCCGTAATCCACGCAGAATACCTTGATCTTATTATTATTAGTTGGCCATGACACAATTCTTCCCCTGTACCATTTATCTTCGTGAAACGCGACGCACACTCGTCCTGGTGCTAAAAGATCCAAAGGCATCTGCCATTCATTCTCCTTGTAATCTCTATACCAAGTTGACATTTTCGTTAACATGTCCAAATATAGGTTAGTTGCACAAAAATGGAACCAGAATTTATATGGACTGTGAATTTCGTTTATTACTATTTTTAAACGCGCGTCTCGAATCGTGCGACTGGGTTTGTACGCATTGCTGAATGTAAATCCACAATACATTGCATTTGCCGGGACACTCGTACTGATTTTCTTTGGGCGGGGAGCAAATTTTGTTACAAACTTGCTTAATTCATTTTTCGTCTCCAAACGCCAAAATGTAAAACCGTCAAGTAAAGTTTTATTGCTCTTTGATTGGTGTCTAATATCGTTCTTTTCAAGGCCACTGTTTGGCTTATTTTTATTGTGATAAACAGTTTCCTGATTAGTTATTGAAGGTTCTGCTACAAGCGATTCGCTTACTCGGCGACATAATGAAAAGTATGCTATCTCTTGCTGCCCTTTGTTTGATACGCCTGTCATTTGTTTTCCCTCTTGTATTGTAAAGTATGCGCATTTCCTAACCCAGTCATGGGTTCGGTTTCGCTTTCGTTCTCGTAATGAATTTTCACTGGTTATAGATTTCTTGTCGCGTGATATTACAAAATTCGCCAAGGATATTAAGCTTTTTTCGAAGTCGTTCGACTGATCATTTATGTTGACTTTTCCAAGTGGATTTTGGGATTGATTTCTGTTGTTGCAAGCAGTCACCGACTTGTTCTCAAGTGGTTGCTTTGGCTTTTGTTGTCCTTTATGTTCACATTTATTTAAATCGTTTGTTCGTATGCATAGGGCATTTCTACGTTGCTGTCTCCGTTGTCTCAATATTCCGAGTTTTTCTTCAAAACTTAAAGATGTATTTTGTTCGGCATAATTTCGTAGTCGAAGCGATTTTAAAATCCCCATGCCGTTCCATTGGTCATTACTATTGGCTATTCTTTTCCTATCCAAAGAAGTTCGCGATGATTGTTTGGAGTCATTTTTATCCTGTCTATGCATAGGTTGTGCTTCTTCTTTGTCTGTTTTCAAATTATTCAAACCATTTGATAAGACATTACTTTCCATTTCTTTTTCCGCTTTCGAGTTTGAAATGTTAGAAGTGTGGCTGGAACTCGTTTCTTTGCTCTCTTGTTTTTGTATCGTTTCATTTGTGTTGTTTGGGGAGATGGCGCCGGTCACAACTCTTACTAAAAATGTGTGGCCGTCATCGAAGAGCGCGAATGTCTCTGGCATTGAACGTAGAAATGCTTCAAGATCATTATAGCCAAAGTTGCGAAAGGGTATGTCATCGCCTTCAACATCACGATAGCGATTATTCAACCTTTTAATAGTCGTTTTATATGGATACGAAATTATTAAACTCTTTAGTATGGTTTTAACGACATTTAAATCCTCGTTATACATGTTTTTTGTTTGTAATTTTGTTGAAATGATTTTATTTATATATAAAGTATTGATGATGTTTTTAATTAACTAAAAACACTCCGCGTCAAAAAAAAAACGAATTTGTTTCAGCCTACAGGCGTAGAGTATTCAAGCGTTGCAATTGAATTGAAATGATGACGAACAGAACCACTTATATAGCGTAAGACGGTTAGAGGTAAAGGTCTCTTTAAATTCTAAATCTAAATTTTCGTTTTACTGCAAGAAAAGCCGTAAAATTTGTTAAGGGTGGATGGATAGGACTAATACATGTTTGTGAAAATGTACTGGGAATCGTTTACTCAAAAACTAACCAAACATTACACGCAGCAACAAATTCGACTCAGACTGCAGGTATGCGTGCTCACTATTACAACAATTTTACATTTCCATTGATGTTTCTTTGCTGCTTGCATTAAACACATTTCAGCCTGTAACTCAGGTAACTTGAAATTTTTGCGATTTCCAAATTGAAAAATACTTAAACTGGAAATAGTGAAACTAACTTACCTT
This sequence comes from Glossina pallidipes, assembly GCA_000688715.1. Taxonomy (NCBI): domain Eukaryota; kingdom Metazoa; phylum Arthropoda; class Insecta; order Diptera; family Glossinidae; genus Glossina; species Glossina pallidipes. The sequence continues at coordinate 1,999,586 of KK499774.1, forward strand.
GACACGTTCATTGGGAATAAAACAATTTTTGCTACCTGAACAGTTACAAAACAAAGGATAACTGAAAAAAAATTCCAAAGAGTAAATATTTCAATGAAAATATCTGGAAGATATTTTATGGTAGTTTTTCTCTTCGATGGCAATAAATTAAAGGAAATGGTTTAGGCATTGAACAGCATTTGACGATGTTTTGAACTGTTGTGCGAATTTCTGAAGTGGACTTTTGTTTCTATTATAATATGCATAAATCTATTGCTCTCGCCCATATATCGCTCTAGCCCTCAAGTTTTAGGAATTTTTTAAATCACGCCACCTCGTTTGGATCGCAGCGCCATACCGTGTGCGGTGTTGTAAAATGCTCGCCAAGCACATGGTGTCTGCCCCTTGGCAGAATCTGTATCGGACATATCCATGTTTTTCAGGCGGTAGCTCAGGGTATTGCCCGCGTTTGAACATAGGTCTCTTCTTCTTAGTTCCAGTAGTTTATGCCATACTGCGTTGGATTATAAATTATAATGTTTTGCTAATTGTGGGCTGATCTGCATGTGGATTTGTGGCTGCTCTGTAAGAACGGACATGTCAAGTTACAAATTTTGAAAACGTAATAAGTGCACAGATGGAAAGATGGGCGAATGCACAGAGGAATACATAGGCGAAAGCGCCAACAAACGGAGGGGTAGTTGATCGACACAATGAATGGACGGACGGATGAACGCAGAGGCTTGGGACTGACAGACAGAAAAAATAATAGATTGGAGGACGCACGATTAAGTGGACGGACGAAGGGAAAGATTGTCGAACGAGTCAATGCGAGAAGAGGTGAACGGACAAAACGGCGAATAACTAGATGGATATGTGATTTAAGATTGTTTCTACGATTCTTGCTTCTTTGCTCTACAAAAGGACGGACAATTGTACTGTAGTATTTCCTTATCCCTCCTGGGTAGTTATAAAAAGCAAAGTTTCAGTAAATGTTATTAAAGAAAAAAGAGCGAAATATTCTCTTTTTTCACTAATTAAGGGTGGATTAATGGCATATGATGTTCTATGAAAAAAGTTTGTATCGTCGAGACATCCGCTAAAAATCATATAAAAAGTCGATAATTATGTCATACGTAAGTATTAATAACTAAATGGACCCTTGTCCGCAGCAGTAGCCGAATAGGAAGAACCCTGATTAACAAGTTAGTATTTGCGGGTTCACATCGCAGCGCGGCAGAGTTTACTGTGGTCGTAGCAATAATGAGCTTTCAGTCTGTAAAGACATAGCACTTGCCGATTGGACACACAGATCCGCTACGCTGCGGCCACCTCTCTATATCTTTCCCCTTCTACACTTCTTCTTCTTCTTTGTGGCTGTGACCATGTTACGGGAATAGTGGACACAGCCTGAGTTCAAAAAATGATTGATTATTGTTTATAAACAAACATGACTTTTCTTCAAAGTCATGTTTGTAAAGTAAAATTAAGTCTTGGACAATATTTACCCATATGAAGAGGGACCTCTCGCCGTGGATATAAAAGCCATTGGTTTTCTTGAAAAATGGGGGAATTTTTAGGTTTGCACCTCAAACATCACGTACGTATATTACAATGAAGATGTTGTTCCCTATACGCACACCTAACGCATATCTGACAGGACACACAATCTTGTTGGATACATAAATTTCCTCCCCTTTTTAATGAGTAAGAATATTTGAGCATCAAGCGTTATTCACGGTAAGCAAAGGCTTCGATATTTCGCTTCCCTACTCATCTTGAAACCTTTAAAAGATTTTAAAACTGCTTGCAAAGGGAGGGGAACGGGGAAGATAAATCGCAAGAATCTCTTTTTTCCATTATTCTTTGCGTACTTAAGTAAGTGTGAAAGTGTACACTTTTCCTACAGAATAGAGAGAAAAGCAAGTGTTTCACTAAAAAAAACCTTGCTTTTCAAACGATTAAGATAATCTTTTCGCAAAAAATTATTCTTTTATTAAAAATCATCAAAAATTATTTTATGTAAAATTCCCATAATTGGTTTTGTTTTTTTTAACTTTTTGAGGGTTTGTTTGCATTGGGAATTTTTCCCCTAAAAAGTATTTTGTAAAAAAAGCTGGGTCTTCTGGCCAACTTCACAACAGTTTGGTTAACGTTCAGAAATATGTTTTCTGTGTTATCTCTGAATCCACACCAAAACACTTCAATTAGAAGAAGAATATTATTATGTATGTATTTAATTATTTTTATTATTATTGTGTTATATAATTATTTTCAAAAATCTTAAAACACAACTTGGATAGCCATTGCCACGAACAGTGTTTTGTTGATAGAAGCCGCGCTATTTAACTAAGAATCGCAGTTACCACGATGATGTCCACGGGTCATAATTGTTCATAACTACGGTAAGAGCTTATTCGGTAAAGGCGTAACGCTTACCACGCGGGCACACACTTACTCGGCTGCGGCCACTGCTTATCTGTTTCTTTTTTCTTTACGAGCATATCCGTAGTCCACCCGTAGGGAATATCCCCCGATTGGTTCGTCACATTAAGGAAAGAAACAAATTTGAATCCCGTAAAATTTTATCGCAGATTTTAGACTTAGATAGACATTTAATGCACGAAGAAGAACGGCCGGCGTAAATTTATTATAAATAATGGGGATTACTTTGAAGGGAACAAAATCGATATAGGTGAGTAAATAAATATTTTTGAAGAAAAATAAAAAGTTACCTTTTTTTTGGAACACACCTTGTGTGTGCTTTGACTTGGCGGGTTTTAAGGAATGCCATTTTACATCTCATTGAACATAACTGATATTACATCTTATTGAACAATAATGTGTGTGCTCACTTTACTCTTCAGTTCACAGAATCATATGATCAGACCGAAATATAGAATTTTTTTTTTGGAGCATCGGACATACTCCGGTAATTTAAATACTGAAAAATCTTAAGTGAAACATGTCCAATTCTCAATATCGACTGCAAAACTGAAAATCTGCTGCCCTAAGCTTATGTTTCATATATAGCATGTTTACGGGATCTTAAACGTAATGAAGACCCTTCTAAAGTATTTTAGCAACAGTAATAAATACAAATGAGTCGAGCATTCAAAGCCACAGTTTCTTTAACTTCGGGGAAACGTTTTCCGTTTTTTATCCTAAATCACCTCTGGTACAAGGCATACGCGGACCTATGTAAAATCCAAATGGTCTTGCGATAGACTTTTTAAACTAAGCTTGCCTGTCCGCCTGCCCATCTGACATTTGTCATATTTGTATTTTTGTTTTCAACCTACAAATAGTCACTTTTGAGGTATTTTAGTGAATTTGAATAATATTTCCGGAAGTTTTTTGAATCCCCTTGTCATACAATCATACCTATGGAAACTGAATCTTTATAAATAAGAAAGTCTCCTTTTCAATATTTCATGGTGAAAATTGATTCATAATAGTAAATGAACAAAGAAATCAACATTAAAAATTTTAATTTTTGAGTAGCGACTTGTATAAGGATTCTCAGGAAATACAAGGCTTCGTGTGGCAAAAAGGCCTACTTGTTAATGTTTTATGATGAACATGTTTTCATTAGAATTGTTTGGCATAAAAATGAAGTGGACCAATTTTGACCCACACGGGTCTATTCCTTCGACTCCACTTCGCATAAGATTTCTTAGGAATAATAAGCCCTTCAGAAAAAGGTTTAATTTTTAATATTTTATGATGAAAACTGGTCTACGGTAGCAATTTAGGAAAAAATTAACGATAGGGAATTTGGACCACATAGACCCCAACAAATATAGAGGTTATCGTGAAAAGTAAGCCCTTGTTTCTAATTTTCTTGTGACAGAAGTTTAGTAAATTTGGATCACATCATGTAGTGTTGTGTGCTTGCTCCAATATGCCGGCTTTCAGGGAAAGTGTGTCCGTGCGGGGAAATAACGTGTAATTTTTGATTTATTACTGCCGAAAACGGTGAGAGCGATGTGGTGTAGGGTATGTCAAGGTCGGCTTTGCCCTACCACAATGTTTTTAGTTGCTTTTTTCTCAACAAACAGGCGTATTATCAATTTTTATGTACGGTGTTCATTTTTTGCAGCACTTACCATAACCGACAAAAGCGTAGATAGTTGAGTGGACGGACGGACAGACATAGCTAAACTAACTTATGCCTTTAAGTCTCTCAGAATTCGGAGATAGGCGTAAAGTAAAGGGTGAAAAAAAAAACTGTTTTCATTCAATTTTATTAATAATCGTAATTGAAGCCTAAATTAAAAGAATTTTTCCTAATATATTTTGAAATTTTTTAAGAGTAATGAGCAAAAGTATTTTAAATATTCTTTGAAATTTATTCCCTTACTTTATATAATAATTTGCTAAAACATTTTCATCGTTCATTCATAAAAACTTTCGTACAATTTCTCTATTTAATTAAATATATAAAGAATGTTGCTAAACATTTTTTATTACACAATGTTTTAGCATGTTTATAGGCAGAGAGGCACACAAACGCATGTCAACGTTGGCCATACACCGCAATTCAACAGGATAACTATTCAGTAACAAATTAATATTAATGTTAACCGCAACTAATTACATCTACACTCTCTCAACTCATTACATATACACTCACGCACAATGCAAGGCATAGGAATGAATTTCAAACAAGTTAGTTACACACTAAACCAGGCAACGCAATGCGAAATAGTTACAGAGAAGATATGAGCAGCAAAATCCGCAAATATTTTGAAAATGCTGAAAGGTAAAAAGAAGGAGAAAGGGGGTAGAAAATGAGAGAGAAAGAGATGAGTTTTTATTATTTTCTGTTAATTTCTGACCAACTAATGAAAATGTATTTAAGTTATATTTTTATTACTCTACTCGTTTTTGCTGTTGTTGTTGTTGTTGTTGTAAAATATTTACATGGAGCTCTGCTGTTGCGGTTTTGCCGAGTTTGTAGGCATATTGTGAAGGTTATTTGCTTATTCATAAGCAAACATTAACTTAATTTTTGTGGCCAACCAACCAACCACACAGTTCATGTAATAGTTAAACTTTTTTTTTTACATAGTGACGTTGCACTGACCATTTTTCTTTACTTTTTTTGCTTTTTAAACTACTTGCTTGCAATTGCTTAATAGTTGCATTGCTGACGCCGGGTAATGATGATGTTGATGATGATATTCATAAAGTCAAAATATGCTGAGTGTACTGCGTGAGTTGATTTTTCGTCTTTTTTTTTTTTTGCTTATAAAATAAATGGAAATTTTTTTGTCTACCTTTGCTTTTTAACTGCGTTTTTGTGAAACTTTGCTACTTTCAAAAAAAAAAAGAGAAATAATATTTAAAAAAAAAGTCAAACGAGAACAATATATTCTCGTCCTATACCGAATTGTAGACTCTTTTCGCTTAGAAATTTGCGGAAATGGTATTTTTCCCCTAAAAAGGAGCATGTGAAGTAAGTGAGTTTATTGGTTGAGTATTTATACAATGATGCAGATAAATTAGATAAATGTTAGATCTAAGGTTTTGTACAACACATAATTAAGAAATTTGTATGTCATCTCGTTGATGAAATCTCTCTGTCTGTCCTATGTATGTTGTTTGGGTTCTTACAGTCGCTAATGTTGTTAGAGCCCAAAAGCTTCGCGATGTTTTTAAATGGTTTCTCCAACAGATAGAAAAGAAATTTGGGAATTGTTCACCCATTTATGTTTTGGCTAAAACAAAAAAAAACCAAATGGAAAGTTTAAACTTTATATACTCACTAGCGTTAAATATAAAGGCCAGGTTCGTTGAAGATATTGATCAAAGTTCTCTAAAAAATCACGTCTCACGGTCATTTATAATGAATGAAAAGTCCGTTTCATTTTGCCATCTCTACATATTCCGTCGAAAAAAGATAAAAGTTTTTAATAACAAAAAATTTTTTTTGTTATCAACAGTTAGTAATTCCCGGGACTTTCGCGCAAACGTCCTCCCTAGCAAAAAGTCATATTACATGTTCAAACTGCTAATGGCGAAAGTGTCAAACGACGTTTGAGATAATTCGATGTTATTTCAATCGCTTGTTTACGAGTTACTTTAGTCTTTTTCTTTTTTGCTTTTATTATTTTCAAGACAATGAAAAAAATCCGAATTGATCCAAGTTGATTACTAGATTGCTTCAACACAGTACTTTCGATGGGCAAGCATACCTGTTTCTCCTGAAATGTGCTGTGGTAACTGCTGTCCGTTTCTCGGTGATTGTATTTATTTGAATCCATGTAATATGCGGTAAGAAGTGGCTGCATAGGAAAACATAAAAAAAATTCCGAAAAATATTCTCGCTAATCGGAAAGGAAAGTTGTAAGAGAAAACTGGCATCTTAAAGATATCAAAGACATTGTATTTACGCTTTTTCATGAAAATGTAGACATGAGAAAGCAATTGCAAGCGAATGGGTACCCAGCACGTATAGTAGATTATATATATTGTGTGACAAGTTTAAGGCTACAAAGGCGAAAACGCATGCATTGGCATGTGTTGGCATGCATTTTCTAACTGCAACTACTACTTCCGTCACCAATATGTTTCAGAACTGCACGAGTAGCCGAGAAGGTAAGAATCGCGACTACCAACTCAGTGTTTTCGGTTTGAAATCCCAGTTCGTTGAATGCTCGGTCGGTAAAGGCATAACATTTACCGATAAAGCACGCATCCACTAGGCTGCCGTAGCTTTTCTATTTCTTTCCCTGTCTTCTCTTCTTGCCGAATGTCAACGTATTATTACTTGAGTCATATTAAATGAAACAAAGAAAAAGTCTGTCCCTAACGAGTTTTATTCGTTTGCAAATCTTAAATTGTCGGTCTAGGGAAATAAATTTGAATCAAAAGATGATTTGGATTAAAAAAAATTGCAGGAACTAAAGTGTGTTACTAGAGTTTTGACAAACCTTCCGATGAACAAGATTTCGAAACATTAGAGAAGTCTTAAAGCGATTGTAACAGTCCTGAAGAAAATAATTTTGATGAGTATCTTCCAGAACGTGGTACTTTGAATATTATATGAAACCATATCCGCGAATGAGGAAAGTTCGTATGCCTTGCCGGGCGGTAAGCAACGAAGATTGTATTTGATCTGCAAAGGAGGTGGACTGGAAATCCTTTTTCTACCATTCCAAGTTATTCCTTTTAAATTGAAAAGACAATTTTTAAACACGCCTTACTGGATTTCGGCGACGTTTTTCTTTCATAGAAAGACAGAGATTAGGACAGAAACTTATTCAACACTTTAATGCCATTTGCGCAATCCCAGTGAAAGGGCAGCACAAGATAATTTCAGATAAATTTGTTGTTGTTGTTGGTTGTATTTCCCCTGACAGAGCCAAGTACGCAAAAACTTGCTCGACTCGGCTTTTATACCGGGTAGTGAGAAGGGGAAGATCGTTTTAGCTATAGATAAAATTTTGAATTTTGGCTATCTGTAGCCTGCGCTCATAAAGCCTAGGGTTTTTCATAAAAATTTAAATAAATTTTTCTCCATATCAGACTGCGCTGCTCGACCATTTTTAAATTAACCAAATAAAAAAGCGAATAAACAAAATGACAAATCGATACCTGATACGCTCAATAGCAGTGGTGTGTTGATATTGTCATAGCTTTTCTAGTTTGTTCTTTTTCGGTCAAGTTTCATGTTTGACGTAAGACTAGACTGTTATGCGGGAGAATGCGCTTGTCTTTAGAATCGTGACTAAATTTTTGCAAATAACGAATGAATGAATTCGGGAACTTTTAGCTAGTTTTAGCTCAATATTTATTAGACAATCGAATGTTTCAATCTCTTGGTTGTTGTGAGCGAATACGAAAGTGAATTTAAGCAAATTTTCATTAACGATGTAAATAAATCAAATAAGAATGAAGATGACAAGTTGTATTTCTTTTGGAGCGATTTTTTGGAATTTAAAGAATGCAAAGAGAAATGTAGTTAAAACTACAACTCAGGTTATCATTGCAAATGCAGTGATCAAATTAGTATATTTCCTCTTTCTGGTTGTAAGTAAGTGCAATATGAAAATCCCTTTGGTAAAAAACCACCAGCAAAAACTCAGCCAAGCAGAAAAATGCATTGTTTATATTATTAATTTAAATGCAAAAACCTCAAAAACGCCAACATAACAGGCACGTAAACACACACAATGAAACACGCTCACAAACTTGCATATTTTAAAGTTCAATCATATCAAAACTGAATAACAACAAAAGAGAATTCACTTAAATTCATTTATGCTTATTTATGCTCGTTTATATACAAAGTTTCAACGTCAATATTAAAAAAAAAAAAACAAAAAAAAAAACAAACCAACTACAACATAGTACACAAAGAGGCCATTTCGATTAATATTTAACGATAAACAAGTAAATAGCATGAAAATAACCAAATAATACAGAAAAAGCCGTACGTACGACCTCACAAAATCTCACTCGTATTGATTGTAGGCTTGAATTTATTCCACACTGTAAGGAGAAAGCGAGAGAGAAGTAAGATAGAGAGAGCGCGAGAGAGACAGCGATAAGGTAAATAGAGGGCATGAAAGATGCCGGGACAAAGTTGTGGTGATGAAAGGAGTGAGAAAAACTTGCCTACTTACACAAACAGTGACGTAACGGTGATTGCAAGCGTCGTATGAAGTGCATTTCATTTACGGGTTAATACCGCAACACAACCGAAAGTAGGCTAAACTATAGCATTCAGGATCGTATGTGTTTGTCTATACGATCGCGTTTGTGTGTGCATGTGTGTGTGTGTGTTTGCATGCGTATTTGTGCAACGCTGCCAAATAAATAGCCCGATTTATTTGCTGCAACCGGAAAGGTTAAAATGTTACCTTTGATGCTTGTGATAGCTTTTTTTACAGAATTTTTGTATTTTTGTTTTTGTTTTTGTTTTTTTGCTCTCTCAGCAAGATATTTTCATTTTAATCCGTTTGCTTTCATGTGCATGTGGTTAGTTGCCGTTAGTGATGCTTCATACAGTAGTAAGTAGTGCCTTGAATGCTTTACAGAGACGAAAGTAAAAAGAAACAAAAGGTTCACATTCATGGTTATGAGAGCGAAAGGTAACTTGAATTGGTTAAAGTTCTTCAATTTGCCTACAATTTCTGAAAGAGTGAAATTTACCCAAAATTATTTTCGGGTTAAGTAAAAAACTCTTGAAAGATTTCTTTCTGTTGAAGTTGCACACTCGCAATCGGTTGCTCTTTTTGAGAAATGAAATACAAACCTTTAGCCAGAAAAGAAGTTGATTTAATTTTATATGCTTCTACTCCTTATATTTGTATATGTAAATAAATTTTATTTCTACTTTCAAGTATTAAACAATTGTTTGGGGCCAGTGCGCACTTGGGCAAATTTTTTAATTAATAGAAAAGAAATATAAAATTTTTGGCATCGGGTAGCTCAAGTCTCAAATAAATGAACATTTGATGGTTTTGTTGAAAATTTAAGAAAAAATCAACGAAAAAATTCTTACGTCAGACAACCTGAACATGAAAGCATCTCGACGTTGAATGCTACAAAGACTTTGAGAGAAACAGAGTTAGAGATATTTTTTGCAAGTCTTTATTCATGCATACGTCATCTTAATAAGATAATAAATAACAAAGCATCTAATAGAGGCTTAAATAAGCTTTCATTAGCTACTTGTGTAGGGCCTCTCGCTTAAATCGAAATTTTTTTCTCATAAAAACCTCGTGATGTACTCCAGCATTTCATTATTAATTCGTTGCCGACCTACATGCTTATTTTACTGCGTCATATAAGAAACGTTTCGTTTTTTAGGTTAATTTCCAATTATAGTGTAAATTGCTTAAAAACCTTACACTTTCGCACACATTTTGTTTCGTACGTATAAGACTTTGCATGTGTTGGCCTAAAAACATGAACACACGGCACATGCTTAACACGTTCGCTACGAAAGTCTCAAAAAAGGCAACCTCTAGCAGTTGTCTTCTCTTTCTCACCCCAATCGTAATGCCATCAAGTGATTCATGAAAGAGCTAACCGTGGACATAAGGATGAGAATCCGAGATGTTTTGCTTCTGAAAGCTCGCCTCTTTCTCCCTCTTACAGTCGTAAAGAACTTGAACATGTCATATATTTTCTTAGTTGATAGTGCTTCAATGGACGAAGAGCTACAAAAAAAAAAATAAATAAATAAAATCTTGCTGGATAAACATATAGAAATTTTTACGCATCTTCTCCGAGGCCACAAAAAAAAAGTTCGGCGTTTTCTCAGCCATGGATATCGTATCCATGCCTTTCCTGGCGGTAATAGGATCCTCTTGTTTGTGCAGCTTTCGTTCTGCATATAGTGTATATCGAAAGGTATTGCTTTATTCATTCGTCTCATATATGAGCCAGTCGGTAACCAAGAGGTTAAATAAATACATGTGTTGGTACTACTGTTAGTCCCGTGTAATTCCGCTTCTTTCAAATTGATGGCAATTTTCATAATTTATAAGAAAAAAGAAATTAAAAAAAAGAGGCACAAGAACGTGTTGTTAATTCGTTTATTTAAACGGATAATTTCCTTCAATTATTCTATTAAATATTTATGTAATGCGGTGTTTATGATAATGTCGAAAAGCTTTTATAGTAGACACTGAAAGAAATTATTGCAGTTCTTTGTATCTTTATTTATATTATAATTAATTATTATTTCTTTTTTTATTTTATTCTTTTGCTGGTCTTGCTCGCGTATACGCATAGCATGATATGCTTCAAGGCAATTATTTTTTTTTGTTCCCTTTCATTGCATGTGTTCATTAAATTTTTATTAACATTGAAATAACTTCAAGTCCGCGCACAAAACCTTTGACGAGTGACTCTTTGGCCGATGCATGAGGGTAGAGCCAAATGAAAAGTTGTCAATGTAAGTTGTGTGTGGAATAAAAATAAAAATGAAAGAATGGAAAGAAGACGAATCCGAAAATCAATAGGAAGGCTATAATCGCTTGAGGATGAACTATGAACGCCCACCAGTATAAAAATAAAAAATGTGGATTACAATAGTTGTCAGGTCTTTAATCAAGCAATGACGGTCTCCCAAGGGAAAGTAACAGAAATCGCGTACACTGTGGCGAAATCATACTTTACGCCATAGTGTATGCAATCGCGTTATGTTTTAAACAAAATAGTTTTTGCGAGCATTTCCTATGTCTAACTAGACCTCTACAAAACGCTACTCTCGCAAAATTTAACGATTTATTAGGGAGAAGAAGTCGTGAATGAGTAGAGGAAATGATTAGTTGCTTTCGGCAAACTTTGGTGCGTACATTCCATCGGTAAAAGAGTTAAGCATTGGTTTCGACGTTCTAAGAGTTTTGCTTTTGCAAGTAACATCGGATCATCCCCGAAAGCTTGGCATATAACATTGCAGTTAAAAGAAGTTTGTCTGCCGTGAAATTGTTGTGAGCGAATGGAGAAAGATGTAGAGACGCAGGAAGGTAATTTTTCACCTTTGAGTAGTTGTTGAGAGCTCAAAACTAAAAAGGAAAGAGGAAAATGTTTTTTCATTCCACTGTGAATGGTTTTAAGAAACGCTAACTCTTTCAAGCCTTAAAAGATCATGAATAAATTAACTACTAACTTCGATAGCGGAGCCAAAAGACTCATCTCTATAATCAAGTTCTTTCTATATTTACTCTACACATACTTTATCGGAAAAGGAGGGATTAGTGAGTAATGAGCTTTTCAAAGATAGTGAAATCACGATTCGGGACTCGGGGCATTATTAGCGCGATTGGCTTAGATGGGTAAATAAATAATTAGGAAAAAAGGTTGACCTGGAGGGGCAAATAAACAGATAAAACTGATAGTGAGACTGAAGTAAAAGGCGAATGGGGGGTTGACGAAATGAGCTAAGCAAGAAGGGGAATATTTCCGCGTATTACAAACGGAATGAGTAAGTGAGCATAAGCCTCCCTTTCAATGTAGATCGTGATGAGTAAAAAATGATTTCCTTTTTTCTTCTTGCTGGTACTACTTTAAGCTAATCCTTACACATACATGTATAAACGTTTCGGTATTTTCAGTGCTGAATTGTTATGGCAGACTTTCGGTATTATGCGCTGTCTTGTATGGTTTACCAATTAAGTAACATGTCCTCGGAAAGATAATGTTAAGTGATGCGTTAAATTAATCGTTCATGTTCTTTTCAGTATAAATGCTTGTGAAAGAAATCAAAAAAAAAAAAAAAAAGGGAAAAAGGAATTTGAATAGCGAACTAAAGCTTTGCATTCGTGGTAGGGTTTTTTTCTTTCTGAAGATTAATTAATAATATTTTAGTTGGTTTCATGTCAAGCGAATTAATGAATTTTTTTGCTGCTTGGCAAAGGTTTCCTTAAGTCGTCTTAAGACTTTACGTATCAATTATTATTTAAATGAAATCATTAAGAAACTCAATAAGGAAAAAAAAGAAAAGAAAAGGAAAAGGAAAAAGATTTAAGAAAATTTACTGTAAATTCTGATGGATAACGAACAATTCGCAAATCTTTCTTTCTTTGTGTGTGAGTGTTAAGAGATTAAAATGATTTAAGTTGAAAAAAAATGTTTTTATTTTCTTTGAAAACAGTTGTCAATAGTTTTCAATGGAGCAGCAAAAAAAAAAAAAAAAGACTAAAAACTCTGCATTGAAAAGTAGATGAACTAAGGAAAGGTATTTGACAGCCTTAAAGTTATAGTAAAGCAAAATGAAGAGAAAAGCAATTTATTGACTTTGAAATGATTTAAGCACAAGGATAAAAGTGGAATGTGAAAGTATCTTAAGATTCTTGGGTTTAGATAACAAAACTTGTTAAAAATGTTTATTTATAGAATTGAATTTAAAATGTTTGAATGTTGAATGCAAATATCTGTTGGGGAATCTTTTCGAAAATATGCTTAAAAATATGTGTATATATATATGTATATATATATATATATGTATACGTTATTAAATTTGTAAAGATGATTACGATTTATTAGTTTTGTCCGATTTTTGGTTTTTTTATTAAATTTGTTTCTTCCCAAAATTGCTTTGATTATCCTTTGCTTTATTAGGGTGTTTTGAGGAGAATATGAAGAAAGGAGTTTTGAAGGAATTTTTGTGTGTTCTTCCTTAATCCTAATCGTTCCACATATTTTTATAATGATCGATATGATTTTCATAAATTAAAATCTTGTTGCGTGTGACTCAAAGAGCTGTCGTGGCCCGATTAGGATTAACAATTAGCGCTATTTTAATCTGGGAATGAATTGTGGTCATTGTCATAGTGTCTGAACAACTGGGCTTCAGCGATCGATTATAACTCTTTCCTTGCAAGTTGTCAGGCTGGCTTGGATGAATGTTGGATGTTCGGAGACGAATTGTCTGCCTACAATATGCCGACAAAAGAAAAAAATCCAGGAAGAATGCCCGTCACATGCCAAAACTCTGATGGCGGCACATAAAGACAAGTAAGAAAGTTATGATCTTCCGTAACCACTAGGGTTATGTCAACACGCAAATATCTGTCTGCGAAATGTAGTCTGATGCCGGCAAATGAAGACAAGTAAGAAAGTTAGAATCTTCCGTAATCACCAGTGCTATGTCAAAATAGAACACGCAAATATTTATTGTTGCAATTTATGAGTAACGAGAGAAAATGCCCATTTTTTTATTTTTGGAAACAGAAGTGTTCTCACTTTACCTCTGGGCGTCTTTTTTGATGAGTGTGACCCATTTTCAGCTTGCTGCATGCAGCAAGTTTTAATATGCATATCCAAGCTGAAGTGGATATCTTTATTTTTGAGGTCAGGTGAATATTTAGCGCAGACGTTACATGGACAGACAGATGGATACGTCTAAATCGATTCAGAATTTAATTGTGATCAAGAAGTGTCTTATGGGATCTCTAAACCTTTTGGACGTTGCAATCGTTTTGACAAAGTGATTTATACCCCCATCCTTCGTTAGTGAGTCTAAAAGTCATTAGTCTATTAAAACTATTGAATGCTATTTTTGATAGATGTACGTGATGAAAATATAAAACGCATATACTCTCTATTGTCCTAGTGCTATATTTAAAAAGAGTTGGGAGAAAAGTACCGGCATATTGTCAATAGTAGTTCTATTCCTAATTTGTTCGTAAGGATAAATCGTAATAAATTCACTACAATTCATATTTCTGAAAATAAGCAAACTGAAGGCATTTGTACTAATCTTGGGTAAGCCGGTCATATTTTGCTGCTATGACAGTTTATTATAATTGCTGCGAATGGATTTACATGGCATATCCAGGGCATACATAAACAGTTCTCGATAAACGGTTTAATTAATTTTATAATTCTATCACTTGAAGTTCAATTGTCCATCTATCGAGGTTGACTGTTTTTCGACAAGTTTACTTCTTAGTAGTTTGGGATGCAGACGATCCTGAAACGTTTCACAATACGACGGCACACGACGGCACACGACGGCAAGCCTACTTTTTGTATAATTCAAAGCAACCGAAATCAGTTTAGCTAATGTTACAAAAAGGTTTGAAAAAAATCGAAGGCCGCTTTGTAGGCAAAAATGTTTACTGGTTTGGTCAAGTTGGCAATGCAGCCACAGTAGTCCCACTGAAACGTTTCAAAATTAGTTTTTATCATTTGCTCTTCGTGACCCTTTGTCCTGGGCCCCGTTTTTATAGTGAAACCCATTAGGCGGCAGAGCTCAAGGTTACATAACTACGCATCTTCATGATGACTTATTTGAATTCGTACTTAAATAAATTCACGGATGAGGCGAAGCTTAAATGAAAAATGTTTGCATGAACGAGGTGCATGTGCGAGGTCAACCTTTCTTTCATGGGTATTTGCATTCACGGAAGCATGCTATTATCGTGTAGGCGTGAAATTTGTACACACAAATAATGGAAAACAAGTTGAAAAGCCGAACACTACTTCCTCTACTACAATTTAAGATCTTTTTTCTTAGAACTTGTATCTTTTTGCGAAATGAAGCCTTACCTTATTTAGGAACATTTACATGAAAGATGTGTCAAGAAATGCATTCATGCCATTCAAAATGCATAGCAGTACTTAATATGCCAAAATGATATATAATTATACCGAGTTTTGTCGAGAAATGTTAAATTAGGAATTTTATCCTACAACGACTTTTAAAAAAGGACGTTATATACGGTCCGCCTCAGTCGATCAGTTCAAAAATGAAAGCATGCCAGTGTAGCAAATGCCTTTTCAATGTTTTGAAAATTGCGTTCTATAGTTTGGATACAAAAGCATAGGAACGTTAAACAAAAAATATGGCCGCAAACCTTATCTACTGACCTATATATGCCGAACAGCTCTCGCAATTTGCGTCATTGCGAACAATCGACCGGTTTTTAAAAAATTGCATAAACCTCTAGATAAAGCTTTCTTATCATACAATAAAATGATGACGAACTTGTGCGTACATATACGTCATGTGCGTTACTATCATGTACGACTCAAAGTACGCCCTCAAGCCACTTATGGTTGAAAAATAAAAAGGAAAAATTAAAGGCGTTAATAAAAGTGCTGTCATTTTTTATTTATCCCCGTTGGTTGTATCTTTTTACAACAAAGTTTTTATTTACATACGCAAAGTGCCCTTTAACAAGGCAGATGGGCTTATCGCGATCTATTAGGTGTTTGCAAAAGTCTTGATCACTTTTTCACTCGAACAAGGCGGTTATTGTGGACAATTGGTCCAATATATATTATAAATAGCTTCCATCATTGTCCAGTGTATTTTACAATATTTGTGGCAACATGTCATGTATTATGTCGAAAGAACTTATATTGGTTTGGCAGCGATCCACCCACTGACTCATTTTCGAATTTCTTTGTCTTTGGAGACCCGCGTGCCAGCCAAGCCATGCCGCATCGATCTGACCAAGTGGTAATCAGAAAGCGCCATGTCTGGTGAGTACGCTGGGTGTGGCAGAACTTCCCTTTCGAGCTTCAACAGTGCATCCCGGACAACTCCTGCAACAAGTGCCCAAAACATGGGATTTTCAGTCAATGCGTGTTGCCACTTTTAAACCGTCGAAACTAAAGCGGACAACTGGGATATAATGGGGCAGCGTCGTCGTAAACCTCTGAATGTGTTTGATGGGTTACGCCAGCAGATTTCTTCAAATAGACAAAAAAAGTAATGAATTTGGAAGAAGCAGAATTTTGAGCGCTCCGTAATTAGCATCGGCGTGCGCTGAACAAATCAATAATGTAAAGTGGAAAAAGTGTCATTTTATGCAGAGGAAGGTCAAAACCATCGAATTCAACCGTTATGGATGCTGTTAAGTATTTTCCATTTCTTTATCATTTTCACCCTGATCAAGACTTTGGCAAACACCTAAGAAACCAGCAACGGAAGTAGCTTAGCTAAGCTAATCTATGCAATGTGTTCATATTATGCGCTCCGTATGCTTTAACTGCTTTTGATATAAGCAATCTTTTTCTTTTAGAGAGCAAATCTGGTGCCAGTGGCCTCAGCAATTCCAGCTCCAATGACGTATATTAAAGTGGCTGCGGTTAAAACGTGCGCAGTTGAATTTGTGCTCCATACGGGTGATGTAGCTGTAATTGTAGCATTCCTTATCTAAGAAAGCATATTATCAGCGGATTTCTTATGCGCAATTGTATTCTTTGCGTATTCCTTTTATTTAACCCTGCTTCAATGCTCTTCATCGAGCGTTTTTGTGGGCTGGTGGGTTGCTCGGAAAGATATTTCTTTTTTTAGCCAAAATAAAAGACGATTTTCTTATAGTGACGTTTCGTGCCATCATGAACAGTCGAATTCGATAAATTTAACCTCTCAGCGATTCTACGACTTGTTATTCGGCCGTTTGCATCAATGAATGGCTTTATCTTATCGTCATCAGCGCGATGTGATCTTCCAGAACGTGGTGCACCTGCAAGATCAAAATTGCCAGATCGAAATTTTTGCAAAGCAGTTTTGGCACTGGCGATCTGCCAATACATCTTCTGCATACACATCACGTAATTTTTTTCTTGCTTGAAAAGTATTTTTACTTCTTCGATAGTGAAACAGCGAAATAAGCCCAAAATGTTGACATTCTACATTTGAAAGGACACCAACCAAAAATTACCGCGAACCTTTTCACAAGCAAGCTTTGCTGCTGTTGTCATCATATATACTGATTATGGAGCTCAAGTTTGAAGTTGGAAGTTGAAAGTACACAATAATTTCACAGAAAAAAACGAAATTAATTTCTGAGCAATCAAATGTTTTGAATAAATTAAAGCGTTTAGAGTGGGCTCCCGATGCTTGAATGTAAGACCTCTGTGTTACTTTCATTCTTAGATCCGGAGGTAATGATTTATAGAAGCAGTTTGAGGGCATTAGTATCACGATGCGAGAGGTAAAATTGTTGGGTCGTCTTAAGACTAACTTAAGCGAAAACATTTGCAAAAGATGTTTTCATTAATCAAGAAGGACGATCAGATACCGTTCTATTTCAAAACGTAAACGATGCTAGCCAGCAATTGGGGGAGGCTACTGTTATAGCTCTCCAAATCGCTTCCCGGAAAACCCAAGCTTTTGGGCTGCGGGCGAACTATGGCTGCAAAGCTGAAACTTAAAGGAATGGACGGAACGGCACCGCCAGGCGTGGAGTCTGCGGCTTAATTTGACCCAATGCGAGAAAACTTGCCAGTTTCGAATCCCGAGTAGTTTTGATAAAACTTTGATATTTTGTAAGAAGGATAGACGTAGTTTTGAGTTCTATTTTATTTAAATCGATCTTCTCTCGCTTCATTCGCTTATTATTTGTCGCGTGAGTACTCCGTCACGAATAAAAGCCAAATGAAGGGTCTTTAACTAAGAGCGACGTGGAAAACAAAACAACTCAACATATCAACTTACGCATTGCACTTATGTTTTTCACATCTGGGAGCACACAAAGAAATATTCGAAGCTGGAAATTAGAACATCGTTCTTAGTGGAAGGCATTCTACTTTAAAGAAATATTGCCTTTGCTAAGATGAGTATCTTTTTCTCACATGTAATCCATATTTTCGAACCCATTAGATATCTTTTATCTCCTTAAGGCTTCGCCATCGTCCAAAGTGCATATCTAAAGTGCCGCAAGTGCGCAGATTCGCCTTCACTACTGTCTTCGCGTTGTGTTCAAAAATAGGTGCAAAATTGAATGCAAATTTCTTAACGAAACATTTTCAAAAAAAATTTGTGCTCTATAAGAAGTGCACTAATTATCCAACTAAACTAAACGATGCACATTAGAAAGGTTGTGTGTAATTTAATGATTGTTCTCTTAAAGATTACGTTTTAGTGCTGTTTTTAAGAGCCTTCAGAGACACGTAATACGTCTACATTTTAATGCCTATAAAGTCCATTTGCGGAATTAGTAACTAATTTCCAAAATTTCAATTAGCTTTTATTGCTTTAAAGTTACTTAAAATTCAATATTTAATGGCTTAAGGGATGCGTTCGTTTACAATTATTTCTTCCACTTTTCCACCAGCTTTTAGATTTTCATTCATCACTAGAGTCTCTCTCTCTCTCTCTCTCTCTCTCTCTGTCTCTCCCCTTCTCCTTTTGCGTATCAGTCTCTCAAAGTTTCTATGTCTTTTCTGTTTAATGCCATTTGAGTTTTGAGTCTGATGTCGTATGTGAATATCAAATAATCCTCTTTGCTAATGTACAAATATTAAGGAAAAAAAGAAAAAAATGAAAAAAAAGAGAAAAAAGTAGTTAGCAAACACAATTATACACATTTACACAGCCATACTAACACTCGTGCACTTAGTTTATTCAAATAAAACACCATTACTTACTTAAACCAAAAATTTGGCCATTTTATATCACATGGAGTTAGACACTAAGTGAGGAGACTCGTAATTGCATTTTGCATTTTATTACATACACACAAGCAAGCGAGTGCTGGCTTACTGGATACATTAAGGAGAGAGAGACAAGCATAAGCTTTGACAAATGTATAACCATAGATGCTTTTAAACGCAACAAATACACACACGTACACACACTCGCGCAAACATCTACGCGTACACATACAAGCTGGCACACATAAGCTCATACTGCTTGTGTACATGTGACATTCATATTTCTAAGCCATCACATAACATATGTGTATGCGTATATGTGTATATGTATATGAATGTACGTATGTATGTATGGATGTATGTATGTATGTATGTATGTATGTACATATGCAAAAATGGACCTTTGTGTAGAGCGTAAATTAGTACTTTTTAAAAAACCGAAAGAGACACCAACATAGACAGACAGTTGATGGTCCGTCGGTTATTTCTCAACATATCCAGCCACCGTTAGAAGGCAAACCTAATTCTGATATCTAATCCGGTTTTCCACTCAAGTGTAATTTCGTAATGAAAGTCAACCAGAACGAGAGAAGAAGCTCGTTTATGAATACGAAGACAAAATGAAAGAGACATGGAAGGAAATGCTCTTTGGCCATGCATTAAGGTTGTAGACAAACGTTAACAAGTGGTTAAAGTGGTCAATGTTATATTTGTGATTTTCTTTCATGCATGCATGTATGTGCGTGTGCTATGCAAGCATGTGCATAAACACTTACGCACGCCTTTGTACAACGTGTTATATACGTAGTAAATGTTAATCTGGCCTAATGCATGTTAAGTTACTTTTGTTTTTTTTTCTCTACGACTTTGTTGTTTTTCTTTTTTTTTTATTGATTGCACAGAGAAAGCAGAAAAAGGTTTATAGCATGAAAAACACTATTATGAATGAAAAGTTTAATGGAAAATTTTCTTTTTTTTTAATTGAAATTTTTAAAGGAAAAAAAAAAAAAAGAACAAAAGATGTAAGAGTTTTACGGTAATAGCTTTCTATGCTAAGCGGAAATCGCTTGAAGGTTTCTAAATGCATTTCAAACCATACCTTCGAACGCCACTATCTTAACTCAATGTAAAGCCTTAACTATCTTCTGGTTCTGCATTCAATCGGCATGAAAAACAAAAAAATATAAATGGGTTGATGCGACTTTATGGAGCACATATATACCAAAGGCCGTGCAATATATGTATCAAGATATTTCCTTAATTTCTTCAAATTTTAAGCTTTTGGTTCAGAAAAAAAAAAGAAACTTTTTCTGATTGGAGCGTTCCATCGTTTATGTTGTTTCTAAGACTTAAGTAAAGAACTTATGGGGTAAAATTAAAATTTTTTTTATTTATAAGTCATTAGTGCACTATTTATTTGCATACATAGGTAATATCATCCATAGGTTGACTAAGGCCTTTTCAGTTTTTCTAATGACTGCGATTTTGTATTCTGCGCGTTGCGTTTTATTCGCTTAACTTTCCAAATAAGAGCTACCGGTTAGTCTAGTATATAAGCAGCCTGACTGTGAAATCGACAAAGTTGTCTTCAATTCTCAATGCAGAATACACTTTGATTGTTATTAGCATGTGGTCGCGCTACAGTGGATGTTCTACGTATAAAGTCATAACGCTTAATGATCGAGCAAATACCTTATAGGATGCTTTCGCTCACACCTTTTTTCTTTCTGTCTGTCACATATCTTCGTGATCATCGCTATGCTTATATGCGGAGACGAGACATCTTCGTGGCGGCGGAACAAGTTAAAAAAAGAACAGCAACAACAATAAGTAGTAAGGTGTCGGATCGCATAATCTTGAAGGCCATTTGATTGATATTTGCAATTGCTGCAATTATTTGGTCGGCAAACTTTGATGATAATAAGCTTACGATTTGTATGCCATTTTGCGCGGTCTGACTGAAACCAAAGGCCATTTACGTTCAATTTATTCAACTTGTGTCCCCAAAAATCAGTTATCATGTCCCTATAACTTTCGCGCAATCACTGTAAAAGCTTCTTCACTGTCATTTTCAAACAAAAAATGGCGGAATGATGCCATCAGCGCTTACAATGACTACAATTGCCGCAGATTTCATCTTTCGATATTAAAACACACTTTTGGAGATGACAAGCAGTTAAAGAGAAGACGAATATTTGGAGCACAAATACATACAAAATATTACAATGTTTCCTTTAATAGGCTTTCATGAGAGAATCAAAATTGTCCACGATATTTCTGTTCTCAAGTCCATGCACGATTTTAGTTTGGTTTTAAGTTCTTGACACTTGTGTGGATGATTCGGATTTAAAATTGGTTAACAAGAAAATAGTATTACAGACTTTGATTTGTAACTCTTTTATGACATATTGGTGCACCTGCAATTGAGAAAGCTTAAGACTTTCAATCACTCCTTGACATAAACTGATTCAATTTCTTGAACAAATCTTTAAACTAAATTGCATGCGTTTACACGATCCTGTAAAATATGCTTAAAATCACTACCGAAAGCCAATGGAGTTTCCGGGTGTGACTTTCTGAAGGCCTCACAAATAGTAGAAGTTTCAATTTCGGGCAGCGGACGACGTGGGGACCTCATGAATAAAGGGGTTAAATTTAATTGAGCACAGTTTAATTTCATTCACTTCCAACTGTTCTATTGTACATAACTTATCTTACAAGGATGTACTAAGTTTGTGCGGTTGTATACGATACGGACAGGGACTTGAGATGGACACACGTTTTATTATATCGATCGATTGAGAATCATTTTCCGACTTTGTTCATCCGTCCCTCTCTCCGCGTGTCCATGTTGCTTTCTTGTGTTCAACCTACAGGCTTCACTTTTCGAAATATGTATTAGTCCAAGAACAAACGCTATTGAGAATGGTTGGGTTCAGAGCACTTTTTCGACCACTTGCTTCAACCTTACTTACTTACCTTATTTTACAATGTCGTTACATAAATAACTAAATAGCGTGTAGTAGGGTATTCACGAGTAGACCCCGTTCCACTACTTGTTTCCACTTGTGTTTTATTCACATTCGTTTTCAGATCGCCTTTTATTTTATTGTTTAGTTACTTTCCGAAGTTACACTTACAACTACCAACAAGTGTTTTTGCCGTCTATTCGTATAACTTATGGGTAAGAGATTAATGATAGGTTATTTTTGAAAGATAAGTGACCGACTTCCTTGAAAAGTTTAATTTTTTTAGAAAAAGCTTATTAATGTGTAAATTCCGTACCAAATTCAATGACATCCGGGAAATCAAGTCACTTTTATATAGAAAATATTCAGAAACTTTTTCAATCTCAACAAAATTTTTGAAGGAGTGTGTTCCACTATTTTGACTACAACGGATCATGTTTATCCCGTCTTAGAGTGCAATTAATAAAAATTTATCAAAAATTCATATTAATATTTAAAAATATGTCTAATTAAATCACAATAGCAAATGTTGTTTTGGGGGGCAAATAGCAAATTATTCGAACAGCTAAAGATTTTCGTTTGCTGTTTTTTTTTTTTTTTTGATTTTTAAATTTTTTACTCTCAGGCAATTTTTTGTTCTTTTAACATCAATTGCAAGTTTTTATATTTGTGTTTTATTGTTTGTTTTTCAGTTAAGTGGAACATATAAAAATGGCACCGCTAACAAACAACCAACAATAATAAAATAATTATTTAAATATACGCTTAAAAAACCGCAATTGCGTGTTTATGTAGTATGCGGAGACCGTTAACAATTAACAGTGTTACTGCGCTATATGAACGATTTTTGTTTTAAAAATACAACATTTTCTGATACAAGATATCTCTAGATTAATAGCTTTGGCGTCATCACGTAACCAATGATATAATATAAAAAGAAAAAAATAA
>KK499774.1:2022786-2114573 GCA_000688715.1 Glossina pallidipes
GACCAGGTGTGATCAAATTACACTGAAATTTGAATACACGAACATCCATTTGCAAATCGCGACTCATATCTTATGTAAAAAATATTCTTCACTTTTTACTGCAACTGTTCGTGTCCAACAATTCATTGTTTTATTTTCTAAACTTTGTAATTAAATCTCTCCTTGTTCTGCATGAGTACCCGAACAGGCAAAGCATAGCCACTAACAACTATATGGACGCGGGTTCAAATCTCAAGTGCGGTACAATTTGCAATACAGGCGAGCATGTGATCTAAGTTATCTGGCAGCCTTTAATTCCATACCTTGCAAATTTATTCACAAAATACATAGACAATAAATAAATGAATAAAATCGCTCTGAATTCAAGCAAAATTTACCATTTCTCTACGTTTTCGTTTCAAGTTAATAGTAATAACAGAAGCATGGTTTCTGCTCTGCTTTGCACTGCTACTGAGTATATTTTCTTGTAAGACTCTCGCTTAGGTCCCCTGTCTATTTATGGCTTAATTTCCTTATTCAGATGTTCGTACTCTTTCGGCATACGTTTGTTACGAACTTCTTCACCCCGCTAAAACAAGACTTTCACACATAGACTGGTTCGCAGAAAGTTGTCGTTAATAATAGTTATATAAGATCCGAATCGTCTGACTTCGGAAGGCTTTACCTAAGCTTTACTGTGCTGGTCTGATTTCAATTTACGTAATATCCAGCTTAATCAACACTTGATGTACCCAGAGGAGAATGCTGTTAAGAACCAAACACTTCTTTAAGCCTTTGCAGTGCATTATATTTGAGGGAAATTATTGCTATTATTATTATCATTATCATTATTATTAATTTACCCGAAGGAATAGATTCTAAATCTTAAAGCATTAGCATCTAAGGCTATGGGCTTAGAATGTTATATAATACACGCATTTCAGCATTTCGAAGTCAATGCATACGAATTAAACTTTGATGACGAACGGCTGCAATACTGTCTTGTTTCTAAGACATCCGTTTATGTTCAAAACAAAGTAAGACGTTCAGTAATCTTGAGAATGGATCAAAGTCACAAATCATCCTTTGGGGATAAATGGACTATTTTTATCTTTTCCCGAGCGAACATTTGCCAATCAATTTGAGATTCGTTGAGTTTTCGATTATCAGGCCGCAGATATCTACAAATGAAAACAAAGGTTGTTACATATACAATGTCACTCTCGTTTAGAATTTATATGCACTTGAGGCATTTTTGTTGATTACAAAAGAAATGAAAATATTACTATACAACTAACTTCAGGTGATAGATAATAAAAAGAGAGTAAAACACTTTAAATCTTTACAATGCATATACACACACACACACATACATAACTTAAATTTATGTAAATAAAATAAAATAATATTCATATGTTCACCGTAGCGTGTGATATACACAGCTAAATTAAAATCACTCATACGCTCTTTGAGAACTGTAGAATAAATTAAACTACTTTTTCAGCATGCTTTCCGCACCTAGTCAACAGAGTCAACAGAGTAGCATGGTATGCTGCATTGTTCCTTCCGTTTGCAAACATCACAAATATGGATAAGCAAGCCCCACTTGATTAGTCCAAAACGCCACCAAGCCAAGTACGTCCGTCCGTCTCTCATCTGTTATCATGGAAATAGGAATAGAAAGTTAAGACTTAACTTGACTTGACTTGAGACTTTGTGGAATTAGTTTAGATTTGAAACCACGCCAACAAAAAGGGGAACCCATATCTTCAAATTTACAAAATATATACATATTAAAAAAAAGCAAGAGCAAAAGGAGAATATTGCTCAAGACGAGTAAAAACGCATTGCAGACGTCCGATAGATGTCATTTGCAATTGTTTTTACTATGGCGGTTACAGCCCATCGCATATTATGTGACGATTTATTTAGATCAGTAATGTGTACGAAAATTAATTATATTTTGAATGTGAAGGGAAGGACGCTACACTCCTAAGAGGAGTAAGTTAGCAGGCGTGAGTGTAGGAAGTGGTTTACTAAAGTTTTGTTAGTAAAATTGTTGCTTGCGTTGTTCGTTGGTTGGTAATACTGATGACGGGTAATAACCGAAGATCATGCAATTATCGAGCAATCTTTCGCAAACTCGACGATTGTTTGGGGGTATTTTGTCTTCAAAATATACCTGATTCGTCTTACGAACGTATGTGTGATAAAAAGCTTTCTATTTCGCTTTCTTCTATAAATATTCTATACGACCTTGGATAGGTATATCCATATGTTACCAAGAGAGTGATGAAATTTGTATATATTTCCCTACCGATGGCAGTAGGTATTAAAAAAACTTGTTTCTTATGTATTTATTTTGTTATATTTTAGTTTTTGCTTTTACTTTTATTTTATTATTATTATTTCTTTTTTTTTTTCTTTTTTTTTTGTTTTTATAATAAACTAAAAAAATATTGCTACACAAATACAGGTAATTGAAAAGGCAAACAGAAAGGGCAGATAAAAAACATTTAGAGATTATATGAGCGTAACGCAGAACGTGAATGTTACAGTGGCGGTAAATATTGATATTTCATATTAACATACAACACACAACTGTGATGGAAAAAAAACAACAGAAGCGATAAATAAAAGTTTTTTTATTAAAAACTAAAAAAAAAAGACCCAACAACTAACTAAAATTTTATGTTTATATTAAAAAAGTGAAAAATTTACATGCTCGGCCTTAACATGTTTTATTGCATACAAATCCTTTCAACTACATATGTACGGATATGAATGCTTAACCTTGTTGTAAGCATAATTTATATCCTTCAGTACGATGAGAGAAAGTGCGTGTTTATGTCCGCTATAATAGCAGCAAATGATGCAGAGTGTGTCATTTATATCGTTAAATTCAAATTTATAAAACACGTCGTCCTTTGCTTTTTTTCTTGTTTGGCCTTTTTGTTAATAGCTTAAACTGCAGAAAAAAATTTAGGCAAAAAAAAGAGAAAATGAAAATATAAATAAATAACAATGGATTGAAAACGTCTGCAGTTTTAATTAAATATTTACACAATTATGACAGCAATATTTTAATACATGCCACCGGAGAAAGAGCAGGCGGGCTTTGTATATTTCGCTGTTCTGTTTGTAGTATCGAGGGGTAGGCTTCAAAAGCCTTGTAGAGCTTAAAGGCTATGGTTTTATTTAGGCTCAGATTTTAAGTGAAGATAAATGTGTGTCTATTGTGTGTTGGAATTCTTAGGCTCGCAGAAGTTGAGAAAGGAAGCTAAGGTCATCACATAGATTGTTGGGTCAATACTGCAACAGGAGGTTACGACTGATCTAAAGGCTTAAGACATGCTTGGATCAGTAAATAGAACAGATGAGAAATTATTTTTTGAATTAAAAATAAGTGGGGACACTATCATCGGGCCGACCATTAAATATCCTACATTTATACTTCACCTAATGCCATTATTCAGTTCTTTTCGCCATAAAATGTTAACAAAGATGCCCCTGTATCTGCTTACTTCTCATGTCTATCGTTCTAGAAAAAGGGGCTTCAATTAATTCTTTTTTAGTAAAGAATATATCAATCCTTATATGATTTTATTAAAAAATACCAAAAATTACAGCTACTTGCCTTAGTTTTCATGCGCATAATAGATGCTTGCATTAATTTTGATCATGATTTTACTAGAAAACAGCGTTTATTGAGAAAAAGCGGTTCGATGTATGTTAACCAAAAAATATTTTCCATAATTTTTTACAGCTTTTAATAATCTTTGTGGCAATATGTCGGTACCATGTCAAAAGAACTTACATATGGTGTTTTCAGTCAGTTTGTGCGGTAACCATTTCAGCCGCTGTTGCTGGTCTTTTTTGCAGCACATCATTTACCCTGTTCAATTGACGACGAGTAACAGTTTCATTCAGTTTTGGCAACGCATAACACAATATGTCTACTACTACTACACTATTAGTTGATCTCACCATATGCGGTGCAAAACGTTATGGCCGCGAACATTGCGCTTCGATGTCGATGTGGATGGCTCTCGTGGACTAATCCATGATTTTTCGCGCTTGAGAGTACCGTCACAGACCCACTTTTCATCGCCCGTCACAGCACGCCACAGAAAACTCTGCTTTTTTGCCTGGCAAGCAATGAAACCGCGATATTGAAATGAATGTCAAAAATGGAATTTAGAGCGTTCCATGACTGGCGTCTGTATGCATTGAGTAACTCAATAGTACTAAGTGGGAAAATGTTATTTCAGGTAGAGAAAGGTCAAAATCATCGAATTTAACCGTTGTGTGTGTTGGTATTTTGCATTACTTTATTATTTTTACTTGTAGAAGTCGTTGATCAAAACTAAAGCAAGCGCCTAACACTTGGCTTGGACGGAGTCTGAGATATAGACCCACCTTGGCCGAACATAGCGCTATATATTTTTATGTCAGATCGTTAATTTAGGATAACTTTCGTTATAATGTTTAAATAGGTGGGAGTTCGTAGAATGGTATTTTCATATACAAATTTCGCGCGTTCGTTTAATCTGCTTAGAAACTATTTTTCTCGATTGATTTCTATCGTGAAAATTAAAATTAGTATATTTTTTCATATGATAATTTTTATACAACGTGTAAAGTTGTACGATAGAATAGTCCGATCTAACCCATTTTCTCCATAATTCAGCTTTAATCTCCAAATACTTCCACGTACCAAATTTAGTTAAAACGTTCCGAAAATTACACTTTTTGTATATAAAATACATGGATGTGTGACAGGCGAACAGAAACGCTTCAATCGTTTCAAAAAATGACTTTAAATTGATTAAAACAACAACATAGAATTGAATAGGTCCGCGTTAAATCGAACCATCGTGTATCGCAGGAGTATAACTGGGGTTTTGGGCTGCGTTGTTCAGAGACTTGCAATACAAGTGTAACGTAAGGCAATTCGAGAAATTAAACCTGTTTCATTCCTATACCAAGATTTATCTTCCGTTTATCATCCGTTTTCATAATTCCGTTTAAATAAATGTGTTGCGTTAAGTCTGATCTAAGCTCCGTCTGTGAACTTTTTTACATTTAGTTCTTTAAATACTTTTAAAAACAATGTGAAAAATAGGTGAAGACATTACAGTGAGCCACAGTTATCTATATAACGAGTTTTCAAAATCAAGCATCTTAAGGGATGTGGGCACATAAGTAGCTTTCGTCCTGGTACCAAAGATCGTCAGTGTACCAAATTTGATCAAAGCATCTCAAAAATTGCAAATTTAATGCAAGGGTAAAAAAAACGGACATCGGTGTAATAAAAGGCCCCAAGGCCTTATACCACAAGCGACGTAAGGTATAATAAGATAAAATAAATGAAATTTCGAAAACTTGTTATTGATCTCTTCCAGTTCCTTTCTTAAAACATCCTTTAGATTAGCAAAAAAGAAAAAATATTAATACTAGTTAGCAACTATTATTTTCATTATTATTATTCGAATATATTTTGATTCTATTTTGATATTTTTTCTCTATCTTCCCTGCAAAAAGAAAAGGAAATAAACAACACTCACTATCTCGTAACAAATAGAACGAAAAATTTAAATGAAAATAAACGAAACAAAAAATAGAGCACAAATGTAGAAAACAAAAGGATAACTAGATATTTTAAACACCCAAAGGTATTAAACATTTACGATATGTCGCCGTGATTGCACAGCATCAACAAAGCTAAAGTTATTCTGCACACGAATAATAGCCGTGGTAGCTATATATCTAAAATGGCTAAAGGGTAAATATTACCAACAAAATTTATGAAACACGCGACCCGTACGTACGGCAAAGCGTGTATGCAACATGAGATAAACAAATAAGAGACCTGCAGGCGAAAGTTGGAAACGAATGCTGAGTGCTCAGCATACGAAATAATTGCACGAAAATCAGCCCATCGGTGAACGCCGAATCCGATGGTTAATAAAAGTGAATGTGTTGAAATTAATTTCTTCAATATTTTTGCAGCTTAGAGGGAATTAGACCCATTTTGAACCTTGTCTACAGAATTAAGGTAGAGAACTCATAACTTCTAAGCAGGAAAAATAAAGCTTCTCATAAAATAAGCGGCGTTTTTTAACACAAAGCTTTAATGCTAAGAGAGACAACGTAAACAAATCGTTCAACAAGATAACAATCAACAGAATAATATCCATAAAATAGCGCTGTGGTATGGAGAAACCCTCTGAATATCAGCGCGAATGAAGTCTTGCCACTAGCACTCAACTCGCGCGGTTTGCGAAATGTTCTTCTGAATTTTAGGCTTTGGTGAATACATGGAAGACGGGAAGGCGTAAACCTTGTAGTTAAATTCTGCTCTTGGTCACACCTTATTAACCAAAAAATTTCGAAGTATAATCCTTTCCTGAAGATGATTTCGGGTGAGAGATGTTCGTAGACAAATCGAGTCTTTTCATAATTTGGGTTTGAGAAAATCAAATAGAAGCGCATTTTGAAATGAATTTTTGGCTTGCGTTGGGTTTTCAAATGCACGTCGCGGACTTATGTCGATAGTTTTTTTAAAAATCTACCCACTAAGTATCCTGCTTTAATTCCAATCTGTCCCTCTATACCCTATGTAGTGAATAAAATTATTTTTCTGTGCTTTTGCGCTACAGTTGTTGTGGTATGATTTACAACATGAATAATTTCAGTTGAATACATGATCTATTTCTTACAAATTGACCTGACCCTAATAGCTGTATTTTGAGCTATATGTCAGAGGCGTTGCTAAATATAAGGCATTTTATAGCCTATACCGCTTGTGGTATAAAGGTATATTAGGTCTGTGTGGCTGACTTATTTTCTATTATTCCGATCAGAATCACTTTATGGGTCAATTTAACCTTGTATATTCGTCTGTTCGATTGTCCGTCTCTCCGTCTTGTTTTCTTTTGTTTAGTCTAGCGGCCGCAATTTTTGAGATATTTTGATAGAATTTGGTACACAGCCATGTTCTGGTCCGAGGACGAACGCTATTGAAAATGATTCGGATCGGAGCACTTTTTCGATCACTTCCAATATAACGCCTTATTTGAATAACGTAGGGTATTTAATGATGCATCGTGGCTTCGAATAATGCTTTTAATTGTTTTGTTTCCAATTTGCTTGACTTACTAATGTTCTCTCATACGAAAATTATCATCGAAACATTTCATTGTGATTATTCCTCCGGAATATCAAAGTTAATACAAAGACCAAAAAGTCATACAAAGAAAAAGACCTATTTTCTCCTCTCTTATTAGTGACCGACCACAATACTAGTGCTTAGTGGTAGGCTTAAGTATGCTTATCTTAACTGTCTTTACTTACGTATTTTTAACTAACTTGCCTCACTTCGTCCCCTGCTTGCTAGTACTTCCCTACTCTATTATCGAATCAACAGCAAAGGGTGATCGGTAAGATAGAAACGCTATGAAAAATATAATAAATTGAATACATTTTCATGCTACAGAGATGTGAATGACTATAGTAAAATCAGCTCTAAACGGGATGCTATGAAAAGAACAAAAACGAAAATATCCATTCCTGCAAATGAGAAAAAGAAAAAAAGGGAAGCGAACAACAACAAAATTTGCTTATCTTTACTACGGAGCATTGGGACGAAAAAATCTATATAAACAAGTTATGATTTTTATAAAGTTTGACAACTTGTTACTTTTAATATGATGTGATTTTTACATGTGGTTATATCTATATATGTATAGATATAGGTATATGTGTAAGGCTACATATGTTCATGTGAATGCTTAATAATATCAGTAAATGATAACAAGTGTTAAAACTCTATGTGTGGCGCACCATCATTGGAAATGTTTTTTTGGTGTTTTTTTTTTTTTTTTTGAGAAAAGTCGCAAAAAAGTTTATCGTCCAATTAAAAAAGTTATGTTGAGCTTAACTCAGCTAGAAGGAAAAATATGGGAAGTTATTTTTTCCATTTTTTTTCAATACAGTTATCAAGATTTGTGGTAACGATGACATTTTTCACTATTAGCTGACATGTGGCGGTGAAGGTCTTGATAAACTTTGATACTGATGTCAGCTGTTTTTGAATTGCTACGACACTAAGCAAAAAGTAAAGTGCGATAAAAAGTAATAAAAAATTAAATTAATTGTACAGAATAAGAAATGAAACAACTTCGTTTAATATAGACATTCATGTAAAGGCTTTACATGGGGAGTGGTCAGAAAAGTGAAACATTTTAAGTAGGGTTCGTCATTGTGCCAAAATCTGCCGCAAAATTTCTTCAAAATATTTCAAAATTCACGAGCTGTAGGTTGAACACTAGAAACACAAGATAGATGGGCAGGCGGGCGGAGAGGGGGACAGACAAGCTTGCATCTATTAAGAAAGTGATTCTGGATCGATTGGTATAACGGAAGAAGGTCTAGCTTAAGCTCTTCTGGGTGTTGCAAGCATCCACACAAGCTTAATGTGCTCTCACACTACAAGTGGTGTAGAATAAAAATTATAAATATTCAATAAAATAGGACAAGTAAGGAAGCTATATTTGGCGAGGGCACAATCTCGGATACCCCCCACTATGCTTTTCGCATTCTACTCTGCAAGTTCTGTTATTTCATACCCATATCGCTGGTATTATTAAAAAAAAAAAAAATCGCAGTGTCTGACGTATTCATTTTGGAATTAAGCCATTTTTAGGCAAGTACTATATCTTTATTTGAGGTATGCACAAAATAATTTTAGACATTCTGTCTTGTTTGCGCTATGATAAACAAGCACAAAACCTCAAAAAAGTGAAAAAGGTAAAATTTAATCACTTGCAGCTTTGTGTGGGCATGGCCTATTCGTATTTTTAACCTTCTAATTTTTATAATTCCTGAGTAACAAGCGAGAGCCCACAAGTTTTTGTTAAGAAAAAGGGAGTTGGGTTCGGTTTATGTTCCACTGCGCGTTTGTGCTCTGACCAATTCATTCTCAATACCAACTTGTGTGCGAAAACTTTCAATGGTTTCATCAAATTTGAAGTCGACATCTTCATTTTTGAGACCAGGAGAATGCCAACAACGAATATCACACAGACGCGTAGATACACAGACGGACAGACATGCCGAAATCAGTTCACGCTGATCAAGAATATTCATACTTCATAGAGCCTCTGCAGCTTCCTTTTGGATGTTACATACATTAGGCAAGAAAAGAAAATGAATATATCCCCATCTTACAGTGGTGGGTATAATAAAGAAGTGAAGAGAGAAGAATTTATAGTTTTAAACAAAACATGGGGAAACTTAAAGAAATAACCAAAGTAATTAAAACGATCTTTTTGTTTTCATTGTGACATTTCGCGGAGATTCATGTCTGAGGTTCTCATTTGCTATATTGCTTAAAACCTCTTGCAAAAGGAAATCCAAAACGGCGATCCACTTGTTATTCAGCTCGATTTCTGGACATGTGCATAAAGGAAAAACAAAATCAGCACCTTTTGAAGGCAAGTAAAAGCAGGTGTACGTAGACCATGGCATATATTTAGCTGGAAAAGTTCACCGCATACGAGACGAAGTTTGCCATCCTTTTGGTGGCTTTTTTTTTCGTAGAAACCTTTTAGATTTGTTTTATTTATTTGACGCCATAAAGTGATATTTTTCTTAACATTTTTTATTTCCCAATGTACACTTCATTAGTTTTGGTGAGTTATTAAAATTTTTAATCAAAAGCAAGGTAGCGTGGCACGCCGCTCACAAAGCTTTAAAAGACTTGTGAATATTTTTCAAATCGGCTCATGCAAGAATGATACCTATAAGAGGCAGAAAAGCAATTTTAAAGAACTCTGGATATTTTCGCAACTTGTTTGTGTCGCACTTTAAGTGGAAACTTGAACTTTGGCTCTCTTAAGATCGCAGTTTTGCTGTTATTGTTGTAATAGCTCCATGAACTGACTATATTAAATCTATAGAATGAATTGAATTAAATTCAATTTTTTCCTTTTCCATAACTACTCATAGGAATTGAGAATATTTTTGTTTATTTATTTCATATCTTTTTTTGTTTTTTTTTTGTTTTAGAACAATTAAACTGTATAACCAAAGTAAGCAAAGCTTGCATATTATTTTGTATTCACTTAGGCAAGCGGCAAACATATCATGAAACGTTTGTAAAAGATAGAATTTTTATTTATTTATTTTATTTATTTTTACATCTTCCCTTTCTCCCTGATGTGAAGCGAATGAAAAAAAAAATTCGTATCACTGCAAATATAAACAGTAATTTAGTTATGAAAAGACAACAACTACATAGCAGATACAAGCAACAAATACAAATAGAACTTAAGTAAACATGTAAAGGAATAAAAAATGTTGAATGTTTACATTTTATTAAAATGTGTTTTAATGTACAACAGAAACAATAAAACTAAACAAAAACGAAACTACAATAATAAAAAAAAAAGACAAATTATGCAAAAATGTTAACAAACGCATAAACTGTGATTAACATGGTTTTTAATCAAATAAAAAAATAATAAAAAAAAAACAAAACAAACATTTCAAATAATGGAAAAGTTAAAGTATATTTTCAGGGAGGGAATAATAAATATTCTTTTCCCTCTTTTTATGTAAAATTTACTAAAATATTTAAGAAACAAATATTTACATAATAAAACTCTATCTAGGCTGGACTAGATAGAGGATGCTAAGAATTTAGTTTACATTGACTTATGGAAGCCTACTTCTTCTACTATCTGTTCCATGCCTGGTAGCCCGTAAAAGCATAATTAAATCACGCTATATGTCAAGAGTTTATGATTTATGAGAATTATTGCAAGAACAGTGAATCAGTTTTCAGCGGAATTAACTCGCTAATAATATGCGGGTTTTCTCCAATCTATCCTTCGAAGCCACGACAGGTCGAATGTTGCTTGTGTCTTGATTTAAAAAGAAATTTATAATTATTGGAAGGAAGTCCTCACAGATCCGAATAATTCTGGTGTGTTTCTCTTATAACTTGGAAGATGCTAATAGATATTCCCCTTTCCGACTTTGTTGCGTTAACGACTCTTATTACTCTCTTTGAGTTTTCATAAACCGAAACGCAGGTTTATTATAATCACGTCCGTCTACTTGATGTCCACCTGGCTATTATACCTTGAAATACTTGAAGGAATTAATATCAATAAAATATTTGATTTCATTATCGCGGATAACTATCTAATTTGCCTTAAAAAAAAAAACGGGGAGCCGATAGTCTTAGTTGCTAGTGTTCTTTCCGCTTTTAGTCCTAGAATTTATCCCTTTGGTCTCAATAACTTTTAAGTCACTCGATTGAATCTTTTATTCTTTTCTAAATTCTTTTGGATTGACTTTTGAACGTCCCTAGTAAATAATTGCGCGGAGAGCAAGAGAAAGTGTAACAACGTGAGGCATGTTTAAGGCCAAATTCGAACTATGCTTTGTTGTCATCCCCGCAAGATATTTATTTGTCAATTGACTGTTTATGAATAGCAAATCTTTGACATGAAGTTCGTCACTACACGCCAAAGGCTTCATCGTCTTTAATGCGTTTTCTTTGCATAACTTATACCAATCAACAAGACTCAATCATCTCCAGAGCGAAAGTTAGAAATTTTTTCAACATTTGAAAGAAGAAATGTTCCGTGTGCAGCGAATTCGAGCGCAGTTTTTCCAGCTGTTCATTTATTTCAAACATCGACAAAGACTGATTTTAAATAAAAGTTAGTAACTTCTGGAGATAGGGCCATGAAGTTCGGCGTAACTAGGACTAGGACGAAGGACAAGAACCAAGTCCTAGTGATTTATGTGAAAAAGTCTTAATACTTTTTGGTCATAATTCCTGATAATTAATTAATCGTACTTTGTTCTTTTTTTGTCTATTATGAGCGAAGTTGCTTATCCTGCTTTTCATTGCGGTAAAAATATTTAGCACAAGTTCGGGTTTTCTATCTACAGATGTAACAATGCAGCTGTGAAAGGTGTACCGAAAGACAGTAGGCATACAGACAAACACTCGGATGTAGGAATGGATAGGCCAGGTCTGCTAAAT
The DNA here is from genome assembly GCA_000688715.1 of Glossina pallidipes. Taxonomy (NCBI): domain Eukaryota; kingdom Metazoa; phylum Arthropoda; class Insecta; order Diptera; family Glossinidae; genus Glossina; species Glossina pallidipes. Next base: position 2,034,830 of record KK499774.1, read on the forward strand.
CTATTTGGTACATTATACGAATAAAGAACAAAAGTTCACTCGATCTGTATTAAACATTCGTGCAGACAACAAATGAAAGCGCAGCAGCATATCTAGCAGCATATCAAATAAATATTTTCAACAAGCATTTTCAATAACTCGAACTAAAGTGAAGAGGATACAGTTCTAAATTTTGAATACAAATATTCCTCAAACCATGTAAATGTTCAATAAAGAAATACTTGCATATACCGGATTATGAATTTTTGCATTTACATGAGGTGCATAGTATCCAATATCCTCTCTTTTTATGGTAGCATTTTTCCATTTTAGAAAATAATGTTCTCTCGATTTTAATTAAATATTTTGATGAGGAAAAATAACACAAAAGAAAATCTCATAGCTTGTACGATTTCCTTTCTAAAGGTTATTTATGCCACTTAAAGTACAATTTAATATAATTTTTTTCTAGAAAATGTAGCCTAAAACCACATAGTTACGTTAACTACACATTTTCAGGAAATTTTTACAAAATATATAAATTTAACGCAAAATAGTTTTCGGTTTTTTCTCTTCTTTTTCTAAATCCTAGTTAAGCAAAATAATAATAAAGAAAAACCGAAAAATAAGCATAACAAATATTTGCAATAAACTCAAGCAAGTGTAAAAGTTACAAATCCGTATATGCATATATATATATGTACTATATATTGCATATAGTATGTCATAAATCCATATATAAATATATATACAATCAATATGCATGTATGTCCTTAAGCACAGGCAGAAGAGTAATCTCATCTTAAAAATATACTTCTCTCTGGAAACGCTTTTGTTGTAGGTTGTTATTGTCATTATCATTATTGTTTTTTTTTTTTTTGTTTTTTTTTAAATAAAACAATTTGTTTACAAATAAACATGAGTACTGACCATGTCCGTTTGTATTTTTATCACATATTCTTTCCTTGTTCTTTATGTAAAATTTTTCGGTTTACTTTGTAGCATTGTTCTTCGGGCTCATGTTGTTTTATATATATATATATATATATATATATATATATAAATATATATATATATAAATATGTATATATAAGTATATATATATATATAAATACATATATATATATTGTTTTTTTGTGTTTGGCTTTATTTTTGTTGTTTGTTATTATTTCTTCGGTATTTTATTATACTTATGTTATAAAATGTGTTCATTTTCCATACGATTATTATAAAAAACAATTACAACGACAATAAATTGATGTTCATGACAATTATCACCGATCTACACTGATTCTTTGATATCATTACCTTATATATTATAAGTACTTTGAGAGAAGAGTACACTTGATGTCCACATCTCGTCTAAGATAACTCGTAAAAGTGTAGAACACGTCACGTACGAAAAACGCAAATAAACCAAAAAGCTGCAATATTAACATTAGACACCGCATTGCCAATTAAATTATGTCATCTCTTATAGTAAATAAAAAAGCCTTCTTTGCTTGAAACTTTTCCTTCCTTCAGCATTCGGTTCACAAGAGAAATGCATGCAAAACTTTTTACTGCTTGTACTTTCTTCTTTCCTTGCGTATCCTCTTGGTCGCCCGGAACTATGGCCTACTATGATACTGTCTGCTACAGCCTTCGTTTGCTTATCTTTCTCATATCCGCTCGCCTCCACTCCGCTAGCCGATCTCGCCTAAGAACTCAATGATCGTGAGCTCAAATCTCAAGTGTAGTAAAGTTTTCAACAGAGCCAAGACCTTTAAGTCTTCAGTCCTGTCATTAATTTCTCTGACTAAATTAATTATAATAGCAATAACAACGATATCATATTTGATTAAGTCATGGTTGCTGGAAACTCAGTTTTCAACATCCGGCCCATAAAAGGAATGTACATGAAACTCTTTACCTTGCACTTCGTAAATATACGCAAGAATATACGCGTATTCATGATCGCCGTGAACCATGCCCTGCTAATGGTATTTTCTACTAATATCTTCGTCTACTTATCTTCCTCTACTTTTTTCATTTATTTTAATGTCTTCTCCTCTTTTAGGTTTGTCTCAATGTATTAGAACCAGTTTTTTTTTCTTTGAGAAATGATAGGTTAGATGAGACCACATTGACATGTTGATATATTCTTCACAGATAGTGAACATTTGTAGAGAAGAACACCCAGTATGATGACGATATCGGCACCTAATATGATAAAACGAACTGAAAATATAACTTTAAGTTGCCTCAAGAATCTTACATAAAGAAAACTCTAATGCGATTTGCGTCAAGAGACCATGCAAAAGCGGATCACAGAGTTGAGGTTTTCGGAGGTCGCCTTGGGCTGGGCGCCGTAGAATTAGACATATTGGTGCACAGGTGCAGGTACAAGTGATGTAGAATAAGGTTCCGTTTGCCCCTCCGTGTGCTTGTTTTCAGCTGTACTTTCGGCAAGGGTCTATTCCTTCACCTATGAAGTCAACTGTGCCTCGTCGTATTTAATCGTGTTTATCTTCGTCTGTTAGCCCATCCATCTTTCGATCTTTGTGACCATTTATCCTTCTACACGCTCACGCGCAATTCTGAATATCTTTAAGATGTATGAGGTTTCTTCTAAATTTTAATTCAATTCAATAAATCGTGTTTGCAAAATAAAAGAGAAATTAACACAACTTGGAAAACTTTCGAAATTTTTAATAAAAATCATAAAAAACATTTTGAAATTTTTGCAAAATATCGACCTGAAATTCAACATAAGTATTTAGAGGACCGTCCATGTTTACGAAAAAAAAATGATATCTGATGAATATTTGAAATTTGCATTAATTATGAAAGATATCGTGAATCGAACTTCAATGTATGTCTTGGCTTTTAAAGTCAAACTCATCAAAATAATAGTTTCCTCACACATTTATTCATTTATTTATTTATTCTTTTCTTCTTCTTTTTCTTAAGGGGTAGAAACAAATTGAAGTTATAAAAATAAGTTTCTTTCTCAACTTTTTCCGATTTCCAACTAGACATGCTCTTAGGTCTAATAATATGGCACTTTAGAAAAGGCTTCTTACGCATTTCACTGCGTGTAGCATGCATGATGACAGAGTTATTACATTATTTTCCTCGACTTGTGAGCATAAAAGTGAAGCATCATCATGTCCGGTTGCTAATGTTTCATTTCCTTTTAAATCTTAAGTAGAGAAAAATAAAAAACTATAAAAAAAAGTTCAACCTTAGAAATCTCTGAGAAAAAGAGAAAAGCAATAATAAGATACGAACGTCGACAAATGGCTTGTTTCACTTATTATTACGTATAACACACATACAAACAGACTTATAAATAACTTACTAAGTATATGGTATCGACTTTGCTAAGATGCTTTGCCTTCGAATCTGATGACTTCAGTGTCCAGTAAACACTATGGAGAAGAAAATATTAAAACAGAAAATAATGAAAAGTTTTTATAAACAGCATAGGGCCTCCCAAGTATTTGGCAAACATGCACACATATATGCCTCTGATACTCTATAAAGAATTTCCTTTTTCGTATGGGAGAAATCGGTTTGTTCATAACATTGATTTCAAAATCTTACTTCAGTCGAACTTGTTCTGAAACACTCAAGTGTCGCTTATAGAACTAGGTTCGAAATATGCATGAGGCAGGCGCTAACATGGCGTGTTACGGTTGCGATGTTGTCATGCGATTAATCGAAGAACCTTTCAAAGTCCATCATACTTGCGATTCTTTTTTTTTTCATCCTTTGTAATGCTTTACCCACCCATTAAAATATACGAAAATGGTGTAAAAAGATATCTATGTGTGAAGTGTAGTTTTAAATGGTCCGAAAAAATTCATTTCCAAACGTTAAGAATGCTTTGAGCGCATTGGATAAGTTAAGAAGCAGACAATTGATTGGACGATTGAAGTCGCGCGCTTTCGGAGCCATTAAAGCAATTGTTTCGCGCAGATTTCGTAGTTTGGAAGTACAGCGAAAAGTTTCTTGAAAATTGGAGCCTGAAATTTTAAATGCCTGTTCCTGGAAATTGAGCCTTTCGCTGATGCCTTGGATTTGTTGACTAATTTTCAAATGCTTTTCTTAAGACCGAGAAAAGTGAACTCCAATTCAAAGCGTCGCTATGTTTCTCATATTTCCTGCGTTTCCAATAATTCCTGCGTTTAAGTCACATTTTCAAAAATTCTTTGATTTACGTTCTAGGCATGGGTTTGTGAAGGGACGATTTTTGAGAGCCGCCAAGTCCCCATAAAAAAAAGTCCGTCGTATATGAACTATACTAAATAATTAACAACAACAATAATATAACAAACCGGTTAAGTCTAGGAATGATTAAAAATTGTTTCTAATCCTAACCACTCTGTCTTCTCTAGATAATTGGCAATGAATTCGAAACTTTTTTAGAGAAACTTGGATGCCTTAATGGATGAATGAAGGAGGGAATCAGGTATCATTGCAAATTTTCAATTCTCTTAAATGTAACCGCAAATCTGCAGTTGAAATCATTTCTCTCCCCTCTATTTCCCCCCTTCCAATGTTATTTCCGTAAACATGCAATCTTTGTGTTGAAAATTGTAATAATGTGTTATTTGCATAAATGATGTATGGATGTGTGTGTCTGCGCCGAGGGCATAACAAATCGAAATGATCTTTGTGCAGGTAATTGGAAACATTTACGAAGAAATTGAGTTTATCTAGGAATTGTTGTTATTATAATCGTAGAAATTGTTACTATGCTCGCCAGAAAACCAATTACAGCATAATGATTGCAATAAATATTGAAAGGATGGAAGAAAAAAATGAAGAAAGGATATTAAAGGGAAATTAAATACTTTCCACAATTACGATTTTATTAGGAAAAAATGGAACTGAAGGATGAATTAATTTTAGAAATTTCAAGGAAAGTTCTTTAAAAGTTACGGGGAATAGAAAGAGAGAGAGCGGGGAAAGAGAGAGAGAGAGAGACAGAGAAAGAGTGGAAACTGGAGAAAGTTGAGAGTGAGATAAGCAATACAATTGATTATTCCTGGAAACATTGCTTAGAATTCAAAGGATTCCTTGTAACAGTAAAATCTCGTAGTATATAAGCAAGTAAGGCGAAAAGATCATAATTCGTGAACTACCCACTTGAGGTTGGGGTTTATTCTACTTTCTCCTACCACACAAACTAAGCGAAAATATGGCAGATCTTGTTTCGTTTCTTGCAAAAGGCTTGAGAGTTTTATCATTCATTTTGACAGAAACTTATCGATAAATAAGAGAAAGAAAGCGCTGAAGGACGTTCTACCTAGTGATTAGAGGTGGATTAGAAAAAGCATGTTTGCTTAGTTCGCTTCAGTTCTGTTTGGTTTTCTCTGAGCTTACCTGACGATCGAACTTAGAATTAAAGAGAATAGAAAATCTTCAGCCAATACATTTTCTAACGTTTTCCGTCGCCAATATTCGGTTAAAGTTAGAGTAGAATTTCATGTTTAGTCACAAGCTTCCTAGTCTTGCTTCACACACTCATTGATTCCCGTACCTGACGAAAACTTGTCCAACACTTTCAGGCTGTGGTGTCAGGATTGTGCTCTTGTTCTTGTACATAGATAACACCATGGCAAGTATTCTGCAAAGATAAAAAAGATCCGTTCAGACATTAAGTCCTTTAGAAGGATTACTCGGCCTTTTTCGCCATCTCGCTCAGTTGCTCCTTCTTTAACACTTCTCTAGTGTGATGTTGCAGCGATAGCTGCCCGTTAAAGGATATATTGGCAGCAGAGGCCTGTTTCTGTCTGTTGCCTTTTAAAGACCTTAACTATTGTACATGTGTGTTTATCAAGGTTGTTGCGGCGGAGAGAAGGATGTTGACATTAGAAACCCGTGTAAGGATATAATCCTTAGGTGTGTTTGGGTTTTAATATTTTGGCCACGTCCTACATTCCCACTAGAAGTTGTCATTGTCTTTCTCTACTGCGATTTTGACAAAAACCAAGTAAAAGGATGATAATTATTGTGGATTATGGTCAGCGTGGCGAAGGAAACTTTCCTATCCCATCAGATATCGGCATAATTTTGATGCATATTTTTGAATTTTGCGAAAAAATGGCAACATTGTTATGCCCTCAATTTCCGGGTAGTGGAAAACAAAAGCTTTTAGCTCAAGAAAATTAAAAGGGAAAAACTTCATGCCTTTTATAAAAGACATAAAATTACTTATTCCATCAACAAAGTTACAATGTTTTAGTTTCACAGTTAGTTCAGCTCATTCACTCACTTAGCGCAGTTAATATTTATGATTTTCATAAGAATGCAAAAGAAGAGGTCTGACCATTAAAGAAAACGAAAAGTTTTAATAAAAGGCATAAAGCAAAGGAGAGGAGAATAAAGTGAACGTCAACTTTTTAATATATATGCGTAACTTTAATAATCAGTAAATAATAGAGCAAAGAAGCAAGTAAGCGCAAATGGAATGAAATGAGAAAGAAAAGAAGATAATAATAAAATTTAGTAAAGATGAGAACAGACTACTCGCATTTATTGCCGTCGATAGAATATAGAACTTAAATATGGAAAGAATAAAAAAAAGAAGAAAAAAAAGTCAAAGCAGTTCAAGAAAACGAAACAAAACAAGTTTCAATATACAAAAACAACAATAATAGTAAAAGAACTTTCAAATATAATTTATTCAGGGAAAGAGAAGAATCAAGAAGAGAAAGCAAAGTCAGGAAAAGAAGCAAACGTGCACCCTTTCAGCCAGAAATCGAATTTAAGTAAACGTAGGGTTTGCTGTGGTAGGTAAGTAAGCCTTCGTCTTTCTTGTTTCAACCGAATCTAAACTAAGTTACGAGACAGACTATGAGAGATGGAAGGAACGGCTAGCTATAGACATAGCTTCACACGAGTACTCATAACCCTATTACCTATATGTTGTTGCAAATATTGTTAGCCAAGAACTGGCGTTACAAGGCTCGTTGTGTATTTTGTTTTTTTTTTTTTTTTCTAAACACTCATGTGTACATGCACATAGAAGTGAGGGTGTGCATGTGAGTCTGTGTATTTGTGTACGTGTGTGTGTGTGTGGGTGAGTACACAGTTGTATGCTTTATTCTGTAACTAGTCAGAGTTTCTTTTCTAACTTTTTTCTTTTCTATGTCTATAAATATACAACAAACTAACAACTTACTTTTATTTACACCAACAACATATATTTATATTTTAATGGAAAGAGAAAAAAAAAACACAAGAACAAAAACCAATAATCAAGAAAACATGGCAACAAGAAACTAGAGCTAAAAAACTGTTCCAGTTTTTCTTTCAAAAAAAAAAAAAATAAAAAAAAAATAAAATGTTTTTTATTTTCTTTTTTGTTTCTGTTTGTTCTTTTCATAGTTTCCCTCTCCCAGTTGGAGAAGACTGAGTCAAGTGTGCATGCAAGTGTATGATGCAATTTTTTCTTTAGTTTTTCAAAGTTTTTCCACTTTTATAGTGTTTTAATACAATAAAAACCATCTTTCATAACATACTTAGAACTTATATAAGCAACAACAAACAACTAAACATCTTTACATATGCAAGCATCGCACCTGTAAGCAATACCTTTTTCCCTACTCTTTTACTGATGCGTTCTCTCCTGGTGCCCCATATATTGGCCTCATATAGTTGGTAAATATTTCTGCAAATTATGGTTAGACTTTTTGACTTGTTTATTACATGTAGGTTTGTGCACAAGTATATACATATACACAAGTACATATATATATATATGTATATACTCCTTTTATTTAGCATATTTGCTATACGTTTGTACAATAGTATCGACACAACCATGAGTATATTAGTGCATGTGCTCAGTATGTGTATTCATGTATGTGTGGTAATGTGGTTTGGTTTGGTTTAATTTCGATTTTCTCTCTTCCCATAAGTAGATGAGTACGAAAGTGCAACGTTTGCTAAATAAGTGCTATAACCAGGCTGCACACATATATACGCTGCTCTGGTTTTTCAATATATTGTTACATTATATTTTTTATAACAAGAGTCGTCCGTATAAGTATTTTAAAGTGTATTTTCTGTCGGATTTTTTTAAATTAAAAGAGCAAAAATTTGCGCAAGAGTTGTTACAAAAATATAACATAAATATAATACGTCTTCAGAGAAGTGGATACAAATTTTATATAATGAATGAATAAAAGAAAATTAAGTATAAATATTTAAGAATAATAATGTTATTGTTTCGGATAAAACGGATAAGTCGAATAAATTTCTACATAAAACATTCAATTGTTTGAATAAAATAAATAAGTGATTTAAACACAAAATACAAATGTAACTCTACAAGACAGGTGATGTTCTTCGTTTGGATAAAAGGGACAGGCCGGATAAATTTCCGCTTAATAGAGGTTACAATTGAAGAAAGAGAGAATTATTAAAAGTATTTTAAAAAAAGCAGTGTGACTGATTCGGATAAAGCCGACAAGCCGGCTAAAATACCGCGTAGTAGGAAAGAAAATTTTTAAATGAGACAAACAAGCTGAAGAATTGAACATAAATAATTAAAAAAGGGTAATGTTATTGATTCGGTTGAAACGCATAAGCCGGATAATTTCTCACATAATACAGATTAGACTTAAAAAATAAAATTAAATGAAGTGCGATGAGAAATGTTATTGATTCGGATAAAGTGCATAAGCTGGCTAAAATTCCCTATAATAAGGATTAAAATTATGAAATAAAATAAACAAATTAAATTGAGCATAAATAATTAAAAAAAGGCAATGTTAATGATTCGGATAAAACGGATAAGCCGGATAAGTGCAGTTAAATACAAACATTAAAAAAGAATGATTGTAAGAGAATAAATCGGGGAGATAAAGCGTACAATACGGATAAATCTGTGTTCGGATTAAAGGCTACAACTAATTTAGATTCGGAGAATACGAATTGAAAGTTAATCGCTAGAATTATTTGAAAGAAATTTCGGATGATCCTTTACCTAATATAAAAATTTATCTGAAATTTCGCCAATTAGTCTTCAAAGAGCAAATGCAATGAAGTTTAGATTCTAAAGATAAATTTTATTTTTTTGTTAATCATGAAGGGGTTTAATATCGAATCTTTTTTAAAAAAAAAAAAAAAAAACGTTTTAACAACAATTACTATATATTATGCATAGAACTTATGGATGAATTTTATGTAAATATTTTCCAACATTTTTACTACAAAATTTTTGATAAAATGGAAAAAGTTTCGCAAGGGAAAAATCTAAAAAAAGAAACAACAAATATCTAAAATACATAAATAATAAATTTTTGAAAAACTTTGTGCATACGGATGAAGCGAATAACTTTTAAACGATAAATTTTCATTTCAATAAAATTTTTAAATTCTTTGAAAGCGCAACTCCATTTATTCAAAAAAAAAAAAAAATGGATTTTATTAAACAAACACACAAAGTTCGCAATAACAGGATAATTTAAAAAAAATGAATTTCTTTTTATCGTTACACGAAAACGTCAAAGCGATAAAAATATTTTAAGTTTTACTTAAGCAAAAGAATTATAATTAATAGAAGCCAAAGATAAAGTTTCCGCTAGACTGTTTTTTATTTTTATTTTTTTTTTTCTATCCTTAAGCTGCTGTAGCTGGAATTAATTTAATGGTAATTTTAATACAAGTAAAACATTTTAAAATCTTTTCAAAGATTTTAAAATATCATCAAAGATTAATCTGCATTTGGAGATCTCTCACGATTTACTTGAATGTTTAAATTTTAAATATTTTACCAGAAAAAACATATGTTTGTTCCTCCATAAGCAACAAGAGGGTTTGTAATTTTTATTTTTATTTACTTATTTTAGATATTAGAAGCTCTACACTACTTAATGACTCGGAATAAGCAATATTTATTTATTTGTTCATTAATGAGTACAATTAAATATTCCAGCCATATATTAAGAAATACCTACATTACATATTTCCAGAGAAGGTAATCACACGAAAAGCACAGAAAAGAAAACAGTTCCTGCACCTCTGCGCCCCTTTTTAAAATGTTATAACACGGCGAGTCATCTGTTGTTGACTCGCTAAATATGTAAGAAGAAGAAGACGAAAAAGTAGTTCCGGCTAGAAAATAAATAATTTCTTAGCATATTTTTGGGCGTACTTAGTACTGAAGTAAAGTGAAATTTGAAATTTACACAATTCTCCTTCTATTAGCTTAGTGTCTTATCACATTATTTATTGGTATTATTAGCAAATTTTTACGCAGCAAGCGCTTAGGTGAACGGGCAGTCTTTGACGAATTCCCAAAAGCTACCATTATACGCCCGGTAATTAGCAAAAGAATTGTTGATTCTCATCCCTTTCATCCGTTTTTCCCTTTACAAAAGAATTCTCGTTTGTTGAAAATGGAGAGAGCACAGAAATCACAGAGTTGTTTTCAATAAATGCAAATCCTCTAGCATGAAAAATATCCCAGACCACAAATATCCCCGACATGCAAACTATTTCATACTATTTACATACATAAATATCCCAGACCATAAATATCCGAGACAATGCAATTTTATACATGTATACATAAATGTGAATCCCGTCCGCATAAAATATTTATCCCGTTAAAATTCTAACCCTGTTAAGCAATTCCTATTTGCATTTTTCCATTTTTCTGGCGGACATATATGGTTCTCAATATAGAAGCAAAATGATAGCAAAGAATATCGATCAGAAAAGCAAGCGCATAGTGTAGGCTTAAAGTATATAAAGTCAATGTAAGTCCAAGTAACTATATATAAAATATATCTACTTATAAGATATGGTTGGTCTACCGCACTAAGTCTCGAGTCTTATCTCCTGGGCTATGCGGTAGCCAATTATTATATTCAATGAACGAATCTACGTTCGTATTACCTAAAACATGTCCTTCAGTCTAACTGTTTAGGAAAGTTATGCTTACTTCATTTCTTAATTTCTGTATCATTTGTACACCCACTATATTCATGAATCGTTTTTGTATAACAGAAGCGAGTACTCATCGGAGACTGCGTAAAATATTTATCACTCCGAGTCAAGTTAAAACTCTAACGCTGTTAAGCAATTCGTATTTGCCCCTTGCTGGCATCATTTAAAGTAATGTTAGATAAGATGTAAAGTTCAAACGTAGAGCACACATACCCAGTTGATTATTATGAGCTTAGTTGAAAATTGGGATAAAAATGCTTACAAATATGTTCATCAATCTTGTTTCCATTTTAGTAATCGAGAAACTGAAATCCAAAAACCAATGCACACACACACACACGCTTGCATTCTTCCATAATACGTTAAATGTAATAATTTTTATTCTCGTCATTTAAGTAGTAAACGATTTTTGATAAGGATAAGACTTGCAATACATGTAGGCGTGTCTCTCACTTAGCCCTTGAGATCGTTGATTGCCAGCACCACTTTGATGCAAAACTAAAACCTAGGACATCAATTCTGAGTTCAAGGCCAACAAATCAAGGTTATCCAGAATGACTTATAAGCCACATAGAGCAGTTATCGATCAAAATATTAGTCCAACTTTTTAACAAGAACTATGGAAAAAGCAAAAAATCCTTCAGAGCGATTTGCTGTAGCTTCAAAATGTAACCAGGATTCCTAACAATTGCAGAGGTAACTCGTATCCAATACACGCTCTTAGGCGAATATATAGATAATATTTTAATAGCTAGATAAGGCTCATGAAAAAGTTCCATTCAAGCCGAATACAGTTTGTTTTTGGTTTTTTAAAATTGAAATTCAATAATATTCACTTTATGTAAATTGATTTACGCTTAATTAAAAATAACAACGACAACAGTACGCTTCATTTAATTTAAAGATTCATGTAAATACCCATATGACAGTATAAAGTTGCGTCAATATCGTGTCAGCAAAGAATTGAAAAAAAAAAAAAATGAAAAATTTAACTCGATTTAGCGAGTAAATAAAAACCAAAATATTAATTTAAATAAAATTAAATAATAAACGTTAAATAAAAAGTAATGAAAATAAACATTTTTACCTAACGTTAGCATTAAATAAATGAGAGACAATAAAATAAAACGGGAATTGTCAGATGAATAGAAGATCGAGAATTTCTTCCTGGAATGAAAGAAGTATTCATGGATCGAGGCAAATTTTGAAGCAACACACGCTAAATGCTTTATGTGCTTGGCCGTTGTCCTTACTGTTCTAATAATCTAATTAGTATACCTTTTGAAAACATTTCAAGAATATATCGGTGAAATTTTAACTTTCTCTCCCAACATTCAGGAACCATAGGCATAGGCATAGACGCGCAAATGTTTTCAGAACCCCATGTCGATTATGTGCCTATGTATACCTTATAGATTCTGTGTGTATACAAATTCGCATGCTATCAGTGAATTGGAAAATCTAACCTAATAGTTTGGGGGGCGAAAACGTACACTCTACTGCCCAGCACAGTAAAATTATAACACACACAACAAGCCAAGAAACTTTTTGTTTTTAAACTTCTTAAGAATTTTCGTAGAAACGATGCACTATATTAAAGATGCGAATATATATGTATTCCAAGAATCAATAGAGGAAAATTTAATTTACTAAAATTACCCGACGGAAATCCGATTGATCTCTCACTCAGCGGTTTCGGCAGAAAAACAGAAATGCTTGCTTTAGCTTTACAAACAAAATTTCAAAATTACAAGAGAAGAATGAAAGGTGAATGAGCAAATATTAGAGAGGATTGTGCTCTAAGCGAAACAGCGATAAACGGAGAAAAAGGGGCAAAGATTTTTTTCACAAATATTATAAATTATCGGGCAAAAGAAGAACAATTAAAATTAAAAAAAAAAAAAAAAAAAAAAAAATAAAAAAAAAAAAAAAAAAAACAAAATTTGCGCGCAGTTGAACATGTATGACACTAACACTTTGCAGATGATTAAACAAAAATTAAAAAAAAACATTAAATAAACAAATGTCCAGGAACGTTGAAGGGTTTTTATTTGCATATGTGTACTTATATAATTGCCCTAACTGTCATAACCAAGTTATGCTATGCTCATCGTGACGATGAGTTATACATAACCCAAGAATTCGCAAACTGCACCTGAGATTTTGCGTTAATATTTATTTATTTATTTATTTATTGACGCTTATGTAACCTCGCTTATGAAACCATTTAGGCGTATTATAATATTATAATAATGGGGCATATAAAAAGTCCTTGCGGGTTTTCCGCTATTTCGAGCGTCTTTCTGTAACCTATCTTTTCAAATGATTCCAAACTGTCATGTGGCTGATCTTTAATGCTTCTCCTAGTTCTGGCAGCTTACGTGCAAGTCTTGCAGTTGCAAAATTTCATCGACTTTTTTGACCAGAGCGGGGTGCATTTTTGACATCGAAACTTCCGGAATGGAATCGAAAAAACCACTCCTGAGTCCTACACTTCACTTCTTTTTTTTTTTTTTTGCAGCGTTTTTTATAGTAAAAAAGCATCACTTAGCGAATTTCTTCAGATATTTAATCAATTTTCCAACCAATTTTTACACGAGCTACAAAGAAATAGAAAGCTAAGTATCTTCGCAAATAATGTAAGTTGAGATCTCAAATGTGATAATCACAACATAATGAGTTTTGTCCGATCTATAGACATTAACACCCTCCCGCGGAGAAAACCGAAAACACATTTTATATGACCTAATATATCACAATGTCTACTTTGTGGTGCAATAATAATATAAAATAATACAAAATTTTCTTAAACAATCTAGGGGAGAAGAAAAGAAAATTGAAGGTGAAGAGAAGAAAAAAATAAAACAGTACAAAGGAAAAGTTGAATAAAAATAATAAAGAAACGAGAAGTAAGAAGGCAACTGGACTAGTATGGAAAGAAATAACACATACCTCAACCAAACCTCCATCCCAATACCAAGTAGCTAGCTTGTCTCATTATTAGCAGCGAAGGTTAAAAGCCTTCGTTTGTAAGGCATAACAATCTGAAAGACTATTCTTCTTCTTGTCTATCTTGAGTAGCTTTTATTAAAGTTCTTTTAATGTGCTCATTGCAAACAAAGATCGTCCCCCAAAATTCCTATTGTTTTTTGACCGACATTTATTAAATATTGCCTTGTTTTTATCCAGCACAGTCTCTATCGTGGCCTAGCTCGGCCTAGTCGGCAACTGACGTGGTTCAACTCATTTTAATTATCCCTATCTTGAGTTTGCGTTAATGAAAACGGACGGACAGAAAAAGAATAATCAATAGATTACTTACTCAAGCGAATTGACATTCTCCTACGCTCTGTCCAACTTGCTGCCTAATGGCATCAAGGGAAAGTATTACCGTAATTAACTACAACACATATTATTCTTTCTTAGTAACTACGCAACATATATAAGTAATTTTTATCCAAAAAAGAAGGAAAGAAAAAAATTAAAAAAACTAACTAACTAATGAATAATAAATTTTAAAATTTTGTTTGCTAAAATTATTATTTATTCTAGATTTTTATAAGTTTTGTTCTTTTTAGATTCAATTTCATAAAATTTAACGAGCACCATGTAACCAAATTATTTATGTGAATTGGAAGAAAACAGTGTAACATCGTCAGCGTACATTAAGATCTGGTTGGATTTAATCGCCGAGGGGAGACCATTAATGTATAAATTAAATAAAAGGGGTTCTGAATGGCTGCCTTGACGGACGCCAGACGGCACGGGAAATTCATCCCGCTTAAAAAGCATTGAAATAATTAAAAAGAAATTGAAAATGAATTAAGCAACTAAACGCACAAATAATGAATAATAATAATATTGAAGGAATGACTAACTACTATGAAGGAGTTCTTTTCCTTTTCTTTAGTTACTTCGTTTTCTTTTCCGTATTTATCTATTTCTCTTATATAATATGGTGCTACCTATCAATACTTAATCATTTGATGTTGTCGGGTTCTCTTTGTTGAAGTATTTTAGTTTCGATGTCTATTTCTTTTGCTCCTTCTCTGCTGGTGAAATTGACTTTCTCTTGATTAAAATGGCTTGGATCGAAGCAAGGCATTAGTTAACAAACGAAGAGCAGAAATCAAAAGAGATCTCGGATGACGATCGCCGCTTACAGTGGTCTCTCTCGCAGGATTTTGAAAAAAGCTTACCTTAAAGTCAAGATAGAGAAGAAAACAGCCTTTCAGTCTTTAATATGAATAGAGGCGCGAGTGCATAAATATTTTAAGAGCAAAGAATTTGTTCTTTTTTTTTTTCAATTTGACTATGATGTATATTTAATCATAATATATTTACATATATATATATTTTTTTATACCAGAATATATGAACCGGTGGTGGTTATGTTATTAAAAACTTAATTTAAAAAAAAAGTTTTGTCACTTTTTTCTTTTGCTTGCCTGCCCGATCACTAAAAAAACGTGCTTTGTTAAGGAAATAAGATTTTTCTATTAACAGCAAAAACAAGCGCTACTAGCATAACAACAAAGTCAATTGCAATGAATTTGTTGTAGAAGAAGAGCTACCTTCGCTTTGGCGCGAATGTTAAATACTCGCGTGTTAAAAGTGGAGAAAGAAATCGCTATGGGTTTTAAAAATTTCTGGTTAGACATCTGGCAGGCTTATCTCTAGGTATTCTCTTCGGTGTTAGAGCGTAAGAGGTTGGTAAAAACTTTTCGAATTTTCCAACTCTTTCTTGCAACCGCTTATCTATTCGTAAATATCGAAATTCAATTTAATATTTTCTCAGTACAAAATAATTAGTTTCATCCTTGAAACTACGAGGATGTAGCCGCAGTCATGAGAGAGGGAAAACTAATCGCGTAAATATTAAAGGTTGAATGAAGGACGCTCATGTACAGCCCTCCCGGATTTACTTTATAATATGAGGTTTTTGTGCAAAAAAAAACAAAGCATGGCCCAAATACGAATCCAGGGAAAATATAGGCAAAGTCATCAAAAGACATTCCGATTACTGTGCTCTGCACTAAAGTTGATGGGATCATCTGTAAGGACCTGTTAAAGACACAACTGGTCCCTGTCATGTTAAGCAAGGGAACCTATTATTAGTTGTTGTATCAAAACATTTCAAGGAAGTAACACCGTTTGATGGCTGTACATAAGTTGAATTTAATCCCTGGTCGAGAACATACTTTTATTATCGGATATGGTGTCAGTTCTCATCGGAACTGATAAAACCGATTCTCAGTTTATTTTCAAACGATTATCACGTTTCGTGTGTTTCCGCATCTCCAACACAGTTAGTACACCTTCTCAGTAAATCGCAAAACACATAGAAGCCCGTTTTTTTCTCTGTTTCTTTTTAGGTATGTGTGTGACGTGAATGAAGCAACGTGCGGGAAGTGTTATTGCATTATTATTTTCGTGCATTTGTGCACGTATATGCTTAAAGGAAAAAAAAAAGGAATGAAAAAAAGAAAAACATTTGTCTCGCGTACTTTTCATTTACTTCCTATACCTCAGCACTATTCTTTTAACCACCACATATGCGCATTATTGAAAACATTGGTGCTTACTGTGTGTGATATGACAGCATAAACATAAACGAGAAAACAAAAAATCACAACAACAAGCAAAAACTATTTACTGAGAGCGAGAATTTAATAATTTTGCATAAATTCGTGTTGTTTTTGTGTCCGAAGTATTTTTCATTTAAAACAACTGCAAGCTACTGTGCAATATGTTAGTTAAGCCCTATTGACTGCACTTTTTACTTTTATTATCCGTTATTAATCTGAATTATAATTGATTGAAAAATTGAAATTCTGTAATAGATTTTCCGTAAAAATTTTATGTAAAATATTTTCATTTAATGATTTTATTTCATGAATAACTAACTATAAGTAACAATTAAATGTTCAAGCGATAAGAGAGATTATGTAATGCGAGTTGTAAAGGGAAATTTGAAAAATTCTACACTCACCAAAAGTAGGGTATGTGTAATACTCTACTACGCCATAGAGAAGTTTCTTTTCCCTAATGAAAGTCCGATCAGCATATCATGGGCGGAGGATATTCCCCGCAAAACTAATAGACGATTGTGGCCAATTGGGCCACTATCGTCATCTTAGTTAGATCCGCAGATATATCCTTTAAGTGAATACTTATCTCGCAAAGACATGCAGTAACTTTCATTAAAGAAACTTTCCCATTAAAACAAGTAGGCGTAGAAATTAAGTATAGCGGGACATTTTAAAATATTATGAACTTTTGTTTAAAAGCCAAACATTTTTTTTTTCTACTTTTTAGTTTGTCTATCATGTATATAAAGCAAAATGAAGCTGATTGACATGCATAATTTAATCGGCCAAGCATGGTACGATGACTTTGAAAATTGCTGTGCAATTGATTTTTTGATTCGCTTTTATGATTCATTATGAATTTATAAGAGTACGTATTGCAGGATTATTATGGATTTAGTCGATTGTTTAAGGTCGTCTCAAATTTGTTGCAGATTCAATCAATTCAAAAGGTTCCTAAACTCCCATAGTTTTCTGTTTGATTGATCGACCTTTTCCCTTTTAGGCGTGACCTGTTTAAAGTTACTATGCAGGATATTGCGCTCACTCCAGACTTCGGATCGTTATGTACTTTATTTTTTTTGTTGGGTTCATTTCATGGTTTGTAATTAAATGGTCGATTGTTAACTAGTGCAACCGTTATCCTCGTCACTTCCCCCAGACGCAATAGAACTTCTGCTGATACTTCGCGATACCAAGTTATTAAAATTGATTTCGCATTTTTCTTCATTTCACTAGCACAAGTTCTGTTCTTCTTCTGTCGCAGTTAACTAATTTGAGGCAGGGTATCGCGCTGCCTGAAGATATGCATTCTACTTTTTTAATCTCTTTATGATTTCCACGTAATTTGTTTGGTTTTGCGTCTCCAACGTTACATTTTGTTGTAAATTCCAATTAAGTTAATAAATTTGTTGTTAGTTATTGTAATAAATGTAAGCAATTAGATCGAGTGGACAAATAAATCCTTACCCGTTTTCCTCGGAGATGGCGCTATTTTTTGGGAGCATTCATTGGGCTGCAATTTTTAATAGTTTCGAATCGACCTAGTTTTTTGCGAAAAGGAACGCGAACGTATAAAGGCCTTTTATTCTAAAATTAATGCTACTACGTGGTGCTATTTCATGAACGATGAAGCAATGGCGCTACAGCGTCGAAAGCGTCAACAACACTGATGCGGACTGGTTCAGCCATCAATATCGCCCATGAAGCCAAAAACCTATGCATCTCCGTTTTGGCAATCGTGAGATATTAATTTCTAAATCCTACACCAATTGTGATATAGGATATATTAAGTTTGTGCGGACGCATGAAACACCCAAAAGGGCTTGAGCTAGATCCACCTTTTATTATACCAATCGATTCAGAATCATTTTTTGAATCATTTTATGAATCGATCTAAACCTGTTTGTACCGCTGTCTCCGTAAATTTGTGTTTAACTTGCAGGTCGTAAATTTTGGATGAAATTTGCTACACTCATGTGTTCTGACTCAAGGACGAGCGCTATTAAAAATGAGTTTAGTCCGTCCAATGCCTAATTTTGATAAGCCGCTATATGAAAAAATATTCTAAACTGAAAAATAATAAAAGTTTTGGAAAGTAAATTATTGCAAATATCGAATCGGCTCATGTGAAGTTTCGGGCATCCTCCAATATGCGAGCTTTCATGAAAAGTGTGTCTTTGCATTAAAATAATGTGTAGTTCTTAGCACATTATAAGCGAAACGAGTGAATGTGTGATGTCAGTCGAGACGAGTGGTGGTGTCAGTCGATGGCTTATTACGAGTCAGTAAGGCATCCGAAAAACGATGCTTACATAGATAACCTCAGAAAAAAGCCAATTACGCTTCTGGAACGAAACACATATTTTGCCAAAAAATCACGAAAACCTATAGCTACCGCTGAACAATACTCGAATTAAAATATTTTTATTGTTGTCTTCAAATAAGTTGTTTTTTTTTGTTACTTCGAATAACAAAAGCCGACCAGATTAGATTTTTGCATCTAATGCGTAATATATTGTCACGCTGTTCTCGGCAAACATTTCTGTTTGGACTTAACTATCTCATCATATTTCCCGTTTTACTTCGACATTATTATGTCTGCCTTTCATATTTCATTCCATTCTCCACTCTCTTACTAAGTTGCTCGCCTCGTTTGTCGCTTGACAGATCTCTGCTATGCTTCTTAGCAGCAATCTCTTTGCTCACACTTAGTTTTTCGTTCATCTATTCATGCATTTATCGACATTTTCCATCTTAACCGTCAGTTATCTATGCTTTGTTTGCTTAGTTACCCATGTATCTTAAAAATGATTAAAATTCTTATTTTCAAACGTTCGGCTTAACTGTAGATAGATAGCTATTCTTTTTCACTTATCTCGAAGGATGCAGCTCTAAACCATTTAAACGAAGGATCATTAAATAAAGAACTGTGCGTTAACCCAAACAGCCTTGTGTTTACTGTCGATTTAAGACATTTTCATGCTCAAGTTTACAGACCTCACACATTAGCTTTAGGTTTTTATTAATTAGTAGCTTGTTTGACTCCTTTCCGTTCTTGATTGACTACAGTTTCATGAATATTGCCTGATTAGGTAAATTTATCAATAAATAAACGATGAAAGTTTAGACACTAAACCGTTTATCTTAAATATTCTAAGATATTTGCTTTTCAAATATCTCTAGTGTGTAGGTGATTTTAATAACAAATTGCAGTCCTGAGGTTACGATTTGTTCTTATTGTTTACCTTTCTTAAAAAAAAATATCGATTTTCTGAATTCTTTTTTTTTTTTTTTTGCTTTTCTTCTCATTCCAATCCATACAAACAGAGTAAAGTCTGGCCAATCAATACGATAAGCGTACGGTATAACAAACGGACATGCATACGTAATATGTATGTATGAAACGGAGCAAACGGAATGGTAATAAATATACGTAATATGTTAGTATGTCGATGTGCATTGTTGCATTATAAGGACTCACCAAGAATCATTGCTCAATGATGTTGGTACAGTGAAAAGGATTCCAATAGTTATATGAAAGCAGACATTTGTTGCTTTTTCATACACGTCTATCTATCTGGGTGTTTGTTTGTCTAGCTATGTATTGTGTATACGTTTATGTATTTATGAATGTATGTATATTTGTAGAAAAATGTATTCTTCATTGCACTTGACTCTGTTAGGAATGCTACAAACCAATATATTGCAAATTCACTACACCAGAGTATGATCTTATTTGTATGCTCGGCACTTGAGTTGTTGTTTTATAGTGAAGCGAAATGAAGAGAAACTTCGGGGAGGGTGGGGGAATGTTGATATATGCAAAAAGTATTTTCATGTTCAGCGCAATTGAAGTGTAGGGCATAGAGCAAGAGTGTATAAAGAGAAGATGATGAAGAGGGTGCAATAAAATCGGTGAGATGAGTAGTAGGAGCGATGAGATATGATGAAGTCGATTGAAATCATATTTGCACTATCAATATGTAAACAACAAACTACACTATAGAAAGTCGTATATAATATGTAATAACTGCAGTGTGGGCGGTGGTTAAGTGTTCAGCAATGTAGGAGAAGGAAAAGAAACCGGATATTCAAAATCAAGTTTATAGCAAAAAGGTTTTTGTAAATGGCAAAAGAACACGAAACCTTTTGAAAAAATTTATATACATAATTATGTGGGGGAATGCTTTTTTAAATTAAATGTATGTGAAAAATATTGTCTCATTTCGAGGCAAAGAAGAGTGCGGAAAAATATGTTAAGGAAATTGAATTCCAAACTTTCTGACATATATTTTTATTTTTTTTTTATATTTAAGGGATCATAACAAAACAACTTTTAATCGTTCCTATAACCGTACCTTAAAAAATGTAACAGAAAACTTTATGTTTGTCTTTCACCAATTGTTCGCAAAATTATTGAAGAAATTTTAAAGAGTCCTTCCAGGAAATACCTTTGTGCCATGTGATATCAGTAAATTCGAAAAAGTTTTACTTAAGTGCCTATCGAAACTGATGGGTAGCATTAGCTTATCAGTTCATTTAGAATTGACGAAACAACTTAACGAAAATGGGATGACATACTATTACAATACATTTGCATTTTTTTTTTCACAGTCTGTCACTCTGTCTTCCCATTTATTTACTGCTTTCCCTTTTAATAAGTCCGTGCGTCCTTTCTGTACGTTGTTTCGCGGGTTTTCGTCTATTTCTCAATCTCTGCGCTCGCGTTGAATTCTTTTCTGCTTAGAATAATGGCAATAAACGTTAATTTGATTGGCCTTTAGCGCATTTCATTTATGTAACGGACGCAGATACAGTTGTCTGTTTACGTAAGAAAAATGAGAAAAGCGAACTAATTACCGAAAGCGATTCTTTTGTAACTTAACTTCAGATTTAACTTGGCATCATTTAAAAATTTCTAGCTAATATTTATTAAAACGGTATCGTCTTCTGAGAACGTGTTTATAACTTGGAAAGGATACCTCCACTCACTGAACTTAGTTATTTACCCGATGTTATCGTAAGCCAAGCACATCAAGCTCTACTTGCACTAACTCACTAAAGCAATGAATAGAGTAGAACTAGTTCGCATTTTGGCCCTGTTGCTAGTTATTCAAGGTTCAATTTAAGGTGAATGCAGCATTTTTTTAAAATGTTTTGCGCGTCCTTTAAAGCGTTACAGAACTTTAGCCTTTTTTGTTTTGTTTGTAGCAAAATCATTGGCTACCATCATTGGGTTTGGTGTACTTTTCTGGTATTTAGTACTTTTTAACTGAGTTTCTAACAAACAATTTTTTCGCTCCAATTTCTGTTGATACAGCCAATTAATACAACTGAGTTTTTCTGAAACCATCATCCTTGGTCTCACTCTGCCATCTCGAAACGATATAAGTTTACGTTATAACATGTTGACTGCTTTAGCAATTACTATGTTTTGCTTTACTCTACGATGAACACGCAACAACGTCCGTTTTTCGTTGCTTTTATTCATATTTCTCTTTTTCAAAAAGAAGCCTAGCATTACAATTTTGTTTGCGTTGCCTCGGTGTCTGACCTAACAACTTTATATAGTGAGGGTGTCTTCTATAGATGAAATTTATTTTCTTTCTCTCTTCTTCTCACTTTCACTGGCTTTCTAAACGTGTAGGTAAAATGTTTCTTTTTATCCTTCTCTATGGCTATCAAATATTTCAACGTGGTTTTTGCAAATTCCTTCCTTTTTTTTTTCTCCCCGAATTTCATTGCTTTCTAAGCTGAGTGTTTTGTTTTCGGTGGACCATAGCCAAAAAATGTTGAATGACTTACAATTTGATTATTTTTTCATCAGCAAAACCGGAAAAACGTTAGCTAAAGTGTAGTAGATACGAAAGACGAAGGACGGCAACGGGTAGTTTTATGATGTAGTTTGAAAAATTTATTTTCTCAAAAGACTGCGTTAGACGAGTGTGTTCAACGAAAAAATTATAAAACATAAATTGAATCTTTTTTGTTTGCAACTAAAATTGAAATTTTTCAATTGATGGGAATGGGAATGTGGGTATTGAAATAAACATTTATGAATAAATTTCTACGTAGAGTAGGCAACAATATTTTTGTTAATTTGCCTTTAAAAATAGGCAATAAATTGTGTTTTTTTTTTTATTTCTCTAAAAAAAAAAAAAAGAAAAGAAAATACTAGCACTCTGGTAAGTGGAAAATCTTATAAGATTTTCGTAGTGAAGAAGATTTTTTAAAACACATGTCGATCATAACATCTTTTATAATAAATTTAAAATAATTGCCTGCTGCAAAGCCGAAAAAAGTGAAGTAATTTTTTCCTCACAGTAATTTAGATAAAAGCCATTTTAAAGTAATTTTGCTTTAAAAAATATTATTAACACAATTTTCGATCCTTCTTCTATATTGATACGATTTTGAAGAGAACAGCATGAGATGATAATATTTCACAGGCAGCCTATTTATCTTCAAAGAGTAGTTGGAATAGTATAGCTTTAAATAATAATAACATAAGAGATTGAAAATATAATCAACCAAAGTGATGTTTGGGTGAAAATGCTAAAGAACATACAAAATGTTATTTAAAGCTTTTACATATATAGTCATCTACGGCAATCCAGTCACATTATCAACATTATTGCGTTTCTCGGTGAACATGTTGACATTATTCTATAACATTCACGTGCACGTATGTGTGCACGCTTGTTGTTGATAGTACATAATGCTGGTTACCGCCTATAACTTGCCATACATATTATTCTACTTTCAATGCTCTTGTTTTTGTTATTATAGCCGTTGATAGAGAGTCGGAGCTGTGTATTCATGTATCTGACTAAGTGTGCACTATGCTATATATGTATGTTTGCCGTGTAGCTGATGAATTTCAATTTCGTGTTAAAGTAATTTGTCACAAACACGCCTACAATTGTTACATTTTGTAATACCTTGTGTTACTATCTGTCGCTCTTTTCTTCTATCGTTTTCTGCTCTCAATGATATATTACGAATCTGAATGTATTCTCTGCAGCGTACATAGGTAGACTCACTAGGGGCGGAAGGGTGGAAGCAAGTACAAAAAGATGATATGTTTGTGTACGGAGCTACATGACATGCTAATAATTTAAAATTTGCAGTAATAAGTTGACTTATAGACTTTGTATACTCCGTATGACTGTTGTAACTATTGCTGTTTGTTGCTGCGCTTCTCTTGCTGTTGTCATTATATGTACGAACATATATATGTGGTGCTTTATCCATGCCGATGGCAGAAATTCAATTAGGGTGCTCTGCTTCAACGAAATTCAGGAGTTTAAATTTAATTGAAATGTTTGCATGTTTGCATGTTTGCATGGTTTAATAAAAAATTTATAAGATCTAAGTTAAGATAAAGTAGAAAATGACGCATAAAGTAATTCGAAAAGAACGTGTTCTTCAATTAGAATATGAACATAAATTAGTAAGAGAAACTAAATGAATTTGTTTCAGTTTCGTTTTGCAAACTTTCACTTAGAATATCTTTAGTATGCAGATAGTAAGGCACATAAATGTTTAATTTGTACTTAAAAGTCCTCTTAAAGCGGCCCAGATTTCTTTGATTCTTTAGCGTCAAATTGTATGCAATAATTTCTCTTTCTAAAGCCTGTTTGGGGTCTAAGAAGGGAAAAATAGCTCTCCTGAAAACATTTATTGTATTAACTCTCGGATATATTAGGAACACAAGGGGAGGGTAAAACTATTTGAAGATTTTCTTCTTTATTTGTTGTGTTTATATGTTGTACTATTATCTTTACTTTTGTAATTTTCTCCCTTTAAGTGTTCGCATATAAGCTTCTAATTAAAACCTTATTATCAACTCGAATGTACAGTGCATTGTTCGTTCCTTGCTTCTGGGTACACATGCATGCTTCACTAAATTAAATCCCTCTCCTAGCTGTGCAACTTTTAGGTAGTAAAGAATATGTTTAGTATAGATTTCATTTCCTTCCCCAGCCATATGTTTCTACGAACAATTAATATAGAGATCTAAGTGCGCATAACTATGGGCGGTAAAAGCAATAGTCGTAAGTGCTTATTGCATTACATTGAGGCCTGACTCATTCGTATAAAGCAAACAAACCTTTTATCATTAGAAAAGGCATTGGCTCGCTTACATTATACTACGCATACACATATGTATGAATGGGTGTCTTTAGGTATGTGTACAAGTACAAGTACAAGTAAGCATAGCATTTACATATATAAATAAAAGGCACAATCTATAGTTAATATAATTCCTGCGTAAGGGAATTTTTCCTATGCATAAGCATTTGCATACGTTATGCGAACAATAGTCTATCGAGAGCATAACGCGCAACGTAGGGCATATATGCCAGACCAGCAAATAGTAAATTTGTAAGTGGGGTTGCCTTCGCATTATTAAGCCTAACCGCAGACAAAGGGGAAAAAATTCATTAGGCATTATAGTATTTTGAAAGCTAGATGCATAAACGCGTGTGCGGCTCTATTAAGCTCAGGAAAGCGAGAATCCCATACACAATAATTTCATCTTCAATTGAATTTCCGCATAACTTTAAATACAAATACAATAATAATTTTTTATTTATTATTAAATTTTTTTATCTAAAATCTTTGCAATTTATTCAACACCTATTGTATTCAAGGTGTGAAATTAAAGGAAATAAAACGCTTTTTATTTATTTATAAAAATTTATCATCATGATTAATGCTAATCCCGTTCATTACACTCGCTGCCTTTACCTTTTCCTTTAAACTATAATAATGGCATAACATTTGTGTAGATGTGGGGAAAAAGAAAACTTTCATTTTAAAATATTCTTCTAAGACATCATCTATAAGCTTAACTCGCCATTAGTATTGTTTTTCTAACCTTACCGCAAATGTAAGAAAGAAAAGAAAGATGATGTTGGCGGGATTAGTGGTTGCTTGGTTTCGACTTACATTTCGCTATAATACATCAACGCCACTTGCACTTGCACACTTATATACAATTTTACAGGACTTTCTTCGTTCTTTTCAGCGCAATTCAAATACGTGATATTATTTTAAGCTATTTTCTTGCACTTCCTTTTCATTTCATGTCAAGAAAATTTCAAGAGAAAAATCGCGCTACAATATATATGGGAAAAGGAGAAAAAACATGCAAGGAAGGAGCCATATTCGTCTTAAAGCGTATTTAGGATACCCGTCATATAAAATAAAAGTGCAATAATCGCTTGGCTTCACTTTAATGGTAGGCGTTTTGTGAAGGCACAAACGTCCGTAAGCTATAGCGTAACTTAATCAGGCATAGATTTGAAACGTTTTCGAAGCTTGCCTCTTCTACGAATAAATGCATCGAACTGTGATTAATAAATTCAAACAAAAAGTGGCCTGAGCGGCCGAATAAGCAAAGAGTCTCGATTAGCTATTCAACGGTCGTGGGTTCAAATTTCAAGGGAGTGAGTGAGATAGCCTCATATGGTAGTACTTTAAGACTTTGTGCTTCGAATTTATTTCACTTATAGTGCAATCGTTGGATAGGATAGACGGACCATAAAAGAGAGGATTTAGGCGAACGGATATCCCCCAACAAGCATAGCATTGCTTAACATCGTTCAATATCGCAAATTTAAAGCTGACTATAAACACCTGTCAGGCTATCAATAACAGGAACATAAAGAACGATTTCTCTTGCATAATTCTTGATGCTATAAATAATTTGAAGAAATGAACATATTTTTAACGACGTAGACTGTAAAATAAAAAAAGAATACACGAATATAATAAGCAAACATGTTTTCACTTCCTCTGACGGTGTAATATTAATGTTGCTAAAGTAAAATACAAATACAAACAACAATCCCTGGAAGATTTTATTGAAGGCATTCTGGTGTAAAGCTTTTTATATGCAAATTTTACAGAAAAGGCAAATAAACGAGAAAAAGTACTAAAGAAAGCAACGAAACAAAAACAAGAAAATTTGATTTGCCTTAAAGCCAATGTCGGATATGCATCATATAATTGTGCAATAGAAAAATCGCTTAGAGTATAAAGGTTCTTTAATAAGACCTCCGAGACAACTTCTGCAAAAAGAATTCATAACGATTTGTATAACTTTCTTTACATCCATTGATGCTTGCATGTTATTGACAATAACATATGAAACTTTTCTTAATGTTTAATATTTTTATGTCACTCGATCACATTTAAATAATGATATAAAGGCCGTAGCGAATAGTGTGGAAGAAAAGAACCGAACACGGGAGGATATAGATATGCAAGCTACCAATGCTTATTCATGCTATAAATACTGCAAAAGTATAAGTGTCCTTCCTAACGGAATGGATTTTAATTGAGCCTACGGTATTTAGCAAATTTTAAATTAAGAAAAGCTAACAAGCTTGGATATAACTCAATCCAAATGTGAAACCAAACGCACTTAGAATGTTGGACCTCTCAATAAGTACATCGGTTGTTTTCCCAAGTATCTTGATAACTATGATTCTTTCATTTTATAAGCGGCACTGGGTAACAAATATAAAGTTAACGATAGCATTAGTATTAAAACAATTTTCTTTTCATTTATGTAAACTGTATATACCCAGAAGAGCAGTAAACAGATCTATATCTGTGTGTTAACGTCTGCACCTGGCATGAACCTTAATCAGACGGGTTGCCTACAGCCATTGGCAACCAATTTAGTTGATTGAGGACCCTTCAGGAAGAGAGACAATCGTCATTGAAGGAGGCCTCGCTACCCTGAGGTCTCGCAAAAGAAAATGGGTGTGGGCCAAATCCTCGTTTAGTGGTTTACGTCGAGGCCTATCTAACCACCTCTTAGATAGCTCCCCGTGAAACTTTTGGGCAACCATAGCCACCACGAATACTCCCCGAAGGGCCGCACCCAGCAGTCAGGCAAGAAGGCAATCGTCCGGCATTCTGATGGGTAGTGCGCATCTTCCTGCCGGAGCAATCCCTCTTTGGGCAACCTGACCCCCGTGGACACCATTTAACTTCTTGGCTTTTCGTTCAAGCAAGAACTTACACCAAGCTATACAGCTTTGGGTTATCTCATACTGTACGTATATAGAATTGCCTTTGGACTATCCACACGGAAGGCCGATCTTTAACTATCCTTTTTCAAGGAAAATAATGCTTCCAAGGTTGTCGTCGCACAGCACACACACCCAGCTGTGCCCCAGCCCACTTGATATCGCTGGCCATCATCATTAGATGACTTCCACCATGAGAACCAAATAGGGAAAGAAATACTTCTTTTCAATTTAGAAAAGAGAGCCCCTTACAACTAGACCCCTTCCGCAGCAGACAGTGGGGAGCTGATAACGAAGAATAAAACGAAGAAAGCGACGTCCCAAGCGAACATAGGGAAACAAGACTCAGTCGTAAAGTGGAACCCGGCGAGTCAAGTTTAACAATTGCGCAGTCCCTAAGTAGTAATCGTCGAGTCAAGTTGTAAAATCGTACAGTCATCACAGCTTTCCTCGTGACTTTTAATTACTTTATATTAAACGTTGGTCTAATATCTTTGCCAGATCCTCAATTCTCTTAAGGTCGGTAGCATCAGTAACTATCTCCAACGTCATCGGCCGCTGCAGATGAGCTTGATGTAGAAAATTCACTGCCACCAAAGGCGTGCTTCACAATTTTGGAAGTTAAAACTCTACTTCTGAAGCATAACTTGAACCGACTGCTCTGGTTAGATTTCTCACTGCTGCTGGTTACATTTCTCTAGTTGCTCTGGTTACATTTCTCTAGTTGTAGGAATTTAAAATTTGTTTTTCTTTTTTTAATCACACGGACGTTGTCTTCTATATGTGTAACACAGGGAGGATCCGAAAGAAGTGCAGAAAGTGAAAAAAGATAGAGAAAATTCTTACAGTTCATGTTGCATGGACTCACTTTGCTTTGATAGTCAAACATTTAAGCGCTTTGTACGTTGTGTGAAGAGTAGCGTCAGCAACAATTAACTTTTTAACAAAATCAAGGTATACTTTTGGGCATAAATTTTCAAAGAATTTATTGTATGACTTAACGATTAAAAAACAAGGTAAGCAAGTTGGCGAAAATGAAAACAGCTCGCTAATGAACTAATTATTAACGTCAACACAAAAAAAAATAACATATAGTAAAAAAAAGCTTGTCGGTTGTCATTTTACAATTTATTTCATATATCCGCCCCATGATAATTGACATAACTTAACGAATTAAATCAGCATTTAATGTTGTCGCCAAACGACAGATTGTCATTCACTTTGATATGCGTCCGCTTTTTAAGTACAATATTTTTATATGACTTGCTTAATGAATGCTATAATAATTGCTATAGAGATAGAAAGAATACGCCTTTACATAAAAATAAACACATGAGCTTGTCTATGGCAGAATATCTTTTTGAAATAATTACTTGTGCTGATGTGAGTGCAATTTACAATCGCTATTCCCCTGAACTTTAACGTACATGTAGAAGAAAGTACACACATATAGGAATAACCGGTATGTTTGTATAAGTGAACATTGTGTTCACCTTTGTATAATAAAAACTCTTTCTTTCTCTTAAAGCGATTGCGAAGGAGAGAAGAATAACGGCACAAGCATGCTAGAGAAATTGACGCAGGGAGGGGAGGAAAAAAAAGGGCAGAGTGTTAGTTACACACACAATCTCCCTAAAGTGAGTTGTTTTTCATTTAAGTAATTTATTAGTTAGACATATTTACACACAAATGCACACAAATATATAAAGAGTTATGTACATATGGTATAAACTAATTTAATGCAATATCATAACACTTTATATGTTCTTAGTTTGTATGTTTACATTTATGTGTACTTATATATAAATTTATAATGATGGGATTTAATGAACACGATTCATTGGTAAAATTGCAAACGGATTAATTTGTAAAGTGTTACACACATACATGCACAACAGGTAATTGACCTTCGATGAATGAAGCAATAAAAACTCATTTCTCTAGTGGGTCTGAGCTTAAATTCATAACGAAGCAGAGATTGGGAAATGTTTAGCGAGCTTCGTAAACAGGGCCAGTCAAGGTTTGTTATTTCCCTTTACCAATGTGATTGGTATTGGGTTTGTTTGATTCCTGTCTGTCAGATTCGTCTGAAAGTTCGATTTCCATCGAAGCAAGCACACCTCGGCAACACAATTCTAATACTAATAATAAAGTGTTAAAGTAAAAAGCGTCGACCTCAATGTTTACCTCTAACTTCCTTAGACTGTGGTAACTGGGCGAGAGAAAAGCAAATTTGCGAATGACAACAATGCCTGCTACTAATAGGGCGAATACTTCGCCATCATAGTCGAGCATTTAAATATGAAATTACTTTCTTGTCCACCTAATACGAGAAAAGCACTTAATTCTACTCTGGTCGATTGTGGGAATTATGTTTTTGACTTAATTGTAATAATGAAATGTTTTGCTTTTTATTTTATCGTTTCCATGAAATTCTTTCAAACAGTAAATTAAACACATACAGACATAAATTTTTCGCATATATAACATTTTACGTAAAAGACAGGAATTTTCTTGAAAATAATAAACGAGAAAATGTTGTTGTTTTATAGGTTACCTTGGTTACCCATCATATATGCACGCAGGACATAATAGAATGAAGAACACTCCCTTCGATATAACTTTCTATTTATGATAATATATTTTCTTTCACACTGCTTTGGTCAGACTTGAACTCTTGCGGCCATTTATTGTTTTATGTACGTATGTATGTATGTCGAAAGCTTCCTGAAAATTACTCAAAATTCTGAAAAGATTCGTTATCTTTTATAATGCCATTTCAAGTAAGATGGCAACGGTTCACACGATTGTGAAAAAGTTCGCGATGTTTGGATGCCGAAGATGACTCATCCAAATCAAGAGACTGCAAAAGATATGCTCGTTTTCAGTTTACACATTTCTTTGCCTAAATTCACTGCTCTCTGGTCAACCACTCATTGCGATGATTGATAAAATTCTCCAAACAAAATTGGGAAAGACCACCGCAACCAATTAGAAATCGACCAAAAATCAATTTTGAATCGTTCGCCTAAGATTAAGAATAAAGAGAAACTCGACACACGAATTAAAAGTGAAACTTTAACGGACCGAATTTCGATGCGAATCGGCGCCAAAACAACATGAAATCGAACTCTGTTTGATGGAGTCGCTTACAATAATAGTGCATGGAAGAGTTTTTGGTCTAACCAACTATGGGAAAGACTATATTAACGCCGCGTAAGGCGATGCTTTTTGAGTGGTAAGATTAAAAGCAAATCGTTCAACATGAGGTACTGCAAACTGACCATGAGTAATTCCGCTTTCTTTCCGAAAGACGTTGTATTCAGGTTGCAAAAATACCAAAGCATATAAATTATTAATGGCTCTATAGAAACGTAAAGAATTTGATTGGTGTTCACCAAGGAGCCTGCAACTTGTCCCGTTCGACTAACATTTGTTTCGCTCGCTGCAGATCTCCCTAAAAAGTACAAAGCTGACTTCTAAAATGATCGTTGAAAATTCCTTGGTTCAGTTTTTCATCCTGAATTGCCAGGCGTCCTATATGGATGACATAATGGTTTTAAACGAAAAGTGACGTAAGGTTGCCGAAGAAGACGGCATACATTTGACTAAAGAAAATTCGTTTAAAATATACGAAAAGGTTTTTTGAATTTATTTGAAAATGCCATGAGCGTCTTCTTTGATCTGTGACAAGTTGAATGTATTTTCAATCTTTTCCAATGTGTAAAAATAATTATTTGCCTTGTAAAGATTTGCGGTCACAAATATGTGCACATTTACGTACATAGTTTGCCTTAAGCATCTACAGACCAATATGTGAAATTCTACTTAAATTTTTATTACATATAACACTAAAGCAGGGGAAGCGTAATTATTTTACCATTTTGTTGGTAACACACGTTGGGATGGATCGCGGGAAAAAAATTCCGGTTTATTTCCAAAGTCATGAAAAGCGCATAAAATTTCCTTACTTCTTCCTCTTCTCGAAAGGATAGGAAGGCAGTTATTTTGCTTTATGATGTTAATGACATCCTAAAGTATGCAACGAAAAGCAGTTACAAAGTATATACAACAGCTTGGGTCAAGCAAAAGTTTTTCTAGTTGTGTACCAACCAACTTTTGCACATTAAAGCGGATGCGAGTTCTTTAGCGTATCGCTTTTGTTATCTCGTTTGTAACGACGGGAAGTGCTCATGAGGGAGCTTCCAATTTACATGTTCCCTTAACTTACCCGCTCTTCGGATTTAATCTTTTCAATTTATATAACATTCAGTCGATCTGCCTTCTGCCTGTCACGCCCAAAATTAATAAACATTTCAATTTTAATAAATTCGTTTTAGAACTATTTACCCAAGATTTGCCTTCAAATCTTCAAATATCTTTCGTTTTTGGAGTAGAGTAGAACGTCAGATCAAAAATTTTCTATCGATTATTTTTATGCTTTGTTCTCAGCATGCATCTTACATACGCAAATCAAACATTCACATCAAACTGTAAAATTTAATTAACTTAACGAATTTAAATTGAAATTTCTCTTGGTCAGCTAACATCAGCACACTTTGTGGTTTTACGTATGTGCATTTAACTGCACACATACGAGCAAATACAGTAAAGCATTTTTATATAATTTTTAAATGAGTGCTTTGGACAGTTTGTCAGTTGTCATTTTACGGGGGCAAAACTATTCTATATGCTATATATAAATATATATACACATTCCATATATAAAAGAAAAAAAAAAAAAAAACGATTTGTGGTTTGAAATGGAATCTGAAAGAATTTTACAAACTGAACTTTTAATGAACTCCAAGCCAAAACCTAAACTCTGAAAAATCTAAAAACTACAAAATATTTGATGCCCTCTTTAAAGCGAATTCTGACAATGAATGATTGAACGACCAATGATTTCATTTTTAAATGGTTTTTATGAGATGGAATTTCAGCCCTTACGGGATAAGCTGTCAGTCATTGCGGTTTGAAGCTGGTTCTCATAAGCTGTCAACTTTTATTTGAGGCAATCGCTTGCAGAGTGTACGCACACATCAGGTATTTGTTTTTTTTTTTTTTTTTTTTGTCCCCCCGTATCATATAAATAAAGCAATGAGCGACCACCGCAAGCTAAATAGAGAAGCGAACTTATCGAGTACTTATCATCTCAAACATATTTTTATTAATATTCTTTATTAAGAGGTTTTGATAATGTATTTTATTATAACTTTAGATATAAAAAAGGTTTTCAAAACTAATTCACTATTACTATGAAATAAAACATTATTATTATGAGAGTTCAATCAAGTAGAACAAAAGGAAAACCTTTTTCTACTTTTTTCTTTTTATTCCGATTTAAGTTAAGTCTCAATCAAAACGAACATTGTTAGCCATGATTGTTTAGGGGAAAAGGCTTTCAAAGTTACGCACAAAAGCAAAATAAAAAGAAAGAGTGTTTTATTCTTTTGGTTTTTGTTTGCCCGTTTACTAACAAATTTTCAACTTTTGAACGGATTTACTCGGGTGATGGATCATTTACTTAAATAATTCTCAAGAGCGCTCTATTTTGTTTTTTTCGGTATTATATCCTATGAAATCCTATTATGTACACTGGTCATCCCTGGTTGTTTATGGGCCAAAAAATGGTTATGCTAGAGTAATTTCATAGGCTTTTGTTTTAGGTATATATACGTATATGTACGTTTGTATAGATGGATACTGAAGAGAAGAAAACAATGATTACAATTTGTTCCGACATAAAACAAAACGTGTTGCTAAAAACTTTTATTTCTAACACATTTACGGATTTGCTTCACAGTGTTTTTTTTTTGGGGGGGGATGAAAAGCAGAGGAAGAGGGAGGCAAAAGCAGGATTTTTCTTGTGCCACTTAAGATATAATGCGATTTATAATTTTATCAGCATGAAAATCCTGTAAAAAACTTTATATTTTGTTGTTACATTGTTGTTTTTTTTTTTGTTTGCATCTCTTCTTCTTTCGTTGTCTGTTAAAATAGCATTTTTTTGAATTTTTTTTTACAGATTGGAATTTTTTTAAAGTTTATTGCTAGTGAAATACTGCTAAAGTTATTTATTTAGGTACTTCAAATATTAAAACAAGAAAGAGAAAAAAGAAAAGCAAAAAGAGAAATCCGAAAAACGGAAAGGTTAAAAAATGCTTAGCATACTTTTAAGCTTTTTGTAAACAAAAATATCCAAGGATATATTTAGGAGCTTAAATAAATTTTTGTACATTAATCCTTGCAATTAAATTTAATAGAGCTCAGAAGTTATTGTCATTTAAAACAAATGCACATTTCCAAGAAGTCGTACCGATCAGGTACAAAATACGTAGTCAGTTCAAGAAAGAATTAAGTTATAATTTTTTTAAACAGAGAGCTGTAAAGAGAGCAAAAATGGTAGCGATCACTGTCTCACTCCATATGCATCAGATATACCATAATTTAAATGCATATCCACAGGTCTGCCTACCTGCCCACTTTAAAAGATCCGAAATGAATTGGAAAGTTAAAGCTTTAAATGTATGTTTTAGGTTAATGATTGAAAAGACTTTTGTCTAAGTGTTGGCTAAAGACCGAAAAATCATAAGCAATGACAAGGAAACTTAACATTCAACACAAATCTGCAATGTTATGAAGGGACCCGGAGAAGAACTAGCCTGATTGAGCGCCCGGCATTCCTGCACCGTTATATTCAAAATTCATGAGGGAAAAGCTGGGTGGCTAATCCAGGATGTACGGATAATACAATTGCGCAAGTTCTCGCTTGCAAGCAACTCAAGAGCCAATGGTTGTCCTCTGCACGCGTTCCATTCTAAACATTATCTATCTTTTGTTTTTAAGCCTTGCGGTTATTTATCTGCTATTTTATTATGGACGGCAATAAAAGCCTAAGATATAAATGATTTCCATCTTTCTGCTGACGTACCCGGCAGTAATGAAAAGTTATTTGAAATGATTGTAAAGTGTATGGTCTTCTAAATCGTTAAAGAATAATGTGAAGATTTAATAAAATTTAGCAGACGTTATTCAACAGATAGGCATCCATTTTACTATTCATTCCCAAGAAGAATACTTATCTACTAGCAGTTTATTTATGGGTTCTCTCTTATTATCCTCAGTAAATTGCACATTCTTACAAACCCTTGGTTTGATTTGCATATAAAAAAGATTTAAGGCTTGAAAATGTTGCCTACTTTTTAATATATTATTTAATAAAACTAATCCAATCACTGCGTATACTAAGGAGTTAAACAAATTTCAATTTAGTTGCAAAATAAACCTTTTCTAACCCAGTTTTAAAGCCTTTACTTATTCGCCCCTTATTAAATTTCCTTTACAAAAATGTTTAGCTAACTTTTGTTTACGGTTACTTGGATCTTTTTACGAACTTTAGTCTTTCAGTTGAAGGCCAAAAGCGACGTTAGTAAGCAATAAAGGTTTACTACATGGGAAAACTCATCTTCAATGTTAAGAGAATATTTCTTTTTGTCAAGAGATGTACAGGGTATGGAAATATAAAGGAAAAAAAAATAAACAAATAAACAAACACACATCACGTAAACACATAGATAAAAATAAAGTTTTGAAAGCGTATAGCGTCTGACACATATAAAAAAAAGTAGCCAAAAACTAGAATCTAAAAAAAACATTTTAACAACTTGTCCATAAAGTGTCATTATGTGGTCAAAAGTTTTGTTAAAAAAAAAAAGAAAAGCTAAGGAGACATAAATATTATTGTACAGGAACCTAAAAATCAAAAAGGGTTAAATTTTAATATAAATATATGTATGTATGTTTTGCAAAAATACACACAGCCTTTGAACTACAGATGATATGTTAGTGATAGTTATCTGTTATTGTTGGTCTTTAGATGTTTGCCCATTGTGTGTAGCAGTTTAGTTTAAAGAAATACACAGTGAGAGAGAGAAAGAGAGAGGAAACAAGTTTATTTTTTCTACTTTTACACAATAAATGTTTACTTAAGTTTGCTTTTGTTGATGGTTTTTCAATAACATTTACTTAGTTGCACGTATAAGTACAAAATACAAAGTCGGGGCCATCCAAGCGTCATGGTTCTCATCATCATCATCATCAACATCATCATCATCACCATCGTCCTCCTCATCAGTACTGTCATCAACATGAATGCTTTAGTACTTGTGTGTGAAGAACATAAAGAGGCAAATAGACTGATTGTGTATGGAAGGGTGATCTTAACATCTGTTTTTATTAAAGAAAACACATAATGAAGTGTAATCGAGCTTTGATAGTATGTGAGAGAAAGGAAATATCTCTTATACGCTACGTTATATATACGAAATAAAAAATAAAAGTTTGATGTTACTGTGCTAGCTGATGTGTTTATGCTTATCACGTTAGAAACAATTCGTACTAATTTTTCATTTTATTTGTAACACTTAAAACAGGCTTTACGATTACCATGTTACTTACTTTGAAGCTAACAGTACTAACCGTTAGTACACAGGCTTGGTTCATTTCGACAGCTCGGATTCTAAAATAATTGTCACAATCGGGCGTCAAAGTCACTTCTAATGACTAAAAACTGTGAAAATTTTTCAACATTTTACATATGTCGATCAAATATTCATTTCCAAGTTGTCCGAAAAAATAATTTACGTTTGTGTTTTTTTCTTCGTATCTTATTTTTCAAATATTGATAGTATAATCGCGCGAAGTTCTAATCCTTCGGTTGTAGGGTTCCAATGATTTTTTTTCTTTAATACATTTTAACTCTAATGGTTTCTCCTGTCCATAATAATGACATATGGATAGCATTCATTAATGAATACAGTCTTGCTTATGAAATAATTACAAAGTTTTGGTAAAACCGGACTATAAAAACAACCCTATTCCAATCAGGATGCGGGGACACCGCAGAAATTTCGGGTGAGAGCTGCCCTCAAATAGTCAAAGATCAGGTTAAAAGTAAAAAAAATGTATAATAAATCGTAATACAGTAAATGCTTATGTGTTAGCAGATATGTAATATGTGTTAGCAGATTCAATTTGAAATATCTTTTTTATATACACATCGCTTTTGTATTTATTTATAACGAGAAATTAATTACTTTGAACATAAGCCAAACAATATCATTAGCGTTTGCACAGTAAATAATATCCGAATAGATATATAATTTGAAATAATAAAATAAAAAACTTAGAAAAAAGAACCTTTGAATTAATATTTTTTTTTATGAAATGTAAGCCACATATTCCGACACTGCAAATATATTTTCCGTTTTATATGAATTATTTCCGTTTAGAGTAGACAGTAATTCTTGAATTTCGCATGTTTATCTTAAACGAAGCTAATTGCCTTAGTTTCGCTCTAGGGCGATTTCTTCTCTTATTAGTTCTAAATAAACAACATATTCAAAAAGCACGAGTTACAGCCCTAGTACACAGTAATCAATCTTGACATAGGAGCCCCAATATCTCATTGGCTTAATACAGCAACAATACAATCCACAATTTCTTAACCATGAAAAAAGGCAAGTAATATCCTCATTAGGTTACGAACTATAGCAAAGAGATCGGTGTGAAGTTCACTGAGGAATGTTTAACGATGTCATGTAATATTTTAAAGAAAAGATTGTTTTGATGGGTCAATGGACACGTCAGTGCCTTAAGAAAAAACTGTAGATATTATCAAGACGACGAGTATCCAAAATGCGCCTGAAGGGAAATAAAACATTACTTCTTTTTTTGCTTTCCACTTTTCCTGTTCACATTAAAGCCTTGATATCGTGCTCGCTACCACAAATAAAACTTCTTTCATTCGACATTCACAAACAAAAAGGAAGAAAACTTTGTACAAAAAGAAAAAAAATCCTTTCAATATTTTTATGTAAATTGTCAACAAACCGACATGTTGTCAACATGTTGGTCTAAGCAATATATTTAACATTTCCTCAATAGAACAGTTTTTTTTTTTCTGCTTGCTTTTACTTTTTGTTCCAGGCTCTCAAAGCCGTCAATATTCTGAAAATCGGTTACAAAGTAAAAAAAAAATAAGGATGCGGTGGGAAGAGGAGAGGGTGGGGGGAGGGGAGAGAGGCGAAAAACTCATCCTCTTAACATATTGATTGTCAATGATTTCTATTCTACCCTTTAGACTTTTCAATATGCGTGAAAGCTTTTTTCCTTTTTTTCTTTTTTTCTATGTTTGCTCTTGATGAAGGATGACATCAGCAACATATTAGAAAAACGTAAGCAATAACAACACCATGGAAGGTTAAATTTATACGCTTTAAAAAACGTTTATGGAAACTTTTCCATTTTCCTTTTTTTTGCCTTTTTTTTTTTTGTAAACAAAATAGAAACAAGAAAAATTAACACATCATCGAGATGGAACACTTTCTACGTGCATTCTGCAGCAGTATTTTCAGTGAAAATCTTTTATTATCATCTCAGCTTAGATAAGATGTTGTCTCAAAAAGTATCAGTTTTATGTGTGCTTAGCACACTAGTAGAAGAACGAAAAAGTGTTGATAAGTTGTTGTTAGTGTCATGCATAAATTTTTGCTTTTAATAGAATTTTAAAGATTATACAAATTTATCAAATTTCTATTCTTATAATCCTTATTTTCGTGACTCCGTTCTTGTCATTCTCCTCATCCATATCTATCTCTCCCTATATTCATTACTTTGTCTCTTCTCGTCTTTATTGCACGGGTATCTATAAGTGTACCTATCAAATCTTTATTGAAAATTCAAAGTAAAAAACTTTTTTCCATTAAATTAAAATATCTTACAGTGTTTAGTTTAGTGTACATATATGTATATATATATATATATATATATATATATATATATATAAACATAATATCATTCTCTTCAAATGCATATGCATGCATATATGTGAATAAATAAAAATTACGATTTATTTTTACCAAATTGAAATTCCCTTATGTAGTTAATTTTTACATAAAACAATAAAGTCTGGCATGTGTATCCATTATTTACGTTTAAGACTTCAAATATTAGAGAAAAATACATTTTCCTTAGGATTTATTGATTGGCATATATAGGCAGGGCAACGACAGACATAATCAAGCCAATTAAACTATTTTAAATTGAAATTTTGAAAAACAATGCAAGAAACTTATAATCGGCTTATAAAGAATCTTGGGTGTCCTAAGTCCCAAATGAGATGAACACAAAGAAAGATCAGCTACTTTTAATGGATTCTTTTTCATTTTAAATCATGCGTAAGTCACAACTTAGTTAAGAACCTCTGCAGGAAAGTTGCTTTTAATAAAAGAAACAGTATTAATCTTAAAACAAGTAAGAACACTATCGTCGAACAACGTTGACGATTAGACATCGTACACCACCACGTTTAATATTGACATTCATCCATTTTCGTCATAATGCAGTAAAAAAAATACGTGGGCAGCCATCAGTCGAACAAAGCCACAAGCGGACAGACGGACGAACAGAATCATTTTCTGAATTGCTCGGTATAATAAAAGCTAGATGTATCCTAAGCCCATCTGGGCATTATGTAGGTCCGCATCTCGTAGCAGATGTGGTGCGGAGTACATTCACCGGAAGGTTACATTAAATATGTCACATACATAATCTTTCATTCAATAAATTGATAGGATAGAATATATATGTCGTTCGATTTTTAGATGGTGAAATCTTCAAACAAAATTTGTCAAAATTTCATTGCATTCCGGCTGCTAATTGAGAAGTAACAGTTATTTAAGTGAGTCAGTAGATTTTTCTAAAACAGTAAAAATTTCTGAAATTCCTGTGTAGCGTCATTCTGCGAATTTATTAGGTGACGCATTACGCTTTTAAAGAAAGCAAGATTCCAAGGCAACTTTTTTTTTTATCCCTATTTAGTTTTGTGGCGATGTAATGAGACGAAGTATGCTGCTCCTTCTAAGGGGTTCATGGAATTTGATTAACTTTGCTAACGGTTGATTGAATAAAGTATGGAGCATTTTTAACGGAAATTTGGAAAGCGAAAACGAGCAAACCATTTTCATGTTTTCCATCTTGATGAAGCTTCTTCTCCAGCTAAATATGATTACTTTTTTCACAAACTCGCTAAACCTGATCAAAGCGACATT
Source organism: Glossina pallidipes (assembly GCA_000688715.1). NCBI lineage: Eukaryota > Metazoa > Arthropoda > Insecta > Diptera > Glossinidae > Glossina > Glossina pallidipes. The sequence goes on from KK499774.1 coordinate 2,074,511, forward strand.
GCAAAATATAGCGAACTGCTCACGACTGAATTAATGTATGGCACAATGCTTTACGTTTCACTTGTACAAACTTATAGCTTGATAGGATTAGTGTTAACAAAGTTGCACCACCCTATAGTTTTCTATGAGCAAACAAATGCCATGTACTTTCTCTTTAAACAGAATTTGATGCTTCGTAATATTTTTATCAAAAATTATTTCAAAATATTTACAATATTTCATATTGATGCCAAAACTAACTAGGAAATGTGCCTTTATTAAAACGCTGACGTAGGCACCTGAATATATTTGTCGGAATAACAAAATTAATATACCGTCGTTCGATTGTTTCTTTGTCTTTAGTTTATTTGTTTATTATGGGGCAGATATAATGAACAAATACGCAAAGTATTAAAAAAAAAAAAAATAAAATTTCCGAAACTTTTCGAGAAAGTAAATGAAAATTCAAAAAGAAATAAAACAAAAATCGTATTAAGTCAACAATAAATAACTGGAGGAAAAAAGAGTAAACTAAGGAAACGACAAATCCAGCAGGACCATGGTTTAGAGCTTTTAAGCACAGAACCAATTTTACATTTAATCTTCAACTCTCCCTCCCTTCTCGCTCACTATGTTCTTTCTCATAGGAAATGGTTTTTAAAAAACGCAAAAACCATATCAGTGGCCAAGAGACATTTTACAGTCAGTGTTCACAGCACCGGGTACAGCTGACATATATATAGATGTTTATATGAGTGTGCGTGCATTCATATGCAATAATATTTATACACATATGCAAGTTTAATATAAATGTGTGGATATTGCCGTTTATTAAGCCGCATTACAAGGATATTCGCAGAGAGTTTAAAAATGTTTTCCTTTTTGCTCAGTACAGCCATCTGTTCGGTTAAACCAGTACGGAAGCGTGTGCTTGCATTTTTTGTATATAAAAGAACTATTTACAATTAAAATCCCAGAGCAAAGTTATATTCTTCTTGAAACCTTTAATGGACTCTCCTCAACATGACTTAACTTTTTCGCGTTTTTTTTTTCTTCCGACGAAAATTGTTTGATGCTGTGCGATTTAAATATTCAAAAAAAAACAAAAGAAGAAAAAAAAGCGAAAAGAAAAAGAAAAGCAAAAGGAAAAAATAGTGAATAACTGATATTAAGTGAAGAGGAAAAAACTATTGCCTACACTTCAGGCTATATTAAGCAATTAAAAATGCAGAGCCTACTTTAAGGAGAGCCACTGTATAATCAAATCATGTGCTGAACACTGAAATCACTCATAAGCAGGGTCGTAAAAAATGAATGAAAACGTAAATAAATAAATAAGAGAAAAAGTAAAACAAGAAAAATAAATATGAAACTTTCAAGCGTTAAACAACACTTGACATTATTGTTGTACTTTGCTGTTCGTACAACTGATGTTACAGCTTGATTTGATGCCATCAGCTTTTATACTGCCGTTGCATATTTGTTTCTATCGTTCGTATATGTGTAGATTAAATGTTTATAGTAGTTTTTATGGTGCATTTTCTCCCTTTGGGGCATAAACATTATATTCAGACAAACAGCCACAGACACAAACACAGACACCAACACACTCAATGCATGCCAGTTGGATATTCATTTTCGTAGTCTCGGTTCTATTACGCTAGGAAAATGTTGATAAATTAAACAGATTTATTACTTGTGTTTTTTATTTTTATTGACCCCTCCGCTCCCCCCACGCTTACTTTTTTTCTTTCTCCTTCTATTTCCCCTTCTTTCCCAGACTTTTGCATTTAGTTTTTTGATTTTTAGCACTTTAATGGATGCAAGTATTCCAAGTGCTTTTTTTTCAACACACACACACATACATTTTCGTATTTAATTTCTCCACTCTAGATTTCATATACAAATGTAACTTGTAAGTAAGGATTATAGCTCCCATGTCTATAACTGTATCTCTCTCTCTCTCTCTGCCTCTTTGTATGTATATGTAGCGTCACTTTGTTTATGTACAAAAATTTCATTTGATGTGATAGGCAAAATCATCTTTAAATGAAGCAGTTGTATACAAAGTGCCCACCATAGCGTACCGCACTACATACTGCCAGCTCGAGTTATGCTCGAATTAATAACTTCCGCACTTACTTTGAACTACCATTACTCTTCTTGCATTCACTTCGGACTACCTTTACCCCTTTAATGGTATTATTTCATTAAATGATTCACCAAAGTATGTAAAGCTTTGGTGTAATTATCTTAAGAGGTTCCAAAAAGAGTGCACTGTTTTGGTAGAAAATCTTTCAAAAGTTTCATAAAGTGTACAATGGATAATCGCAAAAATGCATTTCCAAAAGTATACAATGTTTCTTGAAATGAATTCATGAACACTTATCTATTTTATCTTTGCGCGCGTCTAAAGTCTTCTTGTGCTTTTCAAAGAACTTGAGACGGTTAGATCATCGTTTTAAGTGTTTTACTTTGTTATAAAAGAGTTGTAATCCATCTTCGATTTCCAATTATGTCCCATTGAAGATTTTCTTAATAAATCAACCCCTACGCAGAAATGAAAGTAAGCTTGTTTAGGTTCTTGTAGGCGCTTTTCGCTATGTGACCCTAACTCATTTCGAGAATATTTACATAATTAATTTGGTACTGGAATCCAATAAAGGCTGTCCATCTACCAACTTACCAACCTCTAATAAGTCTGCAACTTTTTTTATAAATTTGTTTTTCCACGCACGCCATCTAGCAGCAGCCGACAGAAGCGTAGAATTTGAGATCGATATAATTGTTCGCTTGTAATAAGATTGACGCCAGCCAAAAGTGAGAAAGAAAGGTTAAAATTTTGCTTATTTTTATCTTTAATTGCGGGCCACAAATCGAGTTGGAATAAGGGCGTGTTATGCTGCAAATAGGCAAAACATTTACATCTTTTAGTAAAAAAAAATTAGTCAATGAAATGGATCGATTTTTTACTGGACTGGAGGCGTCAAAACTTTTGCGTATTGCTCAGAATATTTCGCATAAATTTATTAATTTTTAATATCGAATAAAAAGAAAGTTGGCAATCGCTGATGTCCTAGGCATTCGTTTCTCAGACAACATTCAAGTTCTTGCATTTCTTTTCTACTCAGTTCCATTCGTTGCTTCGATACACGTTGTATACTTTGTTGACTTTTTACACAACTAAAGTAGTGCATCCGTTTAATCAATTCTTTTGTAACAGACGAAACTTTCCAGGCTTTATAGTGCAGAAAATATTTTAATTACCATAAAATTCCAATTATATTTATTCCGTCTGTTGTTAACGCTCCTTGGCTCAGAAATTGAGATGAAAATTTTAAATTTTTGGCAATTGCTTTCGATTTATTTTTTCCTTTTTTTTTTTTTTGTTTAATTATATTTAACGAGAACTGTTACTCAGGGAATACGTATATAAATAGAGTGATGGCCATAAATAAATGGAGAGAGAGAGACGTAGAGGGTGTGGCCCGATCTGTCGGACAACTGAGAAATTTTATTATTTTGTAATCACTAACTCGTACTCTAAACTTGCCTTTATATTGTGATGTAAAGTGAGCGGTGAGTGACCTAAAAAGATCTATTGTACTCGTCCGGGCTTCTAGACCTCCAGCTTTAGGTTCCTAACGAATCCCGCCACTTTCTCATGTACGGAGCGCCAAACGGTGTGCGGCATTGTCAAATGTTCGCCAAACACCTGGTGTCTGATCTAGCGGATGGCCGGATATTCGCAGACAATATGATGGGGTGCTTCCTGCATGACTTGGTATCTGAGACACCAGCATCTTTCACATTGCACCTGAGCGAGTTATGTCCCGTGTAGATACTTGCCTTTAAATGCCATCTAAAGCCTTGATATGCAATGTCACCACTGCCTTCATTTTCTTTTCAAAAAAATTCCTCGATTACTATTGTATGTGTATGTGTATTAAACAAAGATGGCTTCTCAATTTTTACTGTTCATCTCGTAAATTCATTGCATAAATATTTACAATTCAACGCATTTCAATTTTATGAAAACCATTCACAAAAACGTTTCACTGGATTATTAAATACAAATCTACTAATTGTTTTTGTATGAGAGAGTTAAAAAAACCACGCGGTAGTCGAAACCTGAACCAGCATAAAGTGACTTAACAATTACGTAAATTGCTGCTTTTCTATCCATTCGATACAGGCCTTAGAAACTTTTTTTTTTTGTAGAACTTAGGTTTGAAGATTTTTATTTGCATTTATTTGCAATTCAGTGGACATCAGAGCTTCTTCCAGAAATAACGATGTCGTACATAATACCTTCATAGATAGGTTATTGCGTTTGCTGTTCGCTCATCAAGCGTATGATGAATATCGAGCCTTTGATGAATATCTTCTGTTTGCTTGCTATGATGGGTATCCAAAGTTCGCAATAAGACGACTAAAGCTATCCTACGTGTTTCTCTTTTTTTATCCGTTTTCATTTTTTATTCGCATTTTATAAACGTTTTTTATGTTCTATTATTACTTCTGGTTGTTTAGTTTAACTGGTTTATAGCCATCTGAAATTTGATGACGATCTGTGTGTGTGTGTGTGTGTTTGTTATTTTATCTACTGTTTTTTTCTTCTTTTTCTTATTCTTAATTCTACATGTGTATGTGTGGACTTACGCTATCCAATTATCTACCAGCTGCCACCCTAGGCAACATGGTTGAGTTTTTATTAGATTTGCTATTAATCTTTTGATGTCACATTATCGTCATTCATAATAATTCTGGTGGAAATTATTGTCATTAGTTATTTTATTATAACAAAAAATGTAATTCATTTGTCTGAAAGGAGGGACTTCTGTTAGGGTTGAGCGATTATGAAAAGCTTGTGTTATCGTCATTACATGCGCATTAAATAGCAATGTAACTACAAAATTAAACTTAATTAACGAGCGTCAAGCGACCTTCTATGAAACGAGATAACTTTATGTATAAGAAAGGATAAGATATAATACCTGATGTTAGAATACTATAAATTTAAAAACTAAGTAGGCATAAAGTCGTCCTTTTTAGATAAATAGGACGTATCTTAAACGGACATTACAAGCTCAAGCTATCCAAAAACAGGTTTAACGTAAAGCATCATAGTCGAATAAATGAAAATAGTTTCACTTAACCCAAAGTTAAATCTGTTTGTGCACCTAAGAGTCACATTACGAGCGGAAAGCAGCCATATCTGTGCCACCAAACCAACATATTTGAATTCGGAAATTAGATTCTAGGAGTTTAAGGAAATTCTGTTCTGCTATATCACCATAATTTCATCTATGACACAACATTATTATTGCAACGCAAGAAATTTAACTTATAAGGCGCTTATCATATCCAACATCCCGAGGTGAGGATTTAAAAACTATATTCACTTTTGCAAACCGTCTACAACCAATAAATCAATATTAACAAGTAAAAACACTATAGTGGACGAAGACCCGACATTCAATATCCTACACCATTGCACTTTATACACAAGGTATTCAATTTCCACTTCACTCGCTTTTAAAATACATGGAAAACGGCGAAAAAGTAGTTCGATAGCAAACATTTTCAAAGCGTTCGTCCTTGGGCACAAACATGTCGATGCATCCAAATGCATGAACACAAGAAAAGATGATGAATAGACGGACAGACAAGGTTTGATCGGTTAAGAAAGGGATTCTGAATCAATCGGTATAAGAAAACGTAGGTCTACCTCATCTTCTGCTGTAAGTCACCTATCAAGAGTAAAAATAGAGTAAATTTGGGCCAAGTAAGTTGAAAACTGTAAAGAGTCTCAAGTTGAAGTTTTATTTCATTCTCAGTAGTTTTAACCAGAATCACGTAAAAGTGATTTTAATCGGACCTGCTTATTGTAAAAAGGTGATGAATTTTTATTGTACGTTGATTTATTATGATTTCTCCAGTTTCTTCAAAATTAAATTAATTTTTAGATCAAGCGTCGCTTAAAATAATTGATCTTTGCTTTAAGTTCTACTTCTATAGTTTTATCATTTTTTTTTCTGTAGCAAAATTCGTAAAATTTCCTTAAAATCTACATGACAGTAATTTTTGTCTGATCCTCTAATCGATTTTAAAGTGGGCTTGTGGTTAATCGGCAAATGCCTTTACCGACCGCGACCAAAGTAAACTCTACGTTGAACGCAAACAAATATACAGACAGACAGATAAACATGCTTATACATCGTTACCGCAATTACTATAGTGGTATACAAAGTCGTAGCCGGCACTAGGTCTAAGATTGCACACACACTCCAATGAAAATAATGAGAAAAACAATGTATTTCAGTAATCTTCAGACGTTGTCGTAAGGTATCGAAAAATGCATTGAAGTTTTCTGCGCACAAATCAAATTTGCTTTTAAGTCTCTTCTGAGAACTTCAACTAGAAATGTCTGAACTAAATGTTAATTTTCTCCAAAACTTTGACTTTTTGCAGATATGCTAACAAAAAACAGGCATATAGACAGACAAGCTTAAGAGTGGTATGAACGATTATACTCTCGCTATAATACGCATACTAGTGAGTGCTACAAAGCGAAACAGTTGTTGATTATACACGTAGAAGCTAAAGAAAACCACTCTTGTTCCTGTTGTTTTGAACGGAAAATGCTTTTGTAGAGTTGAAGCTTAACGAAGAACACAAGTCTCTTTAAACAATTTAAATAATGATGGACTCACCGAAAGTGTCCTTATTTCGGTTTCGAGTTTTTTCAGTTTCTGTTTATGGTTATTTTCTCTTTTGTCGCTTTAATGTAGACATGAATCTAGAGCGACATAAAGCTATTGTGTAGAATTTTGTCAAAAGTCACGTTAACGCCTTTTTAATGAAAACTTTGAATGAAAGCGAAAAAATAAAAAAAAAAAAGGTGCAATAAAACGTAGGAAAAAGAAAAACTCCCTGATGAGGAAGTTTGTCTCTTTGTTATAAAACAAAAACAAAAAAAAAAAAAAAAAGAAACGAAACCAAGCAAAACTTCAACATGAGTTGGTAGGTAATACCATGTCGCATGTATTCGGTTCTGTTAGTTAGTCTTTTTTTTGTCTTTTTTGCTTTTCATTCACACACACACGCACACACACATACACAGAATTTTAAATGTGTAATATTGTCTGGCTGGTAGTTTTAATAAATTTGTGGTTTTTCGCGTTTTTCCCTATTTCCTCATTTCTTAGTTTTCACAGATTTTAAGCATAAATTCAACACTTGAAGAAAACCCAAAAAGGCGACGAGGAACGTTGTTAGTAAAGCAAAAAGGGGGTCTAAGTAAATTTTACGACTTCAGCATTTGATAGCGTTGTTGATGTGTAAGCTTTACCATTTTACTTCACCATTATCTTTGTCTCCAACAACGAAACATTTGAAAATACCAGGTTTTTCAGTCGTTTTGTAACCTCTTAAAATGAATCAAAAAAAAAAATAATCTCTTTTTAACCAAGACTAGCTATCTGTTTGACTTGTAATTAACCGCGATTTGGAATAGCGAATACCATGAATAAATCATGGTTCGGTCAACGACGTGTTGCAAACGAAACATCGAAATGAAATTCATAAGAAATTCGCTTCCTAACTTCGTAGTTTATATATGTAATAAATAATAAACAGCAAATTAAAAAAGTGATAAAAAAAAGTAGAAAAATTATAAAATAATAAACAAACCCTTTTGCATTTCCGGTACTTTGGCATCTGGTAATAATCTGAAAGTGATTTTTCAAGTTCAACTTAATAATGAGAGACGGACGTCGAATTGAAACATCGTTTCATTCACACACACATTATACATATTCACACACGTTATACATATTCACATACATTGTTTGTTTCACTTCAGAAATAGTTACGCGTTTTGCTTTATAAAGTCTATTCAATATATTGAGAATTCCGTCTTCGATGAGAGGTGAACGAAAGTCGATTTAAGTTAAATCGCAAATTCGTTCTATTTTCGTTTACTTTCCGTAACGTTAGTTAAAAGTTTTTAATCAAGACAGGACAATAGCGGGAAGTTATGTGTGCTCTTTCTTCTAAATCACACACACACACACACACACACACACTTATACATGCAAAAACGTAAAACGTGACAGTCATGTTTTATTGTTAAATCTAAACCGCTGCTATGGTTTTTCCAATTTTTTTTTTCCTCTTCTGCCTCTTCTTCTTCATCTTCTTTCGATTCTCGTAATTTTCTGTCTATCTGGCTATTGTTGGAGTTTATTAGTGATGATTTGCTAACAAAAGAAAAAAAAATTTTTTCTAATTTTATGTTTTCAACGTTCATTTTGCATAGAATTTTCATTTAACTTTTTTGTCTTCAAGATTGTAAAGAATTTAACAAAATGTTATAAAGAAATGTAATATAAATAAGTTTTAAGGGTTTTTGGCTAAAACTCAATTCAAAAAATAAAATAATTTTTTTTTATTGCCTCAATCGATACTTTGAAGCTCACATCAAAGATATGTTTACTTTGAACTATCGCACTCTTCATTTCGAACTCTGCATTTCGCATAGACTGCCCGTTTCCAATGAAATCTTAAAGGACGGCTACGTGTCTAATTTATAGCTTCTCCTAACTACTAGGAAATACAGACTTCTTCAGAATGTGCTTGTGTTCGTTTAAAAGCATTTGGGAACAAAAAAGACGTTAGTATAGCTTCATCGGGACTATCATTCAAAGGGTGTAAGGATTAAGGCACTTCGAAAGCAATTCGTGTACGTGCCAAGGAAATAAAAGCGTTTAATAAACACACAGATTCTTGACAGAGAATTGCGTGATATAAGTGAGTTACGAACGAGATGAGAGCAAGAAGGTTGAGTTCGTTATGGTAACTTTTAATGCCACCTAAATTCGCGGCGCTTTAAGTTTTTCATTGGTCGAGACATTTTTCAAATTTATTGTTAGATCTTTGTTTTCCTAGAGCACAGCATAATATGAGTTTTCTCGAAAATTCGTTGAATCTAGAAATAAACGAGCTACACGAACATTTTTGGCCAACTTACATAACAGAACCGACCAAGCCATGGAATATATATATGTATACATATACAAAATGCATAAAAGACATATTATTGTTCCTAAATACGTTGGACACATTTATTGAACTCACCTTTTAATTTCTACCTTTCCTTTCATTTTTCTTTCTCTCTTTTTAAAATTAAGAAAAAATATGTGAAAATTCGTAAATCTCTCTACGATAAGCATATTTTAAATAAGAATCTCTTAGCTCTTAAATATCTCATTCTTCGTGAACTTAAGTGTCTGCCGTGTACGCATTAGGTTTTAGTTAAATACGAAAACAATACCAATATGTTCGCTAACATTTGATATTTTGTTTATTCCTTTCTTTTAGGTGGTGGTGGCGCGTCGGATGTAACCAAAGATCAGTGCAATAAAACGGTGGATATTTTTGAAGATGTTAGTTCACCTGAACTAACGAATCAGAATGTGGGGCGTCCGTTAATTTGCTGGTATCGCTTTCGTACGCTGAAAGGAGCGCCACGTGATTTCGTATTACGTTTACGTTTCAAAAAGTTTAAAATCGGAAATTTACTAAATGCCACGCATTGCGACGGTGGCTACTTGCAGGTAAAATTGATAAAAATTTACATTAAATAATAAATAAGAAAATTATATCCGGTCGTGACCGAATCTTTTCTACCCATCAGCGTTCTTTTCAAAAAGACTAAAGAAAAGGAAAAGAACTAAATTTCAATGCCACGAAATATTGGGTGGGCGCAGTTGATTTTTTCTATTTTCAGAATGAAAAGGAAAAGGCATTTGCTGTACTTTACGAGTAACAAGCGGAAAACACGAAAGGCAAAATTGGTCACAGTTACTGTTGCATAGATGTGTGGGTGTTAAAGCTCTTTGAAAAGTTTGGGTCATTTTGAAATTCTTTTGCAAGTTTGTAGGTGATATCTTTATTTTTGGATACTACATAGTTGCGCAGACGAGTAGGTGGACGGATGAACAGACGGGCACCTGTTGGCTAAGAACTTATATATTTTATGAGATTTTCGAAGCTTGACACTGCACGTCATAAAGATATTGAAAAAAAAGTCAAATTTTGATAGACTATAATACTGGGCAGACATGGTCAATTTTTTTCATTTTCGTACAGGTACTACAGCCTCGCCCACGGAATATACGTTCAATTTTTTGTAGATCTATCTGCTGTAGTTTATGAGAAATTAACAAAAAATCAATTTTGTAGTCCTTTTGAAAAGCAGTGGTGTTCTCAGCTCGTATAGTGTTGTGCACACACCCACATGCATACAAGAACTTCGAAATTTAGTTCGAAAGTTAAAGTCGATAGCTGCATTCGTTCACCACAGACAGACAGGCAGAAAGACATCCTTAAATCGATTCAGAATTTGATGATGACAGAAAATATATATACTTTGTGGTGCTCTAAAACTTCCGTGTGGACGTTGCAAACATGAAAAATGACTTCTGGTGAATATACTCCCTCATGCTACTGCGATGGGTATAAAAAAGCAAATCAGAATAAAATACAGGAAGAAGTAAAGCAGATTATAATATTTAATGCTCTACGCTCTCAACTATAATCTTTGAGTTCACATTTCCTCCATTCCAAACTATAGTTACATGTGAGGGTTGATTACCTTCCTAAGCTTCCACGCTTTTTCAACAAAGTATTTAGAAGACTACGACGTTAACTTAGCTCTAAATGAACATATGTACCGATCGAGACGACAGCTTAAATGCCTAAAAGACCAAAAGTAAGAAGTTACTTAAGCACAATGCATATCATACGTCATAAAGACAATACATATGTGCAACGCATTGATGCAATCCTTAGTCATTATAGCGAGCTTGTGAAATATTTGAATAAAATTAGATATCAACCAAGCTTAGGAGTGTTAATGAAATTATTGGAGATGGAAAAAGAATGTGCTTTCAACTCTTTAATGAAATAATCGTACGATGCCTATTTTTAAGCTCCTACAATGACAGTCACTGTTGGGAAATTTGTCGTAACCAGAGCTTTTTGTTCGCTTCTGGGGAATTTAATATCTCCGGAGTGCAAAGGAAACGGAAATTATATTATGATTTATGATTTTTCGTGCTTTCCTAACACTGAAGAGGAACAAAAAATATAAAAAAAAAATTAAATTAAATTTATGACTTTATAACTAAAAATATAATGACTTGAGCACACACAGAAATATAACATATTTACTCTCTTTTATATATAATGAAATCTTAACAATCATTTATATAACGAGAAATGATAAACGAACTTGAAGCAGAAGAAAATTTTGTAGGACCAACTCTTGTGAATAGCAAAAGTGTATGCACAAAACTCTATATGTATGTGTGTCCTTTTATAATATTTCATACACATTCAAATGCGTCAAATGTATGTACGTGTAAATGAAAGTTTATAGGGAAACCTTGGCAGACATAAATAAAAAAAGAGGAAAAAAAACCGGGACAAGAGTGGTAGAGTAGGAAAAACTATCTAAAACTCGTAGAGAGTAATGGATAACATATGGGAATAATCATCTCACAGTTGACATTTTTATAATTCCATTTATTTTTCACTTACGTACTGTTTGTTAGACAGCTTATCATAAAATGTTTTATCAAAATTTTTATTGTTTCTATAACACGTTCTCATGTCTATTAAAACGTTTTGCGAATATCAATTGATTAGCTTTACTTATTTGCTGCAAATGCAGAATGAAGGATGACGGCATAGCAATTATCTTGATGTACTAAATCCTTGAAATATCTTACAGGATATGCTTTTAAGGAGAATGATCATTTTACTGGTCGCAAACATATTTTCGACCGACTTCCATGTATTCTTTCAAAATCGTCAAAGTTGGAACTATTAAAATGAAAAGAGAGATGTGTTATATAATATTAGGTTGTGTCTTAAATAGAACAGTAAAATTTGAAGATGTTTGATGTATGCATCAGACTCTGTCGAATGGTGGATGTTGAGTCCCTCTGTAATGGGACAGTGTTCAGATCTAGGCTGCTCTCCTACGTGGGTCGCAAAATGTCGTTATCGCTCAGAGCAACGCGCAAGGAAATCTCCCGAACGAAATTTGGCAAATTATCTTTGTCAGGTCCCAGCATTTGCAACTTCACTTCCCAACCTGTCATACGTGCCGAGTTTCTTTGTAACTCCAAAGCGCTTAGAGCTAGGCTGGCCTCCAACATAGGTCGCAAAAAGTCGTTACTGCCGAGATCGACGCTCTTCTTTGTGACTGATATTTCCGCATTTTCTTCGAGACTGAAATCTCCGGAACGAAATTTGGCAAACCATCTTTGGTAGGTCTAAGCATTTACAACTTCACTTCCCAACCTGTCATACGTGCCGAGTTTCTTTGTAACTCCAAAGCGCTTAGATCTAGGCTGGCCTCCAACATAGGTCGCAAAATGTCGTTACTGCCGAGGTCGACGGTCTTCTTTGTGATTGATATGTCCGCAACAAAATTTTGCAAACCATCTTTGTCAGTTCCGAAAGTTCACAACTTCACTTCCCAACGTGCCACGTACATTTTCACAAGCCACCAATGCGTTGTTTCCTTTTTGGACCGCATAAATGCACATATGCATGGCCTATCTACCGAGCTTTGTTCACTGGGCACTTCACAACTAAATGATAAACGGTACTGAAAGTAGGCCTCTTAGATCCCAGGCCTTTTACCTTAAAAAATCAGGCATCACAAGCCGCACTCTACCCGATTTCCCTGACCTGACAAGTAAAATGACCCGCAAGTAGTGAAATACAGCAGGACTTTTCAGCCAATCTATATATATGATAATAATATATAAGATTGTCTTACAGTATATGTACACTGTTTGTACTTTAAAGCATATTTAAATATTTATAATAAATAATTTTTAGCAACTCGTATATGTAAGGTACGTAAGCCCCTATTCTCAATTTTTTGTTTTTGTAGATTGTTGATGGCAACGCGAAAACAGATGTTTCGAATCGCCGTGAACCAGGCATGTTTTGTGGTGAAGCCGAACAACCGCAGACTTTCATCAGTGAAACGAGTTATGTAAAAGTTTTATTTCACACCGACAACTTTACAGACCAGGTAAGCGTAAGACAAATACAAATCAAGTTCACAATTAAATAAACTCCATAAGCCAACAGAAATTGAAAGAAAGACTTACAATGATTTTAAAGCAAATTTCATATTATTGCTTGCAATTTATTGAACAATCGAGAAACTTTTTTCATATCTACTGCTTTGTTTTTTGAGTAAATCAGTGACAAATACAGCAACATTGTTGAATATGTTGTATGTCCTGATGTCAAACGTTATTCAACAAACAATTTTATTATAATTACGAGCGATGTCAATGACCCAATAGTAAGGGAATTGTTGGCTATAGGAATTAAAGCCGGGAGACATGAAAATTAGGTTTTCCATTTCGTGATGAAAAATAGATTCTCTACAATCAAAAGTGTGAAAATCGTGAGATTGGCCTGAGCGAGCAACAACGCCAAGGGCGAAGCTAAACATTCATAATAGGAAGCTAAAGGTCGATATTTGATGGTGTCAATAATAGGTGTTATCATTGGCAAAAGTCGAGTCAAGGCATTACGAGCATTGGTGCGAATAACACGATCGTTAAAGGACAAACGAAAATAATATCAGCAGAGAGACGATGGAGGGATTTTGTCGCACGATCACTTATCGCATTGTGCGTGAAAAACTATATGGGAATATTTATTTCTACTAAGATCATTGCTTCCCCACAGTCTAGTCAATAGGAATGTTAGCCTAGCCGGCTACGGCACGACCATACTTCAATTACTATTGAAAATATAGTGAATCCTCGATCGGTAAAAACATAACGCTTACTGAATGGACATACGCCCTGGTAAGACGCAATCGCGACCTGTCCCTCTCCCGCCACCTCTTCGACCTTGACCATTTCGATCAATGACTCCGTGCCAGTCATGCTTTCACCTTCGGACATGTGTGCTGTAAGACAAGAAAAGATCGTCACTAGCGACGGACAATGTTTTGAGTAGTGAGAGTATTTTGTCATTTTGACAGAATTTATTGTCTCAAGTTTCGCAAGATATCATTTACAATGTACTTGTGTACTTGTGTACTTAATAACTCTATTAATTGCTTCTATTTAACTTGAAACATGGCTTCCTTTCTTTTTTTTCTTTTTTACTTTTGCTTACAAATGTTAATAACTTGATAACCCTATGGAAGTCGATAACCTCTTTTGCCAAGCACTGATATAATTGTCTCTAGATTTAAGCGTACGGTTTAGAGTAACTTTGTTAATTTCTGACACGGTTTTATCATCAACAACACCATCGTCGTCGTCATCCACGAACATACTAAAGTAATAAACTTATTTTTCTAAGCAAACAAGCAAAAAAAAAAAAAAACAAAATTGCATAGATTTCAGTATTAAACACATCTTTCGCATCTTTTTCTTATCTCAGTACTCGTTTTCTCCCGTTACACACGGACTTTGCTATCATTCATGCACTCTTCGTTATTGAAGTCCTACATTTATGCATTATTATTTAAGTTTGAGTGTAAACAGGAAGTTAGTTGGTTAGCAAAACCCTATACATACATATATATACAAACATATGTGTGTGCATATGAATACATATATATGTCTGTCTACAGGAAGAACTTATGGTTACTGATGAGCAACAGCTAACTCATTATACGAGTTTAACTGCAGTTTGCTGCTGGTTTGGTATTATCTGAGCACTGTTTGTCCTGCACTAGTGTGTTGTGTTGTGTATATATGTATATATATATACATATGTGTGTGTGTGTGTGTGTGTGTTTACGTTTAAAGGATAAATTGCACATAACTAAACCATCGGGAACACATAGAAAGGAAAGAAGTGTATAAGACAAAAAGATATAGAAATCTAAAGTTTTTCATAAATATTTATGAGTTTATTAAGGTGGTTTTGTTTTCTAGTGTTTAAAAGTGGTAAACAAATAGCTGATGATGATGATAATAACGACGATAATCATGATAACAATAACGCGAAATATGAACCTTAACATAGACTGTATATATGTATACAATATATATAGCGTAATATCCAGGGACAAGGAAACTATGTGCGAAATGTGTTGAGAAATGTATGCGAATACGAATAAGTGAACCAATGAATAAGCGAGAAAAAATATTTTCTCTTTTTCTTCTTGATATAAATGTTAATGAATGCACTTTTTTAGATTTCGGATGAGAAAAGCAAAAGTGTTAGTTCAAACTAATATAATAATAAATTGA
Organism: Glossina pallidipes; assembly: GCA_000688715.1. Taxonomy (NCBI): domain Eukaryota; kingdom Metazoa; phylum Arthropoda; class Insecta; order Diptera; family Glossinidae; genus Glossina; species Glossina pallidipes. The sequence goes on from KK499774.1 coordinate 2,089,807, forward strand.
AAATAGCGTTAGAAAAAGTTTTGTTTATAAGAAAACATAATAAAAAATTTTAATTAAGAGTTTTATGTGTCGGACAAAATAAGCGAAAATATATTTCTAATGTGCCTGGTCTCAACTCCCTAATGCATATCCCCTTCTACGTGAGCGATATCTATAAAAAATCGAAAATCGATGGAATCCCGAAACACGAACACTATTACAAGGACTTTTGCCTTGTGTTTATCTTATGTGAAATTCGAGGACTTAACTCGCTTATATGCTTTATCGCCATAACTGAAGAAAGTTCCAACGCGATGTTCCCCGGCTCAGTGACGAAAAAATATGTATGGCGGCAATAGAGGAGGAAACGGTAGGCTTTTATTTTACTTTTTATACTCTTCACCACTTGTGATATAGGATATATTAAGTTTCTGCGTACGTATGTAACACGCAAAAGTTAACAATGCCGAAACGTTATTACTTAGCTACTGTTGTCGAGAAATTTTGAAAATTGAACTTTTTCGCTATAACTACTTTTCAAAATAGGACGTTCTACAGAAAGTGGTCGAAAAAAGTGACCAATCCAAATCATTTTCAATAGTGCCCGTCCTTAGGTTAAAATACGTCGGTGTACCAAATTTCATCAAAATATATTAAAAACCTATAGCTTGGATACCAGTTTACATTAACAGACATAACGGACAGACGGACAGACAGGCTTAGATTAATTCACACTATGATTCTGAGTCAATCGGTATAATAAAAGATGAGGTGTATCTTAAGCCCTTCTGCCTGTTACATACGACCGCACTAAGTTAAAACACCCTGTACCACAAGTGGTGTAGGGTATAAAAAGTCAATGTACCATATTTTTGGTTTTTAGGGTAAAAAAGCTTAGGCTCTAATATTGTATAATGAAAGGTAAGCCATAATAACAATTGGATATAAAAATTAGCTTTTGGGACGACATACGCCTATTTTTAGATTCTACCTTTTATAAGGATTTGCATGAAAAATTTCGTTTCTTATGGCAGACAAGTCTAAGTTTTAATATTTTATGTTAAAAAGTTAATCCATGATTGTAGTTTGATATAAAAAGTAATTATGTTGAATTTTAAATACGTACCACAATTTTTGAAACTCTTTGGAACGACCATTCTTACGGAAAGTTAGTCTTTATTTGCAAAGAGATCGAATTTTGAATGTACAGCTCCACAATGGTAAGTTCCTTTAAAAACAGGGTATAATTTTGGATTCTATGGCAAAATTAAGAATTGCGTTAGACTTGTAGTGTACGGTGTTTAATAGTTGGCCTTGCCCAACTGTAATCGTTTAACTTTGTTTCTAATTACATATCTAATTTACAATCTATCCAAAAAGATAATAAGTAAATGTTATATCAAGATCAGAAAAATAACAGAACTGGCAAAGTAGATGCGATGTTTAAATGAATAAAAACAAACCATAAAAACTTAGGGAAATTCATTAAAATAGAAAAATTGATTTAATTAATTTAATTGCTAAATGGAAGATCCAGTACACGATATCGTTTCAATCGTCTCATTTCATTGCATTCATCCAGAAGAGAACTTACGTGATTCATCTGCCTGACAGGATATTTTTAGGAAATGCGCTGATTTAGATTTTTGATGAACAGAAAATCATCAAAGTCATCATGAATAGTTTTGTTGCTAACGAACTACGGGGCACACTACAAGAAGACGGAGGGTTTTATCTTGATATTTTGGGACTATTTCAATATTCATAGTTGCATGCATGTAAGTCCGAATAGATTACAGGATAGATACTCTTGTATAAAATGCATTCTTTCCTTGGATTAAGTTGAGCTCCTGGACGAATTAGTCAATAGAGTCTTCCCCTTTTTAAGTCAATTTGTTGGCTTTTAGCTTCAATTTGATTTTTCCATGTTAACCTTTGATCCATATGTAAGCCAAGATATTTTATATAGTTGGGGATAGGAATAATATTGCCAGCGTAGATTTTTCATTATTTAGTTTGTTATTCAATTTGTTGAAACATTCATGAAGGATTGCTGTGTCAACTGTGTACGTCGCAGTTAACGTGTTGTTAGCGATTGGAAAATCTGAAGTGAAATTTGGGCTTGGAACACTTCCTTGTAACAGTCCACCTCTAATTTTATATACACTGGAGTTGTCATTTTCGATTTTCACACGGACATATTTGTTTTACAAATTGGGTTTAAGTAGCAAATACATAGGAGTTGGAAGGAAATTTTTAAGTTTGGAAAGTAGCTCCTCATGCCAGACTTTGTCGAAGGCTTTTTCCGCATCAAGGAATACACTGCCACACTAATTCTTATTTTCAAAGGATGCGCTGATGTACGGACTAACACAATGACATTGCTCAATGCTACCATGTCCATTTCCGACGGCGAGCTGTTGGTCAAGAGTAATAAGCTTTTGCTCAAGAATTGAGAGTAGTCTAAAGCCTAATAGTCTAATACTAATAGTACTAGAGAACAGAAAGTTCGAGTTGTGGGTGAGCGCCTTTAGATTACTCATCGCCTCAGAGTTGACTTACGGACAATTTATTTGCACTGTTTTCAACCGAGCGTAATCGGTCGTAATTGCATTGCACCAGTATTGAATATGTGTTATTTTCTTGCAACGATATGAGCTAGAATTCCAAGAGATTGTTGCCAATTACCGATGACTCGAAATTATCGTTTATATCGTCAGGAATGCTGAAAGAGACTTGAAAAAAAACCTGCATGAAAACCTGCATTGACTCAAGCGCTTGGAACACTCAACCGCGTGTTTTTTTTAACTTGAAAATGTGTCTTATAACAGAAAGATTTTCATGCTGCAAACATTCTCGGCACTAAGCCTGCTTTCGATGAAATTCCGTCATCAATAAAAGCAAAATTATTACACTGTCGGTTCAAAGTATTTCGGTGGTATCCCTGTTTAGTAATGAACTAAGTCAACTATCCCGCCACGCTCCTAGTCTGTCTTCCTCAACAACTAAAACAAATGGAATATATCTATATGTCCAAGTCTGCATGAGTAGCCTGGTAAGTAAGAATCACGACTACCACGTATCTGTTCAAATCTCAATGCGGTAGAGTTTGCTTTAGCCGTAGTTACAGCGGGTACTTAGTCGTGAAGGCATAATATTTACCAATTGTGCTCACACTAATCGGACTGCAGCCGCTTCCCCACCTTTTTCTCTTTCTAACCGTCACGGTATTACACAAATAGATGACCAATCACTCATAAAGTGGGCCAATAAGACCTCACAGCCTACCTTATAGTTAGGAAGAGAACTGATTCATTGGAAACAAAATTCGGTGAATGACGCCTTTCTTTTTCTCTCCACATATGCACACATGAAAGACGAATGAACCGCATAGGATATCAAGCGTTTTGTTTTGTAGATAATAGATCTGAGGACTCACGAAAATGATACATTTATTATACTCTCCTCCTTTGCTAGTCAATGGAAAAATTAATAGTTAAAAGTGGTTTTCGCAAATTTTGAATATCGCCATGACTGTCACATGCAGAAAAAATCGAATAAAATTTTGCACCTTCCATAAAATGATTACTAGCCCGCTCTTCATGAAAGTGTTAAATGCAGGTCTGCATGTAAAACGGTAGCTATATAGACCGTAATATCCATTAAAAATTCTGTGAAAATATGAACGCACTTGCGTACACATAAAACTATTGTTTATGCATTTATGTGCGGATGCTTGCGAGCGTATATGTCAATATTTAATACATTGGCTATCAGTTTATCTGTTTAAATCGAAAATACAAAAAAAATAAAGAAACAAATCCAGTTTATAAATTTCTGTGCTGGTTGATGCAGAGAACAAAACAAAAAAAAAAAAACTATATATGCAAATATCGCCATGAATACAGGTAATGTATTCAAGGCCTATTCTTTTATGCTTGCACGTTGCACGCGCACACACTATTGGATGGATGCAAAACGTACACGATGATGCCATAACAGTTATACAGTTATACGTGTGTCATCTCCCGCTTATGATGACTTAAAACTGTATTGAATGCTGTTTATGTTAATGGCAACGATAACGATATTGTTGCTGACGGGCACTGGTACTGGTGCTCGTGCTCGTGCTGATGCTGCTGGTGGTGATGATGATTATTCTATGCTATAATACATATTTCGTTTGTTAATTTCCGTTTGCTGTTTCTCAAATTTCATGCCAAACCATCCAAATAGAAACGCTACAGATTATTTTCAATTAGAAACAAGCAACGACAATAATCTATCATGGATTTTAAGAATTGAAATTTAAATCAATATTGATTTTCATTAGTGTCAAATTGTTGTCAAAAGTTGACGCTTACTTGCCATCAAGGACAACAACTTTGATTTTGAATATAATCAGTGATTGATGCACACTCACGCGAAAACCATAAGAAGTAACGTTTAAGTTTTATTTCCAATTTTTATAGGTAGAGAGAGACGTTACGAATGTTGACGGAAATATAAATTGAGGCATAAAAACAAATAGTTGCGGTCGAATCTCTCATACCCACCATCATTAAAATCTTTAGCGCCCATGATTATAAAGAAGTGAGTTTTCCGTAAGGTAAATGTAGAAAACACTTCGCTTTTCTATCTTTCTTAGTTCGTTAGTAATAAGCAAAAGCTCACAAATTTTTGCTTAGAGCTCTGACCAACTTGGCTCATGGTCAATACGAATCTGCGTGCAGAAACTTTCTATATATTTGTTATACCCATCACCGAAGGGTGCGGGGTATTTTGTCAAAACGTTTGCAAAGCTGACAAGGAAGCATCAGAGGCCTTACAAAGTGTATATATTCTTGCTCAGCATCAAATTCTGAAGCGATTCAAATATGTCCGTCTATTCGTCAGTCTGGTTTTCTGTCTGCCCGTCTAGCCGCCTTTGTACTGTCGTATCGACTTGGAAGTTCTTGCGTACAGGTTTGTATTGAAAATGGGCCATATCGGCCAAAAGACACGCCCATAGGATCACATAAACTGAGAACTCCGCTCTTTTTCAAAAGGAAAAAAAAATCGTTTTTTGCTCATTACAAATTTGAAAGCACATTCAATGGATATTATTATTATTATTATTATATAAATTTAGCCAGAGAATAAATTCTAAGACTAAAGTCTTAAAGCGCTAGCATCTAAGGCTTTCGGCTTTTATTTATTTATTTATTTATTTTTTTTTTTTTTATTAATATTATTATTATTTTTATTATTAAAAAACTCTACCGCACTTGAGGTTTGAACCCACGACTATTGAATTGCTAGTCGAGACTCTTGCCTACTCGGCCACTCCTATAGTATCTGCTCAAAAATGGAAACAGTTTTCCAAGTTTACCCAATATTATGGTATATCAAAATTTAATTTTTTTTTAATACCTACATAACACGCAGAAAACAGCTTCAAAACCTCCATAAAGTGGGGGTAAATTCTTGGCTAGTTTCAAATTTGGAATACACCTAAGCATGTCTAGCTGTCCATCTCCCCCACTGTGCAGTATCTGTGGTAAACGAAAATGAAAATATCGCCTGCAAATGTGCGAAAAAAATTTTGGATGTGATCTAAACTTTTCAAAGGACATGCCTACAACAACCACACGCGTGCTCGGAAAAACTTTTGTTTCGAAAGATAACGGTGATGGATATAAAATACTCGGTCACGATCGAATATAAATTTCTTACCTGATAAATTTATAATGGGTGTCTACATTTTTGCGACCAGCATAGTGTCAACAAAACCCACCACGCAGACATGCAGACATGGTTTAAGCGACTCAAAATTTCACGCTGATCGAGAAAATATATGCTTTACAGCGTCTCTGAAGCTTTCGTTTTATTGTTACAAACATTATGACAAAAAGGAGTATACATGCAGTAGTGTAGATGCAAAAAGGATAAAGGAAAGGGTACATAAGGAGTTGCACAATATCGTTTAAGGTTCAATCGATAAATTAATAAATCGCAAAACACATTTCATGCATTGCTTGAGGTAGATGTACGTTTCAAGAGCGTTTATATTTTATCTTGAAATTCACCTCACGACAACCAAGAAATGTTTTCAAGAAATATTCCATTTGCAAAGCATGACGAATTTCCATTTACTTCATAGCATTTCATTTCTAAATGAAATCCATTATGTCCAGCAAGCAAATACTTATGTGTAACCACACACATGCTTGAAACAGAAAATAACTTATAGTTAACTAAAGGCCAGAAAACTTCTCGGCTCTTTACTGTGTGTACCACTCAGGCCTGTCCAATTTCAAATATTACTTAAGCACGAAATTTTTTTTCTGCCTATGGCTCTACGCTCTTCGATATGGCATATGAATAAATTTATAATTTTTTTCACGTGCCATATGTCCAAAGTTAACAAGTTTTCCTTTTTTAATTTACTTTAATAGCTCACGTTCAGAGTTTATTGTTCTCAAGACTTCTGAATTGCATAAGCGATCTGCCTAAAGTATTTTAAGAATTCTATGAAGACTCCACTTCTCAAAGGATTCCAGACTAGTCATTGTGCTGAGTAAGCAAACTATAAAATTTGACAGAATTTATTTTAACGATGACATACCGCGCCTATCAACGAATACCAGAATCGCCCTATCGTAACGAATTTCAAGGAGGGTGGGATTCGCAACAGTCGTCAACCAGACCAATGAGAGATTCCCAACAACTCTTACAATCTGTAGATTCTTTGTCTAAACAAATTTATCATATTGCAGATAGAACACAGTTCACAGCATCGAAGTGAAAAGCTTTGCGTCGCAAACCGATCGGCCTACAGTGAATATATGCAGTCCATTGGAGAAAGGAATACTGGGCATTATATAATCCATACAGGATGAAATCGTTACCCACAATAGTTTTTGATTATATTAAGACCGACTTCTTCGCCCTTGTATCCGTCTGTCTCAAAGTTTAAAAGTTCGCCGATTTTTGTTGTGTATATTGTTTCTTCACTGCTGCAAATCAATGTAAACAGCAAAAAAGAAAAAACTTTATACCACTATTTTCAGAAAATAGTAAGATACAGTTTTCTCCGATTCTCCATGATGTAGTACGTTATAAGTTCTTTTGCTTAAGCCAAATTATTGTCGAAGATTATTATTTGAGGGTGGTTCCGTAAAGTTTCTCGTCAAAATTATATATTGACGGCTCCTGATTTTCGCATAACGTTAGTGCACCTTCTCATACTGCTTGGATTCTTGGAACCTCTTTTATTATAAATTCATTCCGCAATCATTCTATTCACCCGATTTAGTTACGTGCTACGTCTGGCTATTCTCCCACGGCTTCTGGGACAATGGCCGCATTGAAAAACTCGCTTCTTTGTATGATGACAGCAACATAGGGTATCTATTGATTCCATATTAGAATCTCCTGTTACCTGCAAGAATAGTTCGCACTGGCATCCAATAATCGTTATTTATTGGTCCATATCGTATCGAAATTCACCGTTACCTATCAGAGGTTATCTACCTATAGATTACTTACCATATTAGAGACATTAGTATGAAATATAACAGAGATGTTAGTAAGTGAACTATTAGCCTAAGAGTAAAAACTGCTCGTTTGTATCAAGTGAGGCCCAAGTAGATGAAAAAAACCCTCACCACTTCTAGTTGCGCTATTCAATTTTTGTCACCTATTTTTACTACTAACCCATGGGAAATTGCCCGTAAATATTTATCGAGACCTTGCAGAATGTGATTTATAAGTGATTCCAAACAGTTTTTACTTCAAAGATTGCTTTTTTATATTCGATTATATATTCGATTAGGTTTGACTTATGGCCAACTTAATATTCTCTTAATTGCTTTTACATAAAAATCTAAACACAACGTTTTTTATGAATTTTGCTAAATTGAGAGAAAATTGAATTTTAATTTAAATTTGTAAAAACGTTTATATGAAAGAAACAAAATTCACATCATGTTTTAATTTAATTGCAGACTTATTTCACCTTTGATTCACGTGCTGAGCAGCAAACTGAAGTTTATTTACGTTATGGTCAGCATCCGGAATTATATCCCAATCGACGAGGGGAAGTAGTGCAAGGGTAAGTGCTTATGAAATAAATATGAATAAAATGATTCTCTCTATTACAGAGAGTGTAGTGACGTTAAAAGCTTCTTATTCTTGTACTTGTACTTGTTTTTCAAAAACTCGAGCAGCCATATATGTCATCGAACTCTTTCGTAATGAAATTTATATTTTTTCCTTGAAATGACATAAGCAACACTACACGAGAGTAGTCTTTTTCTTAAATTTGCATTACTGTTCACAATAAGTTATGGAAAAAGCATGCAAAGGACATAATGAAGTAAAGATTTTATGTTACGTAAATATAAACATGATCACCACCGTACCACTATTGTGTACAAAAATTGCCCAAAAAAATTTATAAAGCATTTAATCTTTTGAATGCCGTGAGCGATTTTACAAATGTGTTACGTCCGGTTGCACAAACTTAACGAAAAACAGACTTCAACCAAGTTTCGATATCATACCTCTCTGACAAACGAAGGACGGATGAACAGAATGATGAAAGGATTTGGTTAAATTTTTCTGATCCATCATCATCTTCTAAATTCTAAGTAGTTCAACTAAGAAAGTTGATTGCTTAAAACACAAGGTGAGCATTAAGTCATCGTAACCTCAATTAATACAATTTTTGTTAACTGACTGAACTTGGTTGTCCAATGAAACCAACTACAAAAGTAGAATGCATGATTTTTATTTTTCTGTTACCTGGCATGCCTCTTGGTCTATTGAGATTAACATTCTCGAAAGATATTTGACGCCAGTTAACGAGGTAAAGGAATAGCGCTTAAGAATGCACTCCCATCATTCAGGACTTTCAAAACTGCCTATCATACACATATATTAAGAAAAACCTGAGAGATGATTCCATACTAAACATATTATCTCAGATCGTTTAATGTCATTAATAGAATGTTGATTTTATGTTTTGTTGTATTACTTTCAAATCACAGACTTAAAGAAATGTGTTAACGGAGCGCTTTGAAGACCTTTATAATCGCCGCACTGCAACAGGAGTTTATATCAATTTTATTATTATAGTCGTAGCTTTGCTTCAAGCATCTTATGAAGTATCTCTCGCTTGATCAGTGCTCTGTTCCAAGTACATTTATCTGGGTTTTTCCCTTCTTTTGCTTAAGTAAGGTAAAAAAAAAATTGAAAACGTCTTGGAAATATCGAAACAGTCTTATTAGGATTTTATGAATAATACATAAGCTTGACTTGACAAGAATTTAGGACATTTTACTTCACAACAGGGTTATCAAGCTTCTAGAAGATGAAAATTTCATTCTATCCATCTACTCATTCAATTCATGTATCTAGTGAGTAGACATTGGAATTTTACTTTAATGGACCTCTAAGACGGTAAGATCACGTAAACAATCAATAAAATAAAAATCGTGAAATAATAAGCTTAACAATTGCAACCTCTTCTACTAACTTCAGCAATAGATAAGTCAATAAATACCGGGACTAAGTGACTAAGTGACAAACAAATCATTTTTTCTTATTTTAATCATCAGAGGAAATTTGCAACCAGTTAATAATTGCGCCGAAAGGCAGATGAGGGACATGCGTTGGGTAAGATACCAGCATCGAGCTTCAATTCGTCTGACTTTGCCAGCGCACCCAATCACTTGATGTTTTTGCTCCGTGTTACGTGCGTTTAGCCGCAAAACTAATAACTCTTTCTTCCGCATTAACATTAACTTTGAAAAGTATATCTTTTTCTTGTAATAAATGAAAAGATTGCTGTAGCGATCTTTCTCTTTTCTTTCCTTTCACAATAGACAATCATGATACACATTACCATTAGTACAATTTATGTGAATTGCTTTATGACTTTTCTCATTTTCCTAGACTTTCGTTTTATTTTATTTATTTATTTTTTTTAATTTTCTCTTTTCCAAATCATTAAACAATGTCTCGTTTAGGATTTTATTTTAAACGTTTGAAAATGTTAAGACAAGAAATTTTTCCTTGCGGTAATAAGCATTTTCGTTTCAGCTTAGTTTGCTTATGACATCATAGCTAACCAAAGAAATAACAATAAATATTTGATTTGTGTTACGGATGACTTTGTTTAATGTTTATTTTTAATTTGAATTTCGTTTTGATTAAGTTCGTCTTAATGAATAAAACATATTAACCTCATCTTTCGTCGTATGTTCCCCTCAAAGGATATTATCAGCTTGTTATTAGTCACACTTTGGCCGGGACATGCTCAGCAGTAAATCAGAAGTTTCTCAAAGCAAATTTCTTTCCCCCTCGCGGCTTGAAGCCCCTTTTGGATTTTGGATAATCGTTACCGATTAAAAGCTAACTCCCCTTACCCCATTTGATTGTGAAGGGAACAAAAGGGAATCTATATCGTAAATTTGCATTTATTCTTATTGCGAATGCCCCGCTATTCGTTTTCAACTAAATTATTCATGACGGGATCGATGTATTAAAAATCGAATCGAGACTGTGTAATCATGTAAATCCTTTGGCAAAATCTCTTCTAGATGAACCCACTAAGATAAGAAAACTGAAAAGGCATCATCATGCACTGGATCTTCCATTTACAAATTAATTAATTTTTTTGTGATGACAAATTTTGTAATTGGATATAGGATGGCTGTCTATCTATCTGTTCCTTGCTAATTCCAACTAGAAAGTTGGAAAGCTGTTACGAAAATCAATCACCAAGTTTTCGATGTTGTGTGATACACAACACACTTAGACCTGCCCTCACCTATTTAGCGTTGTTTAACCTACTTTTATTTGCGGTTATCTTCTCCTATGTATATTCCTAGCTAAGTGCAGTTTAACCTATTTTTACGTATTCTTCTCTTTTGTATATGTATATATATGTATATGTATATGTACATATATATATATATATATAGTTAAGTCGTAGAGTCGTTTATTTTACATTTGTAATGAAATGCCGAAAGGGAATATCAAGTAAAGTACTTTGAATGCGATCAATTAATCGACTTGTAACGCCAATTTGATTTCGAACAGAGCTATAGAGGCGTAGATGAATAAGTGTCGTTTTCCTCCTTTATTGAATTATTATTAATGCAATATCGCTGATTAGCAGACATCAAATCCGTAAGCATGTGAGTGGGGCAAGCTCGTCCGATAGGAACTCGGACGTTCTAACCGATTGGCCAAGACTTTCGACTTTCCACCTTAAGTCGAAGTAGAATTTCGTAAGAAATAGAAAACCCGGTAGATAAGGATAAGGAAGGTATAATTTACCGATAATCTAAACTACTTCGTTAAGCTGATTGGTAATTATTTTATTTACATTATAGTTATTGACATTTAGGTAGTAACTGGGATAATAATAAGCATATCGCTAGGGAAACATTGTTATAAACATGTATACCACTGAAGTGTTTAGTAGAGGGAAATGACTTGTCGAAACGTCAGTTGATAAGAACACATCGTATGTCGCTCTTGAATAACAACCGACCAACCGAGCGATAGGTTAATCACTTCATATCAGGAATTTCCCGAACCCTTGGACTAAATCGTGGGATTAGCCCAAACAATAGCATAAATGAACAGAATTTTTCTGGCAGGAAAAATTTTAATCTTTTCAATTGTTATTTGAATAATAGCCGCATTTGAATCGAGTTTGCTTTGCCACATCGGAATTCTTATATCGTAATCTAATTGATGGAAAGCTACTATAGATAATTTTCTTGCAGTACACACGAAATAAATGTACAATTTCTTCGCATGCAAATGGTGGACGTTTCGTTACTCCCAACCAGAGAGCTATAACTTCCATTGATAGTTCTTTCTGCTCCCTTTCCTTGCAATTCAGCAAACCATTATTGTAAAAAATGAAACATTTATTTATCGAATTTAGCGCCAGTTTAGAATTAATTGAAAAAGTTTGTATGCGGGATACTTTTGTGCTGATCTTAATATTCTGCATGCCATACATTTACTTATCAGCTATTTAAAGTAAAAAAAAAAAAGTGGAAACACTATAGCGGGCCACGACCACGCCACTTCGCTTAACGTAGTTGTTCATATAATGATTTTTCAAAATAAGGCTTTACATGTGGAGTGGTCGAAAATGTGATTCGATCCCTACCACTTTCAGTTTTCCTTGACTTAAAGCACGTCAATGTATTAGATTTCATGAAAATATCTTCCCACCTGTAGATTGGACACAAGAAAACAAGACAGACAGACGGACAGACAAGCTTAAATTGATTCAGAAAGTGTTTTCGGTATAATAAAAAATGAGATTATCTCAAATCCTTCTGAACGTTGAATACATCCGCACGAACTTATTTTTACCGTTACCGGCGTAAGTGATGTACGCTATAAAAATGGAAGAATTATTTTGAAGCAAACGTAATATACTTTTAGGATTTACTTGAAACATTTATATGATTATTTTCCATTCCATTATATTAAACGCATCTTTTCTTTTCTCTTCTCTTGCAGTTCTTATTGCGAGCGTGAATATCGTGACTGCCGGTTACAAACCTGTTATGTACAATCTCCCGCTTATCCCGGCTTATATCCACGAGCCTTAAATTGTCGTTATAAATTACATACCAGACAACCATATATCAAACTTTATCTACAAAACGAACAGTTTGCGGTCGATGGCCAAAGGTAAATACCAACCAATTGCACATCAAATGACATGACAGTTGTGACAAATGTTTAACGTTTTGTTAAAACGTTAAAGAGATTTTGGTTTATTGGTAGAATTTTTATTTAAAAACAAAAAAAAAAAAAAACAAAAGAAGAAAAATTATGAGAGAGAATGGCAAAGAATTAGCATTAACTTGTATTTTCTAAGTAATTTGTCATTTTGGCACGTTTGCTCGCTTGCTTGCTTAGACACTATGCAAAAATACTACGAGTTATTTACTCATACAAAACCAAATGCAGTTGACATCGTCAGCATCGGCGAAAAAAGAAAAAAATTTTATTTTAGTATATATGTATATATATACATATATATATATATATATTTTTTACTTTTTTTTTTCTATGTTGGCATACTGACAATGGCAATTTGACAAATACCGTAAACAAATTTTTCACAAGTTTTATGATAATAATGATCCAAAGAATTTTTTGGCATTCGTTGGTGTAAGAAAAAAACAAACACACATAAGAAGTCGTACGCAAACAAAAAAGAACCTTTGAATAAATATTATTTCCTATAATAATAAAATTTAGTCAGAAATGAATGAATGATTTTTATTTAAACTTTATAGCAAATTATTCCTTTCGCAAAGGAAATAAATTCTGCTTTATTTGAAAAACTTTGATTTTTATTTTTCTTTTCTTTTTTTTGCCAGTTTTATTACATTTGTATTTTATTTTTTCATTTTTTTTTTTTTTGTTGTTTTTGTTCCTCTTTATGAGTCACTAACGAAACATCAAAAGTTTTATGACTTTTAAAAGTATAAAAATAAATCTATAAAAAATTTGCTTTTTTTTTATGTATTTTTTTGGCAGTTTATTGAAATAAATTATCAATAAATAAAAGAAATTATGGGTTTAAAAAAATTTTCATCTTGACGTCAGAAACGAAATTATTTTTATTACTTTCCTGAATTACTTTTACATCAAAGCCAAAATTGAAAAAAATTACAAATCTATAAAGAAAATATCATTCCATTGAGCAAACTTTGAAAAAATTTATGTTTTTGGCAGACTTTTTAAAAAACAAAAACAAAGACGAATTATTTGCGCACTGTTTGAAGCTCTTTGTAGACTTTTTTAACCTAGAGTTTCAACAAAGAGAAACCTTACGCACTACATTTACAAGATGATGGGATTACGAATAAATTTCTATCCAATCCGAAGAAACTAAAGAGGAAGAACTTCTAAGACTAAAGTCTTAAAGCACTAACATCTTTGACTGTCAGCCATTTAATAAAACGGGAACTCCATGTGAAAATGGTACCTTTAACTTTTACGCATCAATACACACTTCTTAAAGTACAACCATCTCAGCGCCATCTAACTTCTTTTCCCTACAAAAAGGCACCCAAGGCCTGGAACCAGTACTATACAGCCCGCCTCTACAATACGGAAGACAAGAAACTTTAATGCAAGTTAATTGAACTGACGTTGAGATCAAATATCTTTGCCGTTCCCATTCGAGGGTAAGAAAAACTAATTTTGGTACATTAAGGACTGACCCGACGCTAAGAGATTACAACCACAAATGATGTAACAGAGCCACTAATTACACAACAACCATGATAAGACAAAGAGAATGGCCTTTTCCAGCGCGACGACGCTCAAGCATGTATAGCGAAAATCATTAAGGAAAAGTGAAAAGCGAAAAGCCGAAATGCGTTATTCCACAGTTGCTCATTTTGCTTACGATTTATTTTAATTGGGATGCATGGCATCCTTACGGCAATAAAAACGATTCCTAACGCTAAAAGTACTACTTTTCGTCTCTTATTCGAACTGTGGTAGAAAATATGGCTCTGAGACCACCAACAGTACAATCACTATGGCGAGTCCCATCGGTAAAAGTGAAAAGTAAAAAGAGCTGGGACGTGCTAACCCAACTACTGGTCACTGCATATCAACCCTTTAGATTACAATGGACTGCAATGGATGATTTCTTACATGTGTAAGCAGCGCTTGCAAAAAAATGCATCTTTGCGTGAATAGACGCAAGAGACGCATGGCTCTTCTGGCGTAGAATACGCCGACAAAAATATGGAAAAATGACGCCTAACAAGGAGCAAAACCTTCTCATACCGTACATTAGTTGCGTTACAAGGGTATGTATGAAGGACTTGAGAAAGACCCACCTATTATTACGTGAATAAATGTATTAAGCGAAGCGGTATGGAGCATTTAATGGTGGGCCGTATCCCACTTATTTTATTGATAGTTAAATTTTATCACCAAAAACTGACAACTAAAGCGCACTCAACACTAACCAAATAATTGGATGAAATTAAGTAAATTGAAAACATTTATTAATAATGGGATCATTTATTAATCAAGGGAAGTGATAAGAGTTGTTTAGGCATTTCACTTGTTACTATTAGAATAAATTTGATATCAAATATGAAAACAATATCACTTATGGAAATTTGTTGAAATGTTTGGTTTACTCTCATGCTTATTACGTAAAAGTGAACTGTTAGGTTTGTCCTTTCGCTGATTGCAGACGAGTATGCACATTTAACTTAAAAAGAGGGCTTTTTTGCTTTTCAAAAGAGAAATGGCCTGAATTTGTCTTCCTCCGTGGCCATGTTCTTTGATCAGCAGTTAAACATGTTTTCATTATTAAACTGTCTGCAATAACTTGCAATGTTTGTGTCAAACTTGCGCAGACGGGCAAACGGATAGGAGGGCATGCTGAAATCCATACTGAAGCTATGCATGTAGGATTTTTATGTATTTATTCATTTCCTATATTAATATTCCAAAATAGAGATTTTTTGTGTTTATTTTGTGTTTAATGAAAGGTCTCCGCGGTTTTGCGCGCGGTTTCGGCCTGCGTTTTGCATTCTGCTATTTTCAAATGATTCAAAATTGTCTTACGGCTGAGCCGTTATTTCCTGACCAGTTGCAAAATTTCATCGACTTTGTCAGTGACTGCGAGGTGCATCTTTGACATCGAAATTTCCGCAACGGAATCGAGCAATCCATTCCAGGATTCTTCGCTCACCCACAGCATTCTCACCGTCCACTTCACAAATTTTGTTTCCCTTTGCAGTGTTTTTACATTTCTTATAGTAAAAAGTATCACAGCGTATTTCTTCAGATACTTCACTCATTTTCAAATCAATATAACCTTTTACACGAGCAAAGAGTTAGAAAACTATCTTCAGCAGTAAGCTGCAATGTCATCTTTTAAGCACATGTTCGTTCGAGACAACCAGGTGAGTGTTACCCGATATATAGGCGGTATCAGCATTCCTCGAATTTTCAATATAACCTAATATTTAATAACAATTATGCATAATTATTGCTAATCACTGATTATTTAAGAAAAAAAACTCTCAAGTCAGACGAACACGTGCACGTGCAATGCAAGTTGTTGATAAATAGTTAAGAACAGCTAAAAACAAGCTGGGACCAAGGTTGCCTAACGTTTTCTATGAAACCCAAATTAGTTATTATTACCACAGTGATATTTTGAAAAGTTAGAAGATGGTTGTGGTTGTCAGAATACATATTCTGGGGTGTCTGAAGCTTCATTCCGGATTTTGCAAACACTATGGCCAAAAGGAGTAAATCCCTATCCTTAAATCTTTCGCTGACGGGCATACAACTTTGGAAATACTTTTGGTCGGCAAATAAATTATGTTTAGTTAAGTGAAGTGAATAAAAAAGGGCTTAACACGTTCGCGGACATTAAAAATTTCAGGGAGCTGCAAAAATAGACAGGCAATTATTTTTGAAACTACTTGTAATATCCCAAATCTGATTATACATATATTATAAAAGTAGTCAGAACATCGTACTTTAACTGTTATATAAAATGAATGTTATAGCATCTACAACGCTATAGATCATATTTTTCAACTAGGACGACGTGAATGCTATAGCTATATATAGAACAAAAATTGGCTTTAAAATTTGAATGCTGTAGCATTCACGTCATTTTGCATCACTATGAAAATGAATGCTATAGCATTCACGTCCGCGAACGTGTTAAGTGATTCGATGGTGAAGTTACTATAAAAAAAGAAGAGCAATTATGGCTCTTATACATTTATATTATTTACATATGGCACGCTTTATTTTTATACATTCTGTAACTGGCACGCTTTACTTCTACTACATTCTGCAACTGCTTTTCATACGAATTCAATTGGCACGTTATTTAGTTATATTAATATTAAAAATTGACAGTTATTTACCATCGTAATGGACGCAGAAAATTAACAGCGAAAAATGTAGCAATTTTCATGGTATAAAAATAAGTGCCGTAAAAATGGTAAATATCAGAAATCTCTATAATGGAATTTGAAACAAGTCATGAAATGATTTTTAAGGGCAAACATGGACATAAATAGCATATGAATGCGTGCAAGTTTTAAAGGCGTTCCAATAAAAATTGTGTGCTTCCACTATGAAAAGATGATAACAAGTTGATTGCTTTAAGTATTCTCTGCAGCTAGGCATTACTTTTTTTCATCTTTCCGGCAAAAGAATACGCAATATTTTGAGGTTAACTAAAAAACTACCTAACTCTGCTCGGACAAAACCATTAGTGTTATCTAGAAGACTTTTGCGACTGCAGCGGAAAGCGCGACGCATTTCTGTTCAGTGTTGCTAGCGTTTGCTTAAGCAATTTTATTCATTTCGTAAATATTACAGATTTTCTTCCTCAAGATTTTCAGATTACATCTGCAACTTGCAGATTTCCAACCTGCGATTCAGTAATGGGCGCGACATTATTATTAATAATGCTTGGGCACTTATTCAATTCTCTAAAAAGGTTTCTTAAATCCACCACCAGCAAAATGTAACTTAAGCGATGATGTTTTATTGTGAAGATGGCTAGGTTCGATGCAGTTCAATAAATGGTCCCATAATAATGTCCTCCATTGAAAAGTCTTTAAAAAATTTATTTTATTTATTTATTTTTATTTATTTATTGTGTATGCATAGAAAAACTTTGCTTAAAGTATTGAGAATAGAAAAACTTGTACAACTTATTTCATTTATTGCATTTCACGTTACAGTATCCCTTTTTCTTCCTTTCCATTACTCCGTCTGGCTCTCTCGCCCTTTGTTACAAAAAACTAACACGAAACAATGATCCGAATTTTTTCTTTTAATCCTAATAGAAAACTTAGTGCAATACTTAAATTTAATTCTGTTACTAAAAATTGAATGTGTTCGCAGCAATGGGTAGAAGGGATAGTAGCATCGCTTTGCATGTAACTTTATATACATCACCGAAAGGTGAGGAGTATATTCCTTCTGTCAAAGCGTTTGCAAAGTCCAAAAGGAAGCTTCGAACACACCACAAAGTGTATATATTCTTGAGCAGCATCAAATTCTGAATAGATTTAAACATGTCCGTCTGTCCGTTTAAACGTTTACCCGTAACGTCGGTTGCAAAACAATCCCCGTTGCCGCAAAAATGAAGCTATCAGCTTTAAATTTAGTTGAAACATTGCAAGTTCCTGCACGCAGGTTGCTATTGAAACGGGGCCAATCGGCCGAAAGACGCGCCGAGGGTACCACGTAAACTGCGAACACCTCTGAATAAAAAATTGATCTTCTGCTCATCACCCATAAATTGCAGCAAATAAATTTACAAAAATTTGAACGCACTTTCTATGGTCGATGCTGTAGTACTAACAATAAAATTGACCCTGCCTACCCAATATAATAGTTCAGCAAAATTTTTTTCCATTACATTTATAACGCGCAGGAACAAGTTTCAAAGGCCCCATAAAGTATATAAACTTTTGGCAAGATTCAAATTTTGTAAGGGATCTAAACACATTCCCCTGTTCGTCTGTCTATCTCCTCTGCCTGTCTTGTCTGCCTATCACTATGTAGTATCCATGACAAACATTCTCCCATCAACAAAAATAAAGTGACCCAAACTATTCAAAGGCCTGCACCTACAACGCTTACACGCCTATGCGACAAAAACTTTTATTTCGAAAATAGAAAAAGTCAGCCGCGCTCACTCCATGCTATAGAGGATGAAAACTTAGTTCTTTTAATTTTTTCTTTTAGGGTAACGATGATGGGTACACAAAATTCATTCACGACCGAATACAATTTTTTTACTTGTTTCCTTTATCGTCTACACTAACATTGCTAATATTAGTTAGATAAATGTTAGCATTTTAAAAAGTTCCTGCTTTTAATTTGAATTTCTTCTATTTTCCGTTTGCTGTCTTGATTTTAATGTTCAGTGAGCACACAATATTCGAATATACATAAGGAAAAAACGTGCGAAAGCAAATGCTAAAAGAAAAAAGAACAAAGGGAAACAGCATATTCTTAAAAAAAAAAGAGGAAGATTTAAGAAAAAAAAGCTATACGAGTCTAAATCCAACATACGTTTGTATGTAAATGGAAAAAAAAGATATCCAAGAAATGACCTCTACAACAGGACATTTGAGACTGTTGAATGTCTTCAACTTAAATGTCCACACAAATGGTGATGACGACGACAATGAGGATGATGATGATGATGATGATGATATTGCAGCCCATGATGGTTCTTGACAAAGTATCTTTATAGAGTATCGAGTATGCTTATTACCCCCCGTATTCCACGCACACACAGACACACTTACACTTTGCCAACCTGCCCACGCTCGCCTGCCATTACGTTTAAAAGAAGAGAAAAGGGAAACGGAAATTAATGTTCATTCGTTTTTAAAAGAACAGTAGATGGAAAAAATGCGAACCGGCTTTTCGCTTGATTGAATTTGACATATGCGTGTGCAGTAGCATTGAAAAGTCCATCATTGAAGTAAAAATGTGAAAAATTAATTTTTTTTTTTTTTTAATTTTTATACATTTTCCCTCGCATTTTTCCGCAATGCGTAGTGTAATAGAAAATCCTTAGCTAGAAATAATTGTTTCAATTTAACACACAATTTCGATTTTAATGAACCAGAAATAACGCAAAAGCATTGCTTTTTAATGAAAATTCCATATGTATATTAGAAATTTTTTCAAGAGGATACACTAGATTTGTCCTTGCACGAGTGCAAGTTTAGAAATAGAATTCATAAGTCACATGGCTGTTACTATGTCCGTCTATCTTTCGTCAACTTATCTTTCGTCACTCTATCTGTTTGCGGTCAGAGATGAGATGCATATTGTACTTGAAAAAAGTTTTCAGCTAATAGCCCCGGACTAAATGTGAAAGCAATAACCGGGACGGTAATGCATATAAAATAGAAATTTAATTCATAGCAATTGAGTACATCTTGCTTGATCAGCAAACCTAATAAAAACATTTACGCATACCATCTTAAAATTCTTTACCGTAGTGGTCCCTTTAAATTCAATTCAATTGATCAATAGTCGCTCTAAAGTGGTGTGTAGCTATTAATAAATTCGTTGCGAAGTGAATATAACTTTCTGACTTGTCTTTAGTTTCCTGAAATATCAATTTATCACAATTATTATCATCCAGAATTTTGTTCATAAATCATCATCAATAATAGTTTTATTCTCTCTGATTTTTTTTTTACCATTTATTATACCATTTGTTTAATCATGTATCAATAGCCAAAAGCCATTGCATGTGTATAAAGTATACGCAAAAGCTGCCAAATTTTTGCTTTTGTACAATTTACTCATCAATTATTTGAAATGTGAGAAAAAAAAATTTTTTTTTATTCACAAAAGTTGTTATCTAAGTACGTTGCAAAAAAGCATTAAACCCTTTAATGCGATTCGCTAAAAGTTATTGAAATTTGCAACTAGTTGCTTGATAGCATCGTTACATGACGGCAGAGGCTCCCGCTTGTTTTTGGTCTACGTAAAGCATATTGAGGACTTTGCATGTCTGTGACCATCATGAGCTGCCAAGGTTCGAGCAAAAACTATCGACCTAATGGTAAATGTCTTCCTACACATTTTCTACTCTTCATAACCTACGCCACTTATGGTGCAAAGGTATATTAAGTTTGTGCGGAGAAAGGACTTGAGGTGAACCCAGCTTTTATTATACCAATCCATCAAATCATTCTAAGCTTGGAACCTTCTTCTCTTGTGTTCAACCTACATCTTGCAATTTTCTGGTGAACTTCTTATATAACGCCTTAATTTGAAAAGTCGAAATATGGATATCTATAGAGTGGTGTAGGGTAATGGTTAATGGTGGGCTGTGCATCCCTAAGTGGTTTTACTTGCTTCAAATTGACAATACCTGACATACATTGAAGGCTTCTCTTTATAACTTTTTTGGGCCGATCGAATGATTTTTAGCAAATAAAACAAGTTTAACGGTAAGAAATATAAAACTATGTGTACCGCGTTTTCAGCCATTTCTAAGTATTATGTAGACGTAAAGAGAGTTAGCAATATCTGAAAATCTCTTTTCATATTTCTAAATTAAATTGAAAAAGTAATACTACGCACAAAAAATTAGGTGAATTTTTCATTTAAAAGAAATCATGCAATCATTCATTTCGTGGGTTGGTAATATTGCCTTTGGCATCTATATAGAATTAGTCTATATGTTCAATTGCTGCAGGGATCATTGAACCTTTTTCATTCAGCTCAATAAATCATCTATTGTTGATTTGCTGGCTCGCAGAAGAAGAAGAAAAATTGCTCCAAAGTTACATGTATTTGCATGAAATTACAAAATTGACATTTTCGAGTTTTCTGATATCTCCGAACCAATGATTTGCGACTAACAGGACATCACAAAACGTATCGTAAGAAATCGCATGAATCTGTCTGAATATCATAGAAAAAGTGAACCAAGAAGGAAAAAATCGCTCCAAAATCGCTCAAAAATTAAGCTCATATTGAAAGCTTTCCCTGACCGAAACGTGAATAGTAAATATTACTTGAGGGATATCAAGGCAGTGAAGGCGAAAGATTGATTTTGGACGAATAAGTAAAGATTTCTCATTTTATAAAAAAATTCACCTTATTTTTTGATCATAGTAGCATATGAAATGAAACGTCTTTTCCAAATGACAAACAATCCAATGCTGAAGAAAATCCCATAATGTGTTATGATATTTATGGCGAATTGCCAACAAATCTATTATAAGTTTTTTTTATGTAAATTGTTTCTTTTTAAACTCATATGAATTTCAAAGGAATAAAAATATATCACACGATCGCATGTAAAGTCGTGAAAGTATAGCATTTTCAACACCTTTTTGTTCGAAATTTCAATAATTAAGTTAAACCGTTTTGCTAACGAAATGTGCTCAGATGCTACTTACCGTGGAAGTATTGTTCTGTAGGAAGTGTGACGTAAGAAATATTCCACAACGCTTTTCATATATCCACAAAAAGCTAAGAATATTTTCTTCACTACTTCACTACATTAATGGCTTACGAATATAACTAACTAACTCCCTTTTGGGAAACAAAGAATTCATTCTAAATTAGTTCTTGAGTTGAATTTATAGAGAGTAAACCGGTTATGGAATAATATATGGTTATGTGGATATTTTCTACTTCCGATAACCTCCTAAAACAGATAAACAGTTTGAATAAATTATAGTTCTATTCTATGACGGAGTCTTGCGTTATGTGTTGTGTGGAACCTATCAAGCCTAACCAAAGGTTTCATTTACTTTGCTCTCACGCGAGCACGATATATGGCACGAGTTTCATGATGGACGTGTTTGACCGGAGGAAAAGCGCTTGCGCGGTGTACAGGTGCATTAAAAATGATTACTCGATCTGTAGGAAGGCAGAGGATTCATATGGGAGACGCTCTTATCGGAATGGTGACATGTTCCTATAGCGTATTTCCATCTCGCAGATGGGGACTGATCATAAACGGGGCGATAAATAGCATTTCTCAACTCGTGTATCATCAAGCACGGTGGCATTAAGCCTTTAGGGACATGTATATGTCAGCTCTTAAAAGCATAAAAAGCTTTGGCTTTTTCTTTTCTCTCTCTCTCTCTCTCTCTCTGTCCGTCTCTCTGTCTTTCATTTGAAACTTCTTAACCAGCTCAAGCTAGATACGGAATTAATTATACTTTTTAGATCATTTTGAAAAACAAGTATTTCTCATTGTGTGCCTCATTGTATTTCTTAAGCAAACAACCGAAGCCAAATAGATTCCGCAATAATACGTCGTGATTGATAATTGCAGCATTGCGACCTACTTGTTCCCAATTATTACTTCTTAGACAGTTGCTCATCTTGTCATCACTGTCAAAGTGCGTATGTCATTCGCTTATCTTTAAAACCGAATCTTTCCCTACGTCCTATTTTTATCTACCGAATAAAATATTTGTGGAAACCATATGGTCTGACTTAAACAAAGCGAGCCATAACGAAGCCTGAATAAAAATATTCCGAGTGTTTGTTTCGAACAACTTTTTAGCAATTCGTATTATGTCGTTATTTGCAGTCGAAATATTTATATATTTATATTTTGATATGCTATCATATCAATGACGTGCGTTGATCAAGACAAGACATATCTTATAAATATATCCTTATCACATATATAAAAATTCTTTTTCGCATGGCAAAGGAATGAAAACATTGCCCCATTCGAAAGAAAGTTTTCACGTAACAAGTGATCAAAATAAACGTTAAGTAATGCGATTCAAGCCATTTTCAATAGCATCGTACTTGTCCCAAAACCCGTTAGTGTGCCGAATTTTATCAATATATCTCGAAAATTATAGGTCAAACAACAGTATCCATGGACAGGCAAGCATAGATCAATTAGAAAATGATTATGATTTGTAAAATTCATAAGTTATTTATAGTAAATTGAAGTCTCGTAGTCAGTTAATGTCAGTACTTATGTCAGCTTGGAACGAACTTTTTTAAATATGCCAATGCATGCGCAATGGGCATTTTCCTCGTTCCTAAACGCGATTTGTAGGCACAACATAAAAATTCCTCGAGAGCCATTGGTCAAGCAAACAAGCTTAAATCGTTCCATAATCAAATTTCGACTGATAACTTATTTCATCGTTTACATCAGTTCACATTTTATATATTTAATTATTTTTTTTTATTTTATTTACTTACACACGACGCTCAACCAAAATAAATTGACTCTTAAAAGCAAATCCTTTACTAATTATTGTTAAAAACTAGCATAAATAACATAAGGAGTTGTAAAAAAAAGAAGAATAAAAAAAAATAACACACACAATTAAATAATAATTCATGTGCAAGTAAATAAGAAAAAAGAAAACAAAGCATATGCACAGGTACCACAGAAGCACACCCACAAACGCTACGGATCCCAGTTGCAAGTGAACCCTTAAACCATTGCAAACATGCAAAGGCTTGGCAACCGGTAACAGCAGCAACACCAGCTAATTTTCGAATCGCAGTGAGATGTTAAGATTGCTAGTTAGTTTTTGTAATTTTTGCAATCAAAGGATTCTTGAGCTCTTTGGATGACCTCTTAATGAAGCTAAGCGCGAACCTAACTTTACTTACAGAGAGCTCAATATGCAAATTAAAACGTAATCTTTGGTCGAATGGATCTCCTTTATCGATAAACGAATGAACATTTTCCAACCTGTGCGAATCAATGAAATGCTCAGTATTGCTTGACTTCCCTCTTGAGAATGAAAGCTTCTTGCATTTTTTTAGATTTAATGTCATAAAATTTAATGAGCATCATGTAACCAAATTATTTACGTCCATTTGAAGCTGATACGATTGAAGAGAAGAAGAAGGAAGAAAACAATTTAACATTGTCAGCATAGATCTGGCTGGATCTCACCGAGGGGAGATCATTAATGTATAAATTAAATAAAAGGGGTCCTAAATGGTTGCCTTGAGGGATGCCAGACGTCACGGAAAACTCATAAGAGGCGATGTGTTTGTATTTATTGTTGTTTTTGATTAGCATTCTTTGCTTATCTGTTTCTCTTTTTGGTATTCGGTCCCCAGTTCTTCTGCCAATTGAAATAAAAATTCTTGCCTGGATATTTCCTTCCCCGCCGTTTCTTTATATAAAATCCAGGCATTTATCCCGGCGAAGTCTACGATGTTGAAAAATTCCTGTAAGGGCCATCTTTGACATTTAG